>JAJJMB010011511.1:2099056-2127965 GCA_023531105.1 Papaver atlanticum | reverse complement strand
AAGCCAAAATCCAAAAAGGCAACGTAAATCAGAACACCATATGATTCAGTATGAAATTTAAAACAACATGATTAATAATAAGTGCTACTTCTACTTTTGGAGGTTTTCTGTATACCTGTCTTGTGGTCATTATGGTAGCAAAAGTAAGTGCCCCGAATGTTCTGATCGTGTAAGAAATGAAAAACTGACTAGCAGTTGCTACCTGCAATTGAATTTTAGTCACCAATTATAATCAAGTTTTTCTTATTTTCTTCATATGTAATTAGGTTTAAGAATATTACTTAATAACTGACAACTAAGGTTCGACAAAATATTACTTACAGTAGAAAGCAATGCAATATCGAAAAAGCAATCATTATGTTGAGCGACAAAATCTACTGCCAAGAGAAGATTCCCCTGTAATATAAGACCTGATTGAGAATAAATAAAGCTAGCAGTATCAGCAATCAAATTAGCAGTATCTTTGGCAAACACTAAAGCTTGTTAGTAAATATGTTTTGCAGAGAAAATGTGGACAAATGAAAGCAAACTACTTTTCATAACAGAGGCATAAATAGGTATAAGAAAACAGTTTTTATTTCTTTCTATTTGATCTGCTCAATGAAAGCATTAACACCGAAGTGAGTTAAGGTCGGACCCAGTATGTTTTAAACCTACAACATATGATACACGTTAACCAGTATTCAGAGAGACAGATACTTGCCAGATAAACTGAGAATACAAGAACACAATGTCGTGTAGAATATCTGATTATGTATTTCCATATCGTATCCTTTAAATAGCTTGTCCTGAAATGTGCTTGTGAATCCATCAAACCTGTAAAACAAGGAACGATGTTTGTAAAAGAAATGACAGTATAAGAGTAGGGAATACAGAGAGAATGAAGTCAGATTTAGGACAGATGTTGACAAACCAAAAATGAAATGGAGGATTATGTAAATCTTTACCCAAGATAACCCATCATCAGGGAAACACCCCAAACTGTGCTTTCCCTGCCACTAGCATATGGACTAATGTCTGCAGCGGCCTACGCACAAAAATCAACAAAACAATTTATCAACAACCAATAACTGCCAGTATCACGAGTGGTACATCTTTTAAAAAATGCATCAAATGGTAAAGCGGAAAGGGTAAATGGTGATGACATAAGTTTTGGCTCTCATTCTAAAACCAAGGTCAAGCAGAAAGCCAGTACTCAAAAGCTATTTTGGAATAACATGTTCTATTTGGAATTTCCATGGTTAATAGTTTTAGATTCCACCCCAAACCAGCCTTTTTATGCACAAAAGAAAAAAATGAATCTTCTACGATGAAAGAATACTGCAATCAAAGATAGCCTATTACATCATAATTATTACCGGATATAATATAAATAACGAACACCCTAGTGTTACTAGCACAGCGAACAAGTAGTCTTGGCCCTTATATTTCTTCTGCATGATCATTGTGCCCCATACCTGCAGAAAAGTAGCAAGGGATTGAGCTAAAACAGAACATATGTGAGACTAGGATAGGCATAAAAAGTTGTTTACAAAGGGAACCTAGACCGATGAACACAATCTCCATATTCATGAGGGAACATAAATCAAATGGACGGTTAGATAGCGGTAAACATGAATAAGCAAGACAACCAAAAGCATCTCGTTATAAAAGACGAGAAAGTCAATGAATAACATATGCTCTTTCATTGAGAAAGCTAAAAAAAACATTCAGATACTAGTCGTGTATAACAGCATATAAATCACAATTAACAGTATATATTGATTTTTCATGTTTCAATGTTGCAGTCTTGTAGCAAAAAAGAATGTCTCAAAATGAAAGTGATAACTATAAATTAAATAGACACCATGACTTACCATAACTGGTATCATCTTGGCACATTTCGCAAGTGTCTGAACTGGGAAACTAACATATTTGAGTGCCTAGAACAACAAATTTGGCAAGAACATTATTTCATCAGATACATTGGCAAAGAGCAGTGCTCAATTGAACTTACCTACCAGTAAGAATTGACACAATACCATATATGATCATTCTCAGATTTTCAGAGCGAGTACCTCATACTGGCATGTTGTTGTAAGTATGTTAGAAACTGATATGAGACAGTACTTATAAATCGGTGCAACAGGGTCCAACGCTTTCTTACTTGCCTATCAGAAAAAACAAAAATTACATATCAGCGTGCATGGTTGCTTATATAGTTCCAACAGTAAAAACACATATCAGCTCAGCTACACTTTACCAGTAAAGAACCTGCAGATACAGCAGATGTTGTAATCCGATTGCAAAAGACTAAAAACAATGAATATCTAAAAAACTCTTTGTTTTCTCCATATGGTACTCTCATGATCTTTTCCTGCAACATAACCAACTCAAAATGAATTAAAAACTAGAAATTTTTCCACTTCCATACAAAATTGTCCTTGCTTACAATGTACATCATCTAACATTGAAAAAAAAAGGCAAGCTTTTTCTGTTTTCTTTTTTTTGATCGTTAGGTTTTTCTGTTTTCTAAAAACTAAAAACATTAAAAATTTGATAATTAGTATTCTATATAACGTATTTCCAATTTAGGGATTGAAAAAAGAATGGGGGTACCTGTAAAACACCATATATGACAAGAGTAGTCATGATTCCAGCCACAGCAAAAACCCCTTTCCAAAATTTGTTATCTTTCTCTTGTATTGTAGGTTCAGCCATGGCAGGATCCTAGATTTATTAACGAGAGATGATCCTAACAGTTACAGAATCGATTAAGGGTAAAAAAAATGATGAAGAGAAAGATTTAGGGATCAAAAAAGGAGTGAGCTTTGTTGGATCTAAAGATGCAAGAAAAGGTAACGGAAAGAGATTTGCCGAAAGACACACGTGTTACTGGTAAAAGAGAGAGATTCGGAGTGGTTATAGGGGTTAGCGCGGGTTTTAGGGGAAGAGAAAGAGAGCTTATATGAGTTGCAACTTGCAAATAGAGAGTCTGAACTGAAGTTCTGTTTTGCCGGCACTCAGTCAGTAGAACTACAACATTGACTTTAACCTTCACCCATTTTAAAAGTTGGTGAACAATACATTCTATACTTGCTGCATTTTGTTTTAGAATATAGGGGCTTCACTTTCCGATAGAGGGGCTTCACATGTCAATAGGGTCACTTAGGTAGTAAATTTAAAACCCCCGTATCCAATTATTTTTCATAGTGGCTAAATTGCCCCATTTTAATTAGGTTAGGTAACTATTTAATTAGGTTAGATAATTTAGTTAAATTAATTTGGGGTCCAAGAGCATAGCTCAGTGGTATCCCATCAACTCCAGTAAGGAGGAAGTCGGAGGTTCAATCCCCGCCGCAGTAAAGTTTTGTAACGGATTAGTTGTATAGTGGGTTTAGCGGTGTTGGGTCTGGTAGTGGGGCCAATCCCAACTGGCTGGGTTCGGGTAGGGGTCTGGGTCCGGCTTTCGCGTATCTAAAAATTAAAAACAATTTTGAAGATTCTAAACTCCCTTTTTATATTTACTAGTTTCTGATAATTCACATCTCAATGATGTCATTGGCAGTGCAAGATCTACCCGGTTGTATTTAGATGATACAACTGGACAATAAGACTTTGTTCTATTTATAAAAGGAGAGATGCTTATACCCTTCTAAACAGAGAATCATGAGCATACATCAAATACATGGTTGTTGTTTTTTATGAAACCATGTAATAATGGAAGGAATGGGAGATGAAAATCAACTTTTCAAAAGGTTTTGGATTATCTCATAAATTACTGCAACCTCCATCATACTATTCTTTTCTGATTATGTTTATTATCGATTTCTTCCCTTCCATGAGCTAATATTAGCTAGTTACGGTTTTTGTCTTATCGAGACTAACCATAAGTATGCTACGGTTGGTTTGTTACCAACAACCGTAACGTTGACTTGAACTGTGGGAAATAACACGGTATTTTTTCGAACCCTCGATTAAAAAGATAATCTTTAAGGGGAGACGAACAGTTACAGATTAGGAGAAGAGATGAGATAGGAGGGCGATTTAGACTTTGTAAAGATGTGAGGGTAATTCAGACTTTTTATAATATCATTAGGATAACCCATAACCAACTACAAAGACATTATTATCATGGGTGAAGCCCTCTATTGGAAAATGAAGCCCCTATACGAGGTTCCTTGTTTTAAGGGTTTTTTTTTCTTGGTAGAATGAATAAGTCATCAAAACTCGGGGAAGGCTAATAAAATAACCTAAAATAATTAGCTATAGTTTCGCTTCTAATAAACAAATGAGCTATTGTTTGAGCTAATAATAGCTCTAGATCATTAAAAAATTATAAAGAATAATAAGAAATTACTATAACAGGGGTATATTGGATCAGGATTTAAATAGATATTAGTTTACTTAAATATAGTGGATTTATAGTGTTTCTTAAAAGAATTTTATAGATCCTTATAGATATATGTTTCGGATTACAATGGATTGAATTAGGATTAATTTAGATTTATAAAAGTTAAAGTGGATTATCAAATTGTAATATATTTGAAAAAAATCAAGGTCGTCATGTTTTCCCTTTAAAAAAACATTCATAAATTGAGGCGGTGGTGTATGCGGTGGCGGTGGTTGGTGTATGTGGTGGTGGTGGAGGTTGTTGTTGGTGGTTAGTGCTGATGGCAAGTGGTGGTGGTGCTAGTTGGTGTGTGGTAATAGTGGTGGAAAAATATAACATGATGTAATAAAAAATAAATAAAAAGTTGTCCATAAGAATCCATGAAGCTATTGTGTATGGATTGAGATTAATGTGAGATAGTGATACACATATTTCAATTACAAATATCCATAAGAATCCTTATATGTCTTGCACCTCAACTATTAATATATGGTTTCAGGCAAATATTCTCTGTTGCGGTTTAAAGCTGAATCAAGCTCGATTTCTAGAGCTTCTGGCCCCACCAGAGAATATTTAGACCAATAAGAACTTCAGTTTTTTCACACCACCAATATTTCATCCAAGTACACCACCGAATATCAGACTTAGAAAAAAACGAGATTTGCGACTAAATCTTCCGACTTTATTTCACTTTTGCCACTACAGACAATAACTAATCACAAATCTCTCTGCTACAAACTAAACCATAATCACCAATGGTTTACCAAAACGGTGGTAGGAGGCGTAGTGCGAATGTGAATCCTACACCATCTATATCAAGAGATAAAACATGTTATAATCGATACTTACGTATAAACATATGCAGTAGAAAAAAATATCCAAATAAACAACAGTTTATGTCTGCTGACCAAGGTGTTAGAGCACTGCTCGGTCAAAATCGCAAGCGTTGCTATCTCAAGCTTGTTGTCAAGTTTAGTTGTCAAAACTATAAGTCTTGATTTCTAGTCTACTTATAGCTAAGTCTCGGATTAGGATAGAAAGTGTAGTTGAGCATTAGACTTCACGGCGTTCATAGATTGAAGACGAAGAACTACTAAGGGGATCTTGTGGAATTTCATCAACAAAAGGTATGTGGATACTTGAACTCATCTATCACTCAAAAGTCTATCTACTCTATCTCCTATTTGAGACAAAAGTCGTATAGCTATATAGACTTCAATTATACACATTTGATATTTCGAGCTGAGTTTAACTCGCTTACATATTTATCGAAATATGTGTTGGTAAGCTTTCGCTTTAACCAAGTTCATCTTATATTCTTGACGAAAGTCAAAAGATGATCATGTGAAAATCGCCTGGTAACATCTTACATGATTTGTGTGAGATAGTCATTTGATATAGACTCGGAATGTTTCGTATTGATCATTCGATCACTTGAAAATTGCTTTGAAGCTAATAGTTTGTGTGAGACCGCTATTGTCGTCTTCCGAGAATGTTTCAATGATTGAAATGAGAGTTTAGAACAATTGGATATAAGCATAGTATGCGTACTTGCATATATGTAATCCAAGTCCGGGAACCATGGTATGCATACCCGTATGCGTACTGCTTGGTTTGGAGAAGTCCAGGTACCAAGTACACATACCGGTACGCCTACTAGCATGAGGTTCAGGTCCGGGAATTTCTGCTGAGTTTGGAAGGTATGTGTACCAGTTCGCGTACTGGCGAAACCCAAACTTAGTCCGGCCACTATGGTATGCGTACCCGTTTGCATACCTAGTGGATAATGTTCTAAAATCGATTTGTTCATGAACTAATACTTTTATATAATAAGGAATGCAATCTTTTGCAAACCGTGGCTATAATGTTCATGACTTGATTCAAGTGAATCAAAATCGATTTTGCTTCAATTGTGTCATGTATACTTCTATGAGAATATAAACAATTGAACAACTCTAGAACTAGTTTCATTTGAGTCATTTGAACTAGTTATGGTTAAGATGAATAAGGTTGATATGAAAGTGTTCATATGGCTAACCTCGGTTAACTATTGTTGAGACAACAAGGTGCACAAGTTTAGGTACGGTTACTCATAGAGAACTGCTCGGTCGAACTTGCAAGCGTTGCTATCTCAAGCTTGTTTGTCAATGTTAGTGATCAAAACCATAAGTCTTGATTTCTAGTCTACTTATAGTGATGTCTCGGACTAGGATAGATTGTGTAGGTTAGCATTAGACTTCAGGGCGTTCATCAAATGAAGACGAAGAACTACTAAGGCGAGCTTGTGGAACTTCATCAACAAAAGGTATGTGGAGACTAAAACTCATCTATCACTTGGAAAGTCTATTTCTACTTTATCTCCTATATTGAGACATAAGTCGTATTACTATATGGTTTTCGATTATACACATTTGAGATTTCGAGCTGAGTTTAACTCGCTTACATATTTCTCGAATTATGTGTTGGTAAGCTTTCACTTCAACCAAGTTCATCTTATATTCTTGACGAAAGTAAAAAGATGTTCATATGAAAATTGCCGAGTAATATCTTACATGGTTTGTGTGATACAATCATTTGGTGTATACTTGGAATGTTTCGTTATGATTATTTCAATATCTTGAAAATTGCTTTGATGCTAATAGTGTGTGAAAACGGCTAGTGTCATCCTCTAAGAAAGTTTCAATGATTGAAATAGAGTTTAGAACTATTGGACTATGAACATAGTATGCATTCTTGCATGTATGTGATCCATGACCGGAGCTATAGTATGCATACCCGTATGCGTACTTATAGTTGTGGAATTCCGGGTACCAAGTTCACGTACCGGTACGCATACTTGCGTAAGGTATAGGTCCGGGAATTTCTGCTGGGTTTTGGAAGTGTACTTAGGTATGCGTACCCATTCACAAATTGGCAAACCCAAACTCAGACCGGCTACTTAGGTATGCGTACCCATATGCATACTTGAGTGGTTAAAGTTCTAAAATCGGTTGGCTCATGAACTAATACATTTATATAATAAGGAATGCATTCTTTGTAAACCGTGGCTATAATGTTAATGATTGATTCGAGTGAATCAAACCGATTTTTCTTCAATTGTGTTCTTGTATACTTCTATGAGAATATAGCAATTGAACAACTCTTTAACTAGTTTCATTTGAGTCATTTGAACTAGTTATGGTTAAGATGAATAAGGTTGATACGAGAGTGTTCATATAGCTAACCTCGGTTAACTACTGTTGAGCAAACATGGTGTACAGGTTTAGGTACGGTTACATAAACCTAAATGAAGGTACATTTCATTTATGTATAACAAGCTAAGTTCGATCTAACGGTTGAAAGATATTAGCTTGAATCTAATCAGGATTTCATCTAACGGTGAATATTGAATGCTTTGTTACCAAGGTAACTTAGATTGCGAACCCTGATTTGAAAACTATATAAAGGAGAACTCTAGCAACTGGGAAACCTAATCCCCACACCTCCTATGTGTTACTAGTTGCATAAGCTAGAGTCGATTCTCCTTTAACCTTAGGTTTTTCACGAAACCCTGTAGGTTAACGACTTAAAGACTTCATTGGGATTGTGAAGCCAGACCCAACTATTTTCTCTGTAGTTGCGTGTTCTGATCTTACTTTTACTATCGTGATTGAGTACTATCTTTGATAAGATTTGCTTGAGATTTATCTCCGATAGGTAAGATTGAAAAATAGTCACAAACATCTTCGTCTCATCGTTTGTGATTCCACAATATCTTGTTTCGTTAATCGATTGGGATTATTGTGAGGTGATTGATATTTCTAGGATGTTCTTTGGGAATATAAGTTTGGTATATCAATTGGTTCCTGTTCACCTTGATTTATCAAAAGACGGAAAAAAACTCGTAGGTATTTCTGTGGGAGACATATTTATCTATTCCAATAGACTTTTTTGTGTGAGACAGATTTGTTTATCAAGTCTTCGACTTTGGGTCGTAGCAACTCTTGGTTGTGGGTGAGATCAGCTAAGGGAATCAAGTGTGTAGTATCCTGCTGGGATCAGAGGCGTAAGGAGCACGACTGTACCTTGAATCAATGTGAGATTGATTAGGGTTCAACTACAATCCATTCCGAAGTTCATTGGTCATAGCCTAGTGTCTGTAGCGGCTTAATATAGTGTGGTGTTCAAATCTGGACTAGGTCACGGGGTTTATCTGCATTTGCGGTTTCCTCGTTAACAAAACTTATGGTGTCTGTGTCATTTCGTTTCCGCATTATATTTTGTTATATAATTGAAATATCACAGGTTGTGCGTTGAATCGATCAATTGGGAAATCCAACCTTTGGTTATTGATTGAAATTGATTGATCCTTGAACATTAGTCTTTAATACCATTCAAGTTATTTCTCTTATATTCAATCGGGCTCGCAAATTCCTATTTGCTGATTGCGGATTGAATTGAGAGAAAGAGATATAAAACTCTTTGATATACTTTTCTCTAGATTGAGTCTGACTGTCTAGTTGATTCTCTTGAAAGTTATTGGAGTTTGTCTATTCAGATTGCCAAACGAAATATTGGGTGTGGTTGTTAGACCCCCACTTTTTCAATTGGTATTAGAGCAGGCAAACACATTAAAGACCTTATAAGTCCGTGTTTGTAGCGATTTGAATATGGACAGAAGTGCTATCTCTAATAAACGCATCACCAGAAACAAAAGTTATATTTCTATGAAATCTATTAAAGAGAAGGATTTGTCAATCTCGAAAATAGACGAACCTTGTGTTCCAACGAAACAGACTTCCATTGACAAGTGTTACCCGGATTTCCCTACTGACGAGTCTGACTCCGAAGTTGAAAGGGAAGCATCCAAAGAGAGTGCAGTGATTCTAAAACTTGTTAGAATCCTGTCTGATAATGTCAACCGGTTGAAACACAAAGTCAATGCTCTTGTTGGTATGGTAAATGAGCGTGACTCTCTTCTAAAGGTCCTTCAAGAGGAAAACGCCTCAGTTTGTTCTTCAAGAACTCTACTTGAGGAAAAACTCAAAAAGGATGCTTTGGAAATTGAACTTCTTTTGAGTTGACTCTCTGTTCAAGAATGTTCCAAAGAGTCCACTGTACCAACTATTTCTATGTTAACTGAAAAAATTTCTGTTCCAGAAGCAAAATCTTCCTGTTGAAAAAGATGTGCCCGTGTCTTCCTCTAATCAAGGAATAGCCGCATCAAATGGAAGGAAGATATCTCCCGACGATGGCTTTAAGAGTGTTTTATATAATCACTCAGGTGATCTGAAAGTGTCTCTTTTGTGATTCAAAAGGACATGGTGAACAAAAGAGGAAATCGGGGTTGAATGACAATTCTATTGTTCGTCTTCAATACACCTTAGATTTAATTCTCAAAGGTGTAACTGACATTCGTATGTCTATACCAATTGGTTTTAGTACTCACCCTGTGTACCCTACCATGAAAATCAGTTCGATGTGTTCCTCAAATGTTAAAATACGAAACAGTCTCCCTAAACCAATTCGTTCAAGAAGGACTTATGGGTCTTTTTCAATCAAAAAGGGAGATAATGTTATTCATGATGTGAAAAAGGTACCAGAAGAAGAAAGCAAAAATGGAGAGATGAAAGATAACCTAAAAACGATAATTGAAGGTTATAAAGAGATTATTAATAGGCTATCAATTCTTTCTAGTCAAAATTCTTCAGGTAAGAATTCATACTATGCGTCGTATTTTGATGATAGTAAATTTTATGATAACTTTTCACATCATAACGGTTTTCCTCCAATGATCAGGAGAAAGAGGTTTAGCCGAAAACAACGTTCATTTGATGAGATCAAGGCTCATACTTGTGCTAATTAATCACAAGGTTGAAATCTCACTCACAAAAATCCTGGTTGAATGAGATATGGCCAGGTATACTTGATGGAAAAGTGTTTCCTGATTCTCTGGCTATTTTCTTATCGTTCCTAGCTGGATTATCTTTAACAAACATGTTTGCATAAGTATTTGTATGTTGTTTTGATGAAGTTTTGTTTTAATTTCTTCTTAAAATTTTGGTATGTCAAATTGCTACTCTTATGCTCTAAACTTTTCTCTGATGAGAATGTAAAATTTATCGAGCTAAAGATTGTGAAATTTGTCACGTAACAAAACATTGTTGAACAAACAGTTTTTCTTGTTTTCATTATTCACTCTTGGGTATTTTCTGGCTATGGGTCAAGTTTGTATTCGTACGGGTACCCACGTTACTTGCCACAGACTAATTTGGAAACCCTAAACTCTGGCTCCTTGAGAAACCATTTAAATACCAAAACCTGTTGCTTGAGTACGTATACTCTAGGTTATTTTTGTCAAGAATGACATCTCATTCGGGAACTTGTAACTTTGCAAAAGGTTTTCTTGATAAGGGTTGTGGTTTCGAAGGAGAGGAGAAAAGAACTCTTGCGGAAGTTAATGACACCTCTTCTCAATCTCCTGATAATTCAGACATTGAGGATGATGAAGAGATTTCTGCTGAAGTTGTTCAAGATTTTATCAGTCAGTTTAACGATGCAAAATTGCTTCTTGTAGATACCCTAAAAAACCTTGATATGTTAAGAACTGAGTTGAAAAAGGTTAACTCTGATCTTGCTCTCATGAAAACACATGTTAATGATCATCTCAAGAAGAATCTCTCGTATCTTCTTCATTGACTGAAACTGTGTTCGACTGGGAAAAAAGCCTAGATGAACAGTTGGATGATCTTTCAGATGAAAGTGATTTAGGAGAGGGACAAAGCATTGATGAGGAAGTCTCACAATATATCAAGATCTTTGACCATCTCATAGAGAAAAAGAAGTCAACAGCTTACTTGGCTGAATATTTGGCACCTCTCTATCAAGAAAACAGGAAATTGAGAAAACTCTTTAAGGGATATGATTGTGGTTACAAACTCTTACAATCTATTCTTAAAGACCGTGAAGAAGATGTGCGTTCAAAAATTATGAATGTGATAATCTTTTTCGAAATCTCTTTGTGTTGAAAGAAAGACTTGTAGAAGTTGGAGCAAGGTATGACACTCAACAGAAAGGTTTTAACGACAGAGAAATCAGTTTTCTCGCAAGAGAAAAACAGTTGGAGGCTGATCTAGCTGCTGCTCTTGATAAAGTCAAATCACTGGAAGAGAATCTGAAAAGATTCAACGTCAGCTCCACAAAATTATCCACTATGCTGGGAGCATGTAAAGAACATCGTGATACACGTGGTCTGGGCTATAAAAGAATAGACGCTCCTAGTACTAGTAAGATCAATTTTGTCTGTGCTAATGACAAGTTCCTAAGTGAAAATCTCACTGACATCAAAAGTAAAAAAACTTCCGTCAGCAGCTGATGATCCTATGAACAAAGGTTGTCCACCTTTGAAAACAGCTCATGTGAGAATAGTCAAAAACATTCCCTATAACTGTTATTATTGCGGGAACAAAGGTCACCTTGAAAGGAGATGTCGTTTTCCACTGCGGAATAAAAAACTTCATAACATTCTTGTATGGATGTCTAAAGAAGTAATCAAACCTGCCTCTCATTTTGCTGGATTAAAATTCCCTATCTCCAATCAAGAAAAGTGATGTGATGAGCCAATCCTTGATTACAAATATGACACAAAACCTGTTTACAATTGTAAAAGGAAAAATGTTATATGGACAACTGACTCTTCAAATTACTCAGTGAAGATAAAAAGTCATCGTAGGAAGAAGAAATGTTTAAACTCCGTGCCTCTCGCTGAAGAAAGTCTTGAATCTAAAATAACTACTCCAGATTATGTTCACATCAATAATCGTGTCTCGGAACTGAAGACGAGTATAAATAGACTCAAATGCAGCATTAGAAAGGCAAGGAAAGCGGCAGTTTCAGGTATCCTCTGTCCTCCTTTTGTTAATTCTCTTTTGACTAACCCTTTTGTTTCGTCTTAAGATCTTCAAGAAAGTAAAAAGGAAAATGTCAATATCCTTAATGAGCAATCTTCTTATCAAAATACAACTTGACTGCTAAAAAGGAGCATCCTCGGTGAAACTGTGTGAGGATGCTCATAATTCTCAAGAAGTTCTTGTGTCTTGAGAAAAGTGGTCTTTGTTGTATTATTATGTTAAAATGATCATCTTACTGTTGAGCCCTGCTCCAATATATTATTACATTTTGTAATATAATTGATCAATAACTCTTGAGAATATTCTCTTTGTTGCCTACCTTGAAAACCCTTGTTCTCTTCCTATTGACGAGTGAGTTGTTGTTTATCAATAATTATCTTATGTTCTTTTGAGCTAAGACTGTCTGTCAATTTGTTTAGAATTTGTCTTTGATTTTTTTTTATCAAAACTATTTCTAAATTAGGCTCCATCGCTCTCTTGGTTTTGAACCTGGTTCACAACCTTGAGCGTACGTGCACCCGACACTTACCAGACGTAAACGAGTATCCCTAGGGTTTCCCTTTGTTTTACTCTTATATATGTATCTTGTTTTTCTTCTCTTGATACATACACGTTCCCTAACGTTAAAAAAAAATCTCTGAATCTTTGTGGCGTGCACAATGGATGGATGCAAAAAGGAAGACAAAGTTGAACAGTGCAAGGTTATTGAGTTTTACGAAAAACCTGTTTTCATAACTTGCTATCTTGCTGTTGATCATGAAAACAAACTTCCAGTTCAGATGTCATCTCAACTGGCAGGGAATCTTCTTCGAGATTTTGAAGTCGTACGTAAAAACTTGGGATTGCAACAAAGAATCTTGAATTTATGAAAAACGAACTGAAGAAAGCAACTGATGAACTTGTTTATGTTCGATCCCTGGTTGCTGGTCATGTCTGATGACTCTCGGTTTTGTTCTTCCTAGGAGTTTTTTTTTTTTTTTTTTTTTGTCTAGGAAACTTCTTATGAGAATTTGTTCTTATGTTTTAAGAAGGATAACTAGGGTTTGGAATAGTTATTATTGTGAGTACACATAGCTATTGCCAACGTTTTTCATCTTGCAATTTTTTTAGATTTATTTATTTAAATCTAAAGTTTATTTGGAAGATGATTTTGCAGTATTAATCTTTATGGTTTTATATATTGCAACTTATTATGGGATATGTGTGTTTGCGTCCATTATGCAAATATTGATAAAAGATTGAATGAACTTTTGACAAACAAAAGTAAAGCCTATTATGTCATTACTTTTTAGGATGAACTTTCGTATACAAAGATTAAGTCTATTACATGTCTCTATGAAAATATTGATGAAAAATAGAATGAATCTTTGAATATTCCGAATTATTGGTCTTTCCCTGATCCACATCTTTGTGTAAGTACTATGTGGCTCCGTAAGTTCTCTTATGAGAGCATTTCCGATTAAATTAATCATGGATTCTCTTGTGGTTAATTTAATTGAGTATTTTGGATACAAATTCATGTTTCATGTGATTTGTTAATGTCCAAAGAAATCCTTCTTTTCTTGTGAAAGTAAGGTCGCTCTTGTTGTTCTTTCGGGAATGACATTATATGGGGAAGAGTTCTTAATTGAACTTGTGCTTAATTGCCAAATCTTTGTGGGGAGTGCGGTTGTGGAATATAATAGGGGTTATCTTGTATCTTTATAAACTCCTTGATGAATGCATTTAGTTTCGGCTATATGATTGCATCTAAACAAAGATGATATGTTGTTCTCTTTTGGTTATGAAGTATCTCTATGGAAATTTCATTAGGATCCCACTAGTTTTCGTACCTTTGCCAATTTTTATTGACAAAAAGGGGGAGAATTAAAGTGTAGTTCACACTACAAATACATATGGTTTACGGATCATTATGTAAGGGGGAGTGGTTTTCATGTGATATGAAGTATTGACTAAGGGGGAGTGATACATATCACCATAGTATTGTTGTCAAAGTTGTGATACAATTGGACTTTGATGTTGTGTAATAATACTATGACATTGTATAACAATGATTGAGAGCAACTGTTTTCTCATTGTTATAGCTACGGATCTTCAACAACGATGATGCTGAGTTAAACACATTCAGAATCACTGGAGTACTTGGAAGTGACGAAGATTTCGAGTAATGTTAAAGAACAAAGGAAATCAAGCATTTGGATTGAGAGCTATAAAGTTTATTTATTTTGTATTCCATATGTATTGATAGTTTTGTCTCTAAAATTGACAAAGGGGGAGATTGTTAGAGCATTGCTCGGTCAAACTCGCAAGTATTGCTATCTCAAGCTTGTTTTCAAGTTTAGTTGTCAAAACTATAAGTCTTGGTTTCTAGTCTACTAATAGCTAAGTCTCGGATTAGGATAGAAAGTGTAGTTGAGCATTAGACTTCACGGCGTTCATCGATTGAAGACGAAGAACTACTAAGGGGAGCTTGTGGAACTTCATAAACAAAGGTATATGGAGACTTGAACTCATCTATCACTCAAAAGTCTATCTACTCTATCTCCTATTTGAGACAAAAGTCGTATAGCTATATAGACTTCAATTATACACATTTGATATTTCGAGCTGAGTTTAACTCGCTTACATATTTCTCGAAATATGTGTTGGTAAGCTTTCACTTTAACCAAGTTCATCTTATATTCTTGACGAAAGTCAAAAGATGATCATGTGAAAATCGCCTGGTACCATCTTACATGATTTGTGTGAAACAGTCATTTGATGTAGACTCGGAATGTTTCGTATTGATCATTCGATAACTTGAAAATTGCTTTAAAGCTAATAGTTTGTGTGAGACAGCTATTTTCGTCTTCCGAGAATGTTTCAATGAATAATATGAGAGTTTAGAATAATTGGATATAAGCATAGTATGCATACTTGCATATATGTAATCCAAGTCCGGGAACCATGGTATGCATACCCGTATGCGTACTGCTTGGTTTGGATAAGTCTGGGTACCAAGTACACATACCGGTACGTGTACTGGCGTGAGGTTCAGGTCTGGGAATTTCTGCTGAGTTTGGAAGGTATGCGTACCATTTCGCGTACTGGCGTGAGGTTCAGGTCCGGGAATTTCTGTTGAGTTTGGAAGGTATGCGTACCCAAACTTAGTCCGACCACTATGGTATGCGTACCCGTTTGCATACCTAGTGGATAATGTTCTAAAATCGGGTTGTTCATGAACTAATACATTTACATAATAAGGAATGCAATCTTTTGCAAACCGTGGCTATAATGTTCATGACTTGATTCGAGTGAATCAAAATTGAATTTTCTTTAATTGTGTCTTATATACTTCTATGAGAATATAAACAATTGAACGACTCTAGAACTAGTTTCATTTGAGTCATTTGAACTAGTTATGGTTAAGATGAATAAGGTTGATATGAAAGTGTTCATATGGCTAACCTCGGTTAACTATTGTTAAGCCAACAAGGTGCACATGTTTAGGTACGGTTACTCATATCTAAATGAAGTCACTTTTCATTTGTGTGTAACAAGCTAAGTTCGATCTAATGGTTGAAAGATATTAGCTTGAGTCTAATCAGGTTTTCATCTAACGGTGAATATTGAATGCTTTGTTACCAAGGTAACATTGATTGCGAACCCTGATTTGAAGACTATATAAAGGAGAACTCTAGAACCTGGGAAACCTAATCCCCACAACTTGTGTGTGATACTAGTTGCGACTAGAGTCGATTTTCCTTTAACCTTAGGTTTTTCGCGAAACCCTGTAGGTTAACGACTTGAAGACTTCATTCGGATTGTGAAGCCAGACCCAACTATTTTCTCTGTAGTTGCATGTTCTGATCTTGCTGTTTTCTATCGTGATTAAGTATTATCTTCTCTAAGATTTGCTCGAGATTTAATCTCCGATAGGCAAGATAAAATGTAGTCACAAACATCTTCGTCTCATCGTTTGTGATTCCACAATATCTTGTTTCGCTACCATACGATTAAGATTATTGTGAGGTGATTGATATTTCTAGGTTGTTCTTCGGGAATATAAGTCCGGTATATCAATTGGTTCCTGTTCACCTTGATTTATCAAAATACGGAACAAAACTCATAGGTTTATCTGTGGGAGATAGATTTATCTATTCAATAGACTTTTCTGTGTGAGACAGATTGGTTTATCAAGTCTTCGACTTTGGGTCGTAGCAACTCTTAGTTGTGGGTGAGATCAGCTAAGGGAATCAAGTGCGTAGTATCCTGCTGGGATTCAGAGACGTAAGGAGCGCAACTGTACCTTGATCAGTGTGAGACCTGTTAGGGCTCAACTACATTCCAGTCCGAAGTTAACTTGGAGTAGGCTAGTGTCTGTAGCGGCTTAATAAAGTGTGGTGTTCAAATCTGGACTAGGTCCCGAGGTTTTTCTGCATTTGCGGTTTACTCGTTAACAAAATTTCTGGTGTCTGTGTTATTTCTTTTCCGTATTATATTAGTTTATATAATTGAAATATCACATGTTGTGCGTAGTTCAATCAATTAGAGAATGCAACCTTAAGTTCGATCTAACGGTTGAAAGATATTAGCTTGAATCTAATCAGGTTTTCATCTAACGGTGAACACTACACCATTTTTAAGGATTAGTAACGGGCTCTGGCTGTTGCTGACTGGGGTCGCAACGGCAGTTCTCTGTTGCAAAACACCATGTTGCAATTTTTCGCACGGAATAAGCTCCTTTGCGAATCTCGGTCAGCAACGGGGATTCGCAACGTCGGCTGCCGTTGCTAAATTGTTTATTCGGAACAGAATTCAGCCGTTGCTAAAAAAAATTAGGAACAGAAAAAAAAAAAAAAAAAACTCAGAATGAAGCCATGGCTTAAAAGGAAGCTGTGGCTTTGATTCTAAGCCAAGGCTCATAAAATTATGTTTCTCAATGTTATATGGTAATTCAACATCTCTAAGTCATACATATAACAAAAATTATCATTACTTCAATAGTCTAAAACTTACAATGATAAGTGACAAAATCAAAACACTTTACTTCAGATTTCAAAACCAATATTAATAATTGTTCCCATATTCTATTACTTAACACAAAGTCTTAAACAACAGTGAGTGAGCAAACCATTAGGCTCTCCTGAAGTGCTACTTATTGTGCTGGTTCAATAGATTCATCACTTGATACCTGTTACATAAAGTATATACGAGTTGTTTAAATCCCACAAAAAGAAGAAAAAATGGTTGTATAGAAGTAGAGAGGAATTAGTAAAGAGTAGTCCTGCAATGAGGTATATAATTGCAGAAAACATGAATTGGTAAGCTATCATTTGTCAAACGACGACGACGAACACACTTAAATTTTGGTAATGGAAGAAGCAAATGATTTTAGTGTCTCATGAGTTGACTACTATATAAGTAGTGGTAGTGGTACCACTAAATTCTAATGAGAAATTAGATTCATTCCTTTAAGTCCACTGACCTTAGCATCTCTGATAAGAAAACTTTCATAGACCCACTTGTGATTTCTGTTTGCTCACCAAAGGCAGCTTACAGTCTCCAGACCTGAGATGAGTAAACAAAATTTAAATGAGCAAACACTGGAACCAACAACAACCATTCTACAAAAATTAAGAGACTGTAACAGCAGTTGAAGGGGTTTATAAATCAGAATAAACGACATAGTGCAGATGCACTAATAATATTTTATATTTGAAACCATGTGAATCCCTTAAAATGGTGTGGTCGACCAATAATTGGGTTGGTCTGTGGGCTATTCTCCAAGTTTGCGCAAAGGATATATTGCATGGTCTGAAAGTAAAAAGTCACATGTTAAAGATATATGTAATTATGTATACAAGTATCAGTGCAAGGCCAAAGCAACGAAGACACCAGTCTTGCTATACTTAACCGTAAGAGATCTATCACAGTTTGGTAAAAATAACTTACTGCCAATAACTTCAACGAGTGTAATGGCACAACCCGGTCATCATGATCAGCAGTCAACAACATGGTAGGAGGATACTGGTATTTTTCATCCTGATGCTGCTCCCAAGCTCTTCTCACGTTATGAAGTGGTGAATATCTGAAAATACAATTGTTATTCCGATAGCTTGGTATTTATGGTCCAAGATGCATATGCATGAAACCGAAATGGTTATAATGTCTATTCCTCAGTAAAGTTGAAGACATGGTTTTAATGAAATAAACATCCCACATACTTCCATAGCATCCTCTCCAGAAAAGACTCCAATCTAGGATCCACCTTCTCTGCTTCTTGGTTCAACTCTGCAGCTTTGGCCTTTAAAATACCATATTCATCTATAGCTTTAGCTGAGATACAATCACCAATACCCCAGTTAGTATCCAACCACAATAAGTGACTCATAACAAAGCTAATACACAAGATACATAAATACAATTCATACCAAGAATAGCATGGACTGATGGACATAATCAAAGTCTTCTGAAGCTTAAAAAACTAGGCCTGCTAATAGAGCATACGATAATGCCTCATTAAGTTCATCCAAACAGTAGTAAATCTGCGGAACCACATAACAGAAAAACTTTTATTCATAGAGTATAACGATTTGCAAATTTGAATACTAGCCCAGAACAGTTCACACTGAAAGGAAATGGTCAGTGGTGGTGCAACAGTTTCAAAAGTTATTGTAAACTTAAGGTTTACAGGGCAGAATAAGCATGATTTATAAGGGCTGATGCCAGTCTTACTAAGGGGGGATACCATTCGGTCGATCCAACGGCCGAGAACGCTTCAGATCATTTTGTCTTATATGGAATGGTATCCCCCCTTAGTAGGACTGGTATCAGCCCTTATAAATCATGTAAGGGTGAAAAGATGCTTTGAGTTAAATAAGATACCCTCCCTATGGAATATAGATTTGTTCTCATCAGCTTCGCTTGATTTTCCCAGACCACATGCAATAGCGGCTTCGCTTGATCTACCGATTCAAATCAGCCACATAGAATCTCTTAGATCCACCTATCTTTGTGCAAGTCTCATAACAAATCACATTCACCATGCAAAATTTGAATTTTTAATAGGCAAAAACCCAAAACTGAAACTAATAAAGATTTGGAAACAACTAATAAAATTGAACACACCACAAGGCTCAAGCACCTTAAGCCACAAAGCTGCAGCAAACTATTATATTAACTGTGGATTATAGCATGATTTAATAAACCCAAGTGAATACTTGCAACTTGGGGCTGATATATCATCACCTACTTGCTTTTGCATCATCAAGAACTGATCTTGGCAATTTCTTTGTCATACCAAAACATGTAACTGAGTTACAATTTCTGATACTATATGAACATGTGCACTATTATATTAAATCGAAGGAAATTAACCCTTATTACCAAAGAAGAAAGTTTCAGCAAAAGTTTCTTATTCACCTTTTAATGATTAGAATCTAAAGGCATGCACGGTTTTTGCAGAATCGCAGATATACTATAACTCCAATAAGACTTAAAATCAACAAATTGCGTACCATGATCCAGGACTTGCAACTCAAGCTCTTTGAAAATAATCTTCTTCTAGCCGGTCAAGAACAAGAAACTTAAATTAGGGGCCAAGGAATAAGCTTGCCAAGCCACTACGGATGAACATAAACATGCATAGGTTCCTGGTGCCTGCTATAGATGCTAATTATTCAATGGTAATATCTAAAAGAACCTCTGTAAAAATAGCCATAGCATCAGTAACATCCTATACCCTTGTCAGAATCCAAAACCGACAGAGTGAAAAGCAAAATCATATACAAATAATAAAATCAACTTTATTTTTATATCTCTAATAGTGCATATCCTTCCGCATCGACATTGCTACTAAGAACACATCCAGCAAATTCTGAAGTTGGCTTTGTGCAATAACAAGCATCTTGTGTCTAGAAGCAAAAAAAAAAAAGAAAAAAAAAAAAAAGAGGAACAATTAAAAAAAACCTTGATCGGCAATTAGACGTTTTAAGATTTTCAAACCCTTTCTTATTCGAAAAAAATACTCCTATTAAGAAGACTAGAATTGGTAATCTCTTATCAGTTTTCACTTCTTCTTCCAAATTACTTGTATTTTCACACACAACTACAGGAGTAGAAGCAGCAGCAACAGAAGAACTAATATTAACATCTGAATTTGATTCCTAATCCAAATTTTTAGGTCTGAAATTGATTCAGAATCCAAATTGACTCAACAAAACAACAAAATTAAGTAACAAAAACTAGAAACTGTACATTTGAATACCTCCAGGAATCTATGTTGCAATCATATATGTCTCCAACATGTTAATTAACCCATAAATTTCATGTTTCAAACAAAATCCCTAATTCTCAAAACCCTAAAATCAATTCTATACGAACCTAATTGCAGACAGTTTGATATTGGGTATAAATATATTTTACAAAAAAACAGAGATGAAGAGAACAGAAGCATATCAGGATTTCTTAGTTCCATACAAAATCAAAATCGTAAAAATATAAAAACCCAAATCTCACAGACAACCGATATTGAACCCAAAACATAAAACTAGAGCTGAAAGATGACCTTACCTGGTTTACAACTTATCAGTAGCAAATGAAGTAATATAACTTACGGATGACCTAAAATCTCAGATCGATGCTTCCAGCTTCATTATTCAAACTCAAATCCATCAGAACAAAAGTTCTTCATAGTACATAAACCCAGAACCAAAATACACAAAAGAGAAAAGAACAAAGAGGATTAAACGATTTCTACCTGGTTGGATGTTGGGACATTAGTCCACATTGGCTAGATGGGACTTAATTGGGTAGTTTATAAGTCAATGGGATCCCTCATCTAGTCAACCTGTGTTACGAGTTGAGTTCTACCCATGGGCTTATGACGATTTAGGGTCAGTACCTTAACATTTTGGTATCAGAGCCAACCACCACGACCCATGCCCGCTCCACGGAAGGGGTGACCTATAGGCTGGATTAAGGTGTGAGGGCACTATGTATGGGCATGGTTGTCACCCACATCGAATACTGGTAGTTGAGTGGAGCCGCCATAAGGGAAAGGGCTACCGCCGGGTCAGTGTCGATAGAGTGGGCCAATGAGGACGTTGGTTCTGGAAGCGTGGTGGGATGTTAGGACCTTAGTCCCACATTGGTTAGATGGGACTTAATTGGGTAGTTTATAAGTCAATGGGATCCCTCATCTAGTCAACCGGTTTTCGAGTTGAGTTCTACCCATGAGCTTATGACGAGTTTAGGGTCGGTACCTTAACATTGGATTTCAATCATTTCAGAAGAACAAGAGTTCTTCAGAGCAGATCCAGATTCATAGAGAGAGACGAAATTTTTTTGTGGCTGATAAAGACGGAGAAGGTAAAGATAAACCCGCTGCTTTGAGGGGGCGAAAAAAATTTAGATCGAATGACCTGTTGTTGACTTGGGCGTAAAAACCACTCCTAGTGTTCCAAACCACACACGCACTTCGCACGCTTGAACACAGTGCAGTTGATATTCGCAACCTACCATTCTCCGTTGCGAAATTAGCAACAGCTATCTGCCGTAGCAAAAAATTTGCAAAAGAAAATTAGCAACGGCGCTAGTGCTGTTGCTAATCTTAGTTGCAAATCCCTTAAAATGGTGTAATGGAATATTGAATGCTTTGTTACCAAGGTAACTTAGATTGCAAACCCTGATTTGAAATCTATATAAAGGAGAACTCTAGCAACTGGGAAACCAAATCCTCACACCTCCTGTGTGATACTAGTTGCAGAAGCTAGAGTCGATTCTCCTTTAACCTTAGGTTTTTAACGAAACCCTATAGGTTAACTACTTAAAGACTTCATTGGGATTGTGAAGCCAGACCCAACTATTTTCTCTGTAGTTGCGTGATCTGATCTTACTGTTTTTTATCGTGTTTGAGTACAATCGTAAGATTGGCTTGAGATTTATATCTCCGATATGCAAGATAGAAAAGTAGTCACAAACACCTTCGTCTGCTGATCCTGAAGTCACTCCGATCCATATAGTAGATGATGATGAAGTCCACAAGGTTGCAGGTAACTCACCAACAAAGGAACCTGCAGGTTTCATCACCCGTGAAGACCCGGAACGCTTTATGGAGGATCGAGGAAAAGACAAGACACCATCGGTTCATCGTCATCAACCTCCATATCCTGCTACTACACAACGAATTCCTCTCCCAAAGGGATACACCTCTCCAACGTTCACACTGTAAAACGAAACGGGGAACGCTCGAGAACATGTCTCTCGATACCTGAAAGCACTAGGTGAGCACGAACACAACCATGTTGTCCGTCTGAAGGAGTTCTCGAAATCGCTGACAGTCCGAGCATACACCTGGTACAACAACATTGCACCTGGGAGCATCGCTAGTTGGGAGAAATAGTTAATGCCTTCTACAGGAAATACTTCTTCGTCTCTGAGCACATTACTTTCTCTGACTTATGAAGAATGGCTCAGAAGAACATTGAACATCCGAACGACTATGTGAAGAGATTCAGAGTTCAAGCTTTGGTTTGTCATGACCCTAATGTCATTGAACAACAATTGGTGGACTCGTGCATCAACGGGATAATCCCAGTCTACAGAGCCTTGCTGGAAAATCTCTGGTTTCCAAACTTTCTCAGAACTCCATGAAGCAGCCAAGCGATCAGCAACTACTTCTCCGGCTCTAATGGAAAGAACAAGAACTACAAAAGTCGAGGAACCGCGAGAAGCTCGAGGTAGTGCCAGGCGCCTGATCAACAAACAGTACAATGTCCAACCTTCCATGAACGTTGTTGCTCAAGGAAGCAAAAGGAAAGCTTCTGCTAAAACATGCGACATCCAAGGCTCCTTCGAAGGCGCAAAGACAGGATAACCACTCCTGAAATGCACAAACCTCAACCCAGCATCAACAAATGGGGAAATGATCAGACAGACTCAAACTTCCCTCTTCTCATTGAAGAAGTGATCGAGTTACTAGAAGTCTGGATTCAAGATGGTGCAATCAAATTACCATTCATCAAGGGAGAGCCCACTGAAGAAGAACCCAGGAACTGTCGCCTTCATAGGTTCATCAATCATCCAATAAGTGACTGCAGTGTTTTGAAGCGCATCTTCAAAGAGAAGGTTTATCCAGGAGAGCTTCAACTGGGGACTGAGGGAGTACACAGGACCCTCTCCCAATCAAAACCTTCACTCTCTCTGAGAAACTTTTCAAAGAGGCAGTTCAATCCTCGTTCGAGCATATATGTGGATTTCTCTATCTATCAAAGGCACAAAGGAGGACATGCTCACAGCACTGAATCACATCCGGAAATACTTTCTGAGCTTCATCCACAGACAAGGAAATGCACGACTAGGGACTGCTTACCACAGTCCATCTCATAGGAAATTAATTCAGAAGATGTTGATCGATGATGACACCTCCATCAACATCATTCCACTGAAAACCCTCAGAGCCGCAGGAATCACTCGACAAGAAGCTACTCGTGATCCCATCTGAATCAGAGACCTTGAAGGAACGCTCAGAAATACTTATGGCTACATCACTCTCAAAGTGAACATAAATTCAACCAGGATATAAACCAAGTTTCACATAATCAGGAAGATCCAGGATATGACATGTTCTTCAGACGAGCGTGGATCCATGCTAAAAAGATGGCTACTGACAAAGCGCCTTTGGTTGCACATCTCTCCAACGAAGAAAGTTCTGATCCAGAAGATTTGGCGGACATCCCATCATCAGAGCACTTGGAGGAATTTCGAACTTTGACGAGGTTGAAGCCAGAACCTGCAAAAGATGTATAGACATGCTATCCTAGCATGGGGACTTCTGCTAGCAACTCTGCGAGACGTTATGAATGGTAACTTCACCGCATTAGTATTTTACCAAGTGGTTGAATCTGACATTTCTCCGAGTCGAGCACTGAGACATTCATTACTGAGATAATGTCCAAGCATGGCAAAGAACACTTTGGGCGTTTCTCCATAGCCTTGCAGGAGTGTCCATGTGTTCCACAAAGTCATAAAGCTCTGATGTCTGCACAAGTGTTGAATCCCACTACCGTAACAAAAGGGATGCTGAATCAACAGAAGATACCCAGGACCGAGACGATCAAACCTAAGATATTCGATGCTTAAGGGATATGACGCTTCAACGCTCAAGCATCTAAGAAGCCTTCAAATTGTACTCCCAATCAAAGAGTACACCTTCGATAATGGCGCGTCTGGCTTCAGCACAAATATCTCGACGATGACACACTGATTCAACACCAGCACGATCAAAGTGTAACTGAACTACAATCGATAAGTCTTCATTATCCCATGATAAGACTTCTGAAGCAGATGCAACATCGTTCATCCATGGATGGCACAAACTCCTTCAACATACACCGGGGACTTGATCTTATTGGAAAGATCGATTCAAATCTATGTATTGCAACCTGATGTGATTCCATGAAACTTCATTAACGGGACCTCTCTACATTATAAACCCCTGCACGACTGAAGAACTTCCTCTCTTCACCGATCGCATTCAGAATGAAGACTGCTGCTGTTATCTGCCGCAACAATATCAATTCCTTGACAAAACCACTTCACGGTAAATTCATAATGTTCAAGAGAATTTGGGTTGAACTCCCAGTACACCTTCATCTTAAGAATGCTCAACCCACCAACTAGTTCGTGAATGTAAAGGCTCACTGGAGGAGCAAAGACTATACCGATAATCATGGTTCTAGCCTTTTTGGTCTCTGTAGAAACTCCAACCATAGTATCGGCATCAACAAGGATATGTGGAGGAGCTCCAATCATGGTCTCAGCATCAACAAGAATTTATGGAGAGAAGTCAATCGTGATCTCAGCATCAACAACAGTCTCAGGCGCAACATCTCTGAAGCGTTACTCGATGGATCGTATTTCTTCAAGCCCTAATGATTCATATCAAGATGTGTAGACATGAAAACATGTTAACATGAACGTCTTCCCAAAGCTTGCACCGCAGACGGGCACGAGCCAAAGTCTTCTACAAGATGTTCTCATCGCCTCTACAGAGGAGATACAACACATTTCAGTCCATGGGTTTACAAAAACGTACCAATGGGTGAGGAATGGAACAATGCTTCCTCAACGAAAGATGTTCTTCTATGTCTCTTCTACAACATACCAAAAGGGCGCATCAATCGGACATACGAGTTGAAAGATATGGCCTTTACCGTCAGGTCTACGAAATCTGAAAAAATTGTTCGGGATTACAAATTACAAATGTGCACGCTTCGTTGGCTGACCTCTACAACTTTAAATTGAGTGATTTTTTTCTAATGTGATAACTCAGTCTCTTAGCTTCAAAATTAGGGGTCAAGCATCGAATTCCGACGTCATATGAGGTTCCTACAGCTTCAAGAGCATACAACATGCAAACAGCAATTCTTAGACGGGATTCATAACTTCCACAGTCGATGGGTGTCCACCAGGACTTTCCACTAAGTCCTTCATCAAGGTACCTCCAACTTCGACCACCTAGGTCTTTACATCAAGCTTTTGTACTTGGGTCCTCTATCTAGGTCCTGCCAGAAGAAGGGAAAACGAAAGGGAGAGACTTAATAAAATACTGGGGACTGACGGTCCACTGATCATGACGATCAGTTTCATAGTCCAAGACCCGCGGCACCGGACTCTCCTGTGCTAATCATTCATCATAAAAGGGATTCTACCACCGGAACATGCAACCATGGTCATTACATCATCCCCTCTTGAGAGCAACCTCAGTTATGGTCATGTGACCAGGGTTTCAGAAGTGATGTTTCTACGACCGACAGAAACAAGATGAAACTGCAAGCACCATGCTCATGTATCAATCAAGGGGTTCAAATTTAAAATTAATAAATGGCATTCAAATCCTTCATCAAGCGTTCAAGACACAAGCAAATGGTCTAAAGACACAAAAGAGACATTTTACAGCAAGACTGTCTGAAGTGATTTTACACTTCCCTGTACAAAGCGACGATCTGGGAGAAATTGGTAAGGAATCTAAGGTTTAGTCATATGTCATTCTCTTCGTATGGATGTCCTCTACAACATATCCAAAATTCACAGCAATTGGATAAACTATCAAAGATATGTGGCCAAAACATTGGACTACATGCCAGCTGAAAATTTTCTAGAAGTCTCCTGGAAGTTTACTGTTTCGCCTATTTCGACCCCTAAACATGCTCAAAACTCAAAAAGACTATTGGAAAAAGCTTGTAAATTTCCTGGGCATGTAAAAACATGGGTAGATCGCCAAAATCCGACATCGTACGAAGATTCTACAACGTTTTTACTGAAAGACTGAAGTCTGGATTTTTCTGGTGACGTATTTCGGCAAAATTTCTCATATATTCGTATGGATTCTCATTCATTCATTCACAAGTCAGCAATTTCATACTTATATAAAGAAATTACAGGAGGAATACTTACTTGAGGAGTCTCTAAGCCATTCGAAGGACTAATGTTGTTGAAGTCATTGTTAGTGGCATTACTACCTCCATTCAGTTCCGGGTTTTGAAGATTCTCCGTCTCCTCATTTTCCAAGGAAGAATGTTCTTCATCAATATGTTGTTTATCCGCAATAATCTCCTCCTGGATACATCAACAACAATTATTATTACTTCATTCAAGGAGATGCCATGATCGCTTGCACGAAAAGAGATACTTACATCAACTCCCTCATCGGTGCTGGATTCCTGAATTGTTTGCCCAGGAGCAAGATGAAGACTGTCAATGATCAATGGAGCAAAATTCTGAGATTAACAAACATTTGTTTGTGATCCTAATTGTGCGGATAAGAAAAGTCATGATGGAGGAAACATCGACAACTCACCAAAGAAACGGCTGGAGACTGCATGTCATTTACTAACATCATGTAGTCCTTACTTATGGGTTCTCCGTCCCGAAGACTTTCTTCCATCGTCGTGAAGTCTACATTGATCCGGGATCTCACTACACGATCATCCTGTGATAAAGTTAATGAAATAACCAGGAGTACAACTCGGTATGAAGGATCTCTCACCATCACTCAGAGGTCCCAGAAGTACCTTTTCTTAAAGTTGCATCCATAGAGATGTCATCTCTGGAAACACCATCTTTGGAAGTGTCATCATGGGAGTCAGTCATTCTTGCAAAGTGGCTGTGACAGATGCATAACATTTCTACTTCAGCACATCGTTCATACAAAGCGCAGGATTCAACAAAACAATGAATCATGGAATAAAGGTGCTCACAACAGTGTCCACAAAAATGGTAACTTTCAACTCTTACCTGTTTACGATTCCACTAACAGTAGTGATTGTGATACAAGAGTTAATACTTCAAAATTTGCTCGTCTCCTCGAACCTGCAAACACGAGCAAAATTTTTATTCAAAATCATAACTTGATTTTCATGTGAGCAATCAACAAAATTTTCACCGTGTGAGCGACTCCCACCGAGTGAACAGTACTCATTGGCATTTGTGCATACACTATCAAATCACAAAATCCATACAAACAATATTTTATCATAAATTGTTTACTTCTAGCAATTGCTGAAAATCAAAATTTGATTTCACATAAATTTTCACTGTGTGAACATTCACTGGTTTTTCAAAAATTGGACAGACGTCCATTCTACAATTGTGAAAACTCACATACAAACATTATTTCACCGTGAATAATTGTCTACTTTCAACAGTTGTTCAAAATCATAACATTGATTTTACAAAAAATATATATTTTAACGTGAAACTCACGTAACTTTGAAAATATATGTATATATATTTTTGCTCCCTCTCGCGAGCATCCGTCTTTGAAACGAGAGCATATTTTCAAAAAAATTATGAAAGCTCACATATCGAAAATAAAAAAAATTCATGAAAGCTCATAGACAAAAAATTTATTACTAACAGACGCACGTCTATTAAAAAAAACTTTTTTCTCTCGTCTGAGCATCCAACTTTGAAACGAGAGTTTATTCCATTTTGTGAAATTTCACAAATTAAAAAAAAAAAAGCCCTCTTATGCTAGGGATCATTGTTTGTTTCTTAAACTAGCGAACGAACATCCAATCCTAAAACAAGGATTTTCCTTTTGGGCCCGACCCACAAACGCTAAACCGACCAAAACTGGACCTCCGGTCGTCCAAATCAGCAGTGCTCCATCTTCCCGTGCTCGTGAGATGACACTCTATCATACTGTCAGGGTCCTTACCCGGGCATTTGCTCGTACATGACACCAATGGAGAAAATCGGGGATTCTGAAAATGCCTTTGTACGACTAAGCCCGACTGCTTATCTCGTCCACTGGAAAATCACCATCTAGTGCTTACTGCGGAACATGACTGTCCCCCACTAAGCAGGAGACTTAATGTTGATGGTGGATTTTCAACAAGGGCTAAAATCGTAAAATCATGATACTGCATGTTTCTGACCCGGCTTCAGGAACGCATGTGACGATTCGTGTTTTACGATCCGTGAACCATTTCACGATCTCTGATCGAGTACCTCTCAGAGCCACGATGAATATGTTTCTTGAAAGGCCTCCCACTAGCCGAGCATTCGATGCTACGCATTTTATCGTGCCCTCTATGTAAAAGAACGATTAGGCCGTCCTCCTACATAATTGTTTGTTGAGAGGGCTTAACGCCTTCAGGAC
>JAJJMB010011511.1:2065317-2099046 GCA_023531105.1 Papaver atlanticum | reverse complement strand
ACATAATTGTTTGTTGAGAGGGCTTAACGCCTTCAGGACGTCGGCGACACTCGCTGTTCCCTGACTATGTAGAGAGACCGTGTATTGATTCATGCGGCTCTCCTACATAATTGTTTGTTGAGGGGGCTAAACGCCTTCAGGACGTCAACAACACTTCACGTTGTTCCCTAACTATGCACCTTTCAGAACGAGTATGATGCTTCAACTATCTCATATCTCGATTCTACAATAGATTAATTCTACCGTGACATTTGCCACTGAAATCCTAGAAAATAATCCATTATATCTCATTACTCCGTTCCATGGCTATCCCCGACTGATTCCATGGATTAGTAATAGATACACAATCTTATCTCATTACTCCGCTCCTTGAATTCCCCGGCTGGATTCATGGATTAGTAATAGATACACAATTCATTTATTACTCCGTTTCATGAGTCATTCTCCGCTGAATTTCATGAATTAGTAATAAATATCCGACAATCGGGCATCTGGACTATCTCCGAGTAAGCCCCAATAAAATGGTGCAAGTGTACTCAACAATGATGCACGAACGATCATTCGAAAATATGGACAAACAAGGAATCCTACACAAAACAGGAGAGAGAAAATAATAATAAAAAAATATAAAATAGGCGTCTAGGGACCGGGCCCACCGGCCGGCCATGCCGCCGTGGCCGGTCCCCCATGCCCTATTCATTTATTTTTCTTATTTTATTTATTTTCATGAACTCATGAAAACTCCTTCATTCAAGCAACTTTCCTTGTTTGAGCAAAACTCACGGTTTCTCCATTTTTCACGGTTTCATGAAAAATAATAAAAATAGGGAAGGTGCCGTGGGACCGACTAGGCTACTCACGTCAAATATTAAAATATTATTATTTTAATATTCTCAAATTTTTTATCAAACGAGCAAAGTTCTACTTGCTCATTCGAGCAAAAATCAAGAATTTCAGTCAAAGATCAAACTCTTCTGAAAATCCAAAATATTGCTCAAACGCACACAAGAAAATACCAAAACTCTCAGGACTGAGACACGTACATTATAGCGACACGAGCATGCTTCCTTGACCGACCAAGGCCGGCCCTAAGGCTTGCAAGGAGCCGATCCCACACATCATTATAATTTTGACCTAATTTGCTCAATTGCTCATATTGGGTCCAAACTCTTTCCAACCAACTTGGAATTTGCTCAAACGACCATCAGTTGGTCCCACGACCACCAAGGGCCGGTCTGATGCCCTCTTGGTTGGTCCCTCACTTCTTCATAATTAGGTTTTATCACCTAACGCATTATTCTAATAAATGATCAACACCAGCGTGCGTTTGATCATTCTTTCACCAACCGGTCAACTAAAGACCCTGGTGCACGCTCACTCGAGCACTTGGGCGCCACATGGTCGTCCATAATCCCATGTGGTCGGTCTCTCCCTCACTCATGACCTATTTTCAGCAATTCATCAATTGATGAACAATTGATCAAAAATTAGGGTTTCGAACAAACGCTCCACAAATCATAATTTTGGGCAAGTTCAAGCACTAATAATTTTATGTTGATCTAGTAACCGACATCCATATTAATTATATAATATTTGGTAGACTACCAATATTTTAATTAATATTTTATTGGGCCACATTGCCAATAATTCATCGAATTAAGCAATACTCGCTCAGTTGCTCGAATATTGACCAATCCATCAATATTCAGTAGTTTATCAATATTCAGTAATTCGTCGAGCAATACTTGCTCAGTTGCTCGAATATTGATCCAACTATCAATATTCAGTAATTCGTCGAATCGAGAAATACTTGCTCAGTTGCTTGAATTTACAATATTTGCTCAGATGAGCAATATCAACACAAGAACTATACATCTGACATGTTTAATCCATGAATCACCGAGCATTCGTCAGTCATGCTCAATTCAACAAAACTTAGACTCACTGTCTAATCAAGTCAAGACTGACTAATCAAATACACGTCTGCTTTGCAGACTCCACGTTCGTGAGACATCAATCACGTCACATGGGGGGATATTACTTAGGGTTTTGGTCTGGTGGCCTACGGCACGTGTGTTCATACACGATGAGAAATGTGAGGAAGTCGTGAAAACGGTTGAAGGAGTTAGCAAAGTAGTGTGTGGACGGTTAACCAGGTCTCCACACGACCTGGAACTGGTTTCACCACGATCTCCCACTTTCCCACTCTTTCACTCAAGAAACCGTTACACTTACTGGGATCAATGTGTTCACTATTCTGACAATATAAATAAGTCTCTGAATCCATGATTGAAAAAGGACAGAAAATCCACGAGATATTGAACAGACAATCCATCGTCTAACCAAGAATCATCGTGTGAGCAACACTCTCTCATTCGAAACTTATTTACACAAACTTGCAGAAACCCACAACACATCCATAATCCTTGATCATCATTGATCCCACACAATTCTCAGCTTCCCTCCTATAGATCAACCCATCTCCCTCTTTGTGACCGAATTGACTCTGGAACGACCATTGACTTGGTTTAGGACGGAGTCCTACAGATTGATCTCTCGAACTTAAAAGCACTCCCATGCAGTGCATCTGTTTGAGGTTAAGCAGTTTTCTCGGTTGAGGAGTCTCTTCCGCACGGTCGTCTCTTCACTTTCCCAAAAAAACAGCAAATCGTTTTACCCCATCAACAATCTTATATGGGAAAAGATAGAAATAGCCAGTGCCAGTTAGTAAACTAGATTAGTCTAAAAATGGGTTGGGATTGTGAGATAAATCTTAATCACTAAAAGCTATCAATAATTAAAAGATTTATTTGATTGATTGAATTGTTTGTTTGGTTGTTTGTATGTGTAATTAAGTAAAAATTGTAGGGTACACCAATAACTTTAGTTAATAAAGGTTAGGGAATAATCAGTCTAAAAAGTTTGAACACGTACACCATCCAATACTAGAAAAATAGTGAGCTTAACACAATCGATAAATCTTGAAAGACACATAGAAATTTATTGAGTACCTTGACTTATCCGTAGAGTCAACAATTTATAATTACATAAACGTTAATAATATTTTTGAGACTCAATAATATTTGCAAGAGTAATTAGGATAGTAGTTCGACCATCAAAGCTAATAATAAAAATATTAGAATAGTAATTATTGATGATAATGATAGTAATAACAATTTTAATAAAGTAATGTTAGCATTTATCAATTAGTATCATATTGAACTTAACTTAACTAAAATCTCATTAAAGATATATATAACGATAAAAATAATAATTATGATTAATTCGCTATAGAAAATTAATAACGCTTATCTACGGTTAAAATTTTGTAAATTAAACTAATGACAAATTAGAAATATATGTTTTACGTTTAAATTAGATAGTTAATATAATACTTATTAGGCGTTAGACGAAAAAAGATGAGGACAAAATAAATGACTCGGTGAATCTCTGAAATGAAACAAATATACATGAAGTAGTAGTAATAATAGTATTATGTAAAAAATAATAACATAGTTGTAAAAATACTTTTTTTTTAATGTAAGATTGTCATAATATTATGTAAAAAATAATAATAACATAGTTGATAATAGTATTTGAGTAATTAAGCTGGTAGTAAATTTATAATAGATAGTATTTGGAAAATTTATATATGATATTACAGTAAAGTTAAAATTATCAAATATTTTAAATTGACGTAAAATCGAATTGGGATTACTTATATTGGTAAAAGAAATAAATGAATAAATAAAAAAAATCAGATGACTAAATTGCTTAAAATGTTATGAAATATGTATATATTCTATGAAGTAAAATTTTAAATTACATCAGTTAAGATGGAAGTTAAAAACTAATTAATCTTAATAAATTAATACTTAGTTAATCCAGCACTGGGGAATAGTGAAGGTTGTGTTTTCTCTGTTCGTAGGAAGGCATTGTTGGGCTTGGCCAACCTTGACAGGGCAATTGCATTCATAGATGACCAATCATAGAAGTTTGGTATAACTCTTTAGGAAACTGATAAATATAATTTCACTTAGAAAGATTCGTAGGATTCTTCCTTGAAATTAGAGACAAATATCTTATAAAATAGAAATTGGTTTAAGAAAAATTAGACTTCCTTATTTGTTAGTTATTAAAGTTAGTATAGTTGAATCTAGAGCTACAAATTTTAAATCTTAGTTGTAGAAAGCCATATAGGTTTGTGCTTTGTTTTTTTTATGTTGTCTGCGCTTGGACAAGAGATAAGATTATTTTATAAGGTGGGGAGTTTTTCAAGGACCAGAAGGATGGTTTGATTTTCGAGGACGAAAATGTATAAGGTGGGGAGAATGTAAGGACCCTCAAGCTCGTCAACGCTATTGGATCAGTCAAGAGACGTTTTGGCTGCTAATGACTCGATTAGTTACACGAACGTTGTTAATAGAAATTAATCTAACAAAGAATTAGATACGAAACTAGTATCGTTCGATAGGTCACGAAAAGTTATGCGAGACGGACTACTCGAATGCGTCGTTCATATACCAAACGAAGAAGATATCCCTGGATTAGTACGAGGGGCAAAATAGTCATTTTGCATCTAAACCGCCTGGCTTCCCTTATCCATTTTCTAGGCGCCTTAATAATTATTCTTGGTCTTATCGACGCAAGGTCGAGAAGATATTCATTTCTCTTCTTTCCTTTTCTTTCTTCTTCTTCTTTCTCTTTCTTCTCTTTTTCTTTCGATCGATTCAATCCAGAAGATTTGAATTGTTATTTTGTGAGTGATTCATGGCTAGACTTATAACATGATGATTTAAGGGAGTAGGTGATGCTACTGGGATTGATTGGGTTCCGGGAGAAGAAGAAATTGATGTTGCTGTAAAACGAAGTTTAGGGTTTTGTCATGAGAGGAAGTAATCAAGATAAGTTGATGAATAAGATGAAGAACGAATGGGTTGGTGCTTAATTAACGTTCTGAAGTTGTTTTGATGTTAGATTGAAGAGTTAGGGTTCACGAGAAGAACTCAGAGAAGTTGTAGAAGATGAAATCGATTATTAGGGAATGGGATTTGAGATGGGTATTGATCAATTGAATGAATTAGAGTTAAAGATGAGGAGTAATTCGAGATCAATGAATGATTAGGGTTTTTGTTCTTCCCCAAAACAGAAATTAGGGTTTTTTGTTAATCGATGGTGATGGTGAAGATTGTTGAGTGTTAGTTGAACAAAATTGATGGATTATTGGAAGTTTTGTGACGAATTACTGGATTGAGTGAAGGCAAAGAAGAATCTAGTTTAACTGGTAGAATTGAATTAATGGGTTGTTCAGTTTGAGATGAATTGCTGATTCAAGCTAAAGTAAGAAGAAGAAATGAATTCAATTGCCTGAGCAACACAGATTGGAGGTAAATATTATGTTAAGTCAACTTTGTAAAGTTGTTCATGTTGATTGTTGAGTGTATGATGATCATGGAGCTAAGATTGAAATAAGTATATGAATCTGTATTGGAGTTGGAGATGTAGATTAGGTATGTAATGAATTACAGTTGAGGATTAGAGGTTTGAGATGTATAAGTTGGTGTTCTGTATGGAAATGATTGTAAGTAAGTTATGATTTTCTTATGGTGTTGATGGTTGGTGGTCTTAGTTGAGGTCGTAACCGCAGAACTGGAGGGGAAGTTGTTATGGTTGTAAGTGAATTAAAAGGGAAATGAACAAAAGGGTGTTGTAATGGTGGTGTTGTCTGTGTGTTTGAAGATGCAGGGTATTGTGATTTGGTATGGAGGTGAACTGTAATGGGTGCATATGAGGATTGTGTTGGTTGGATGTTAAAGCTGAACTGTTGGTGGCTGGTGCTGATTGTGTTAAGCTAAGACTGAAATATGGAGGTATGACAATGTCAGTAATGTTGCAGGGAGTGGTAGTGTTTGAGATTGAGTTGTTGCTGCTGAGAAGAATTGAAATGAGGTTAGATGAAATGGTTGTCTTGATGGAGTTGGATTAGCCTTGTGGAGCTGTGTTAAGAAGTAGTGGTGTTGTTTGAATTGGAGTTTAATTGAATGAAATGGGAAATGAATGGGACTGTCAGTTGCAGGAAAGAGTTGAGCTGAATCTCTTTAGTAGAAGCTTAAAGCTGCAATTGCAGGTAGGCATAGTCTTTGGTTGTAAATGCAATTCGGAGTTTTGTTTTGATTGAATGTGTTATAATGATTTTGTAGTCATAGAATTTATGTAGCAATGTAAATGAAGAAGTTAGTATTGTAGAGTTAAGAGTTTTGGTGTTGCACCATGATGGTGCATTAGTGTTCTTTGGCCTGAGCTATGGCTCTGGCCTGTGCAAGGGTTTTGGCCTTGTGCCATTCAGCCTAGTCAGGTATCTGACTCTAGCTGACTTAGTCAATCTGACTGAGTTAAATCGTATGGACTTGCTGAGTTACCTATCTTGAACTGTGTTGACTCAGTTGACCCATCTGGACCCGATCTTTGACTGTTGACCTGATTTTAACTATTTGACTGACGTTGACTGTTAGAGACCTGTTGACTGTTTGATTGACCGTTAGAGACTCTCAGTTGACCAGACCTTAGATTAATGGGCCGGATTAGTGGACTTGGCCATAGGGCCAGTTTTCTTAATTAGACGTTTTGGACCTCTTGTGGTCCAATTTAGCCTTTGATTCCTTCTACAAAGTTGTAGATATTATAAGACTATTCGATTGGACTAGAGAACCAACCTATTTGAATCTTGTGTGAGCCATTTTGGCTATATTCTTAGAATTCTTGTGTGATTAACAGTTAATCTATATTAAAAAAGATCGATTCAAATGATGAACCAGTGGATCGTAGATCTCAAGGTAGGCGTGGCTTGTTATCAAAAGAGGTGGGAATTTACATTTAACTCTTTTGAAACCATTGTTGTTTTCTTTTACAAAGATTTATGTTTATCAAACTCATGCATTGTCTGATTGTGCATTTCATGCATTGTTTAATTTTGAGTTCCGAATGTTCTGTGATTCTTTTAATCTTTCCATGGTTTGGAAAGGACTTGAAATGTTTTGTTTCTCTTTATGAATTGTTACGGGAAATGAGAATTTCCACCTGTGGTATATAGGATACGCTCCTTCACATTTATATCTACTTACTTTCAGCTTTTATGCAATGGCTAGGGCGATACACCACAATATTATTATTCGGTGTAGAATTGGCATCAATATTATACATTGTTTGAAAGAATGAGTTTGTCCATATACATGTTTGTTTGTTTCAGTGACTTGGTCGCTATTTAATGTTTGGGAAAACATGTATTGTTTTCCAAATCTTGCATATGATTACTTAAAAGTTAAATGTTATTTCTACTGGGCACCCCTTTTAGGGATGATGTGCTCACCCATTCCCATTTTCAGTTTCAGAGACAGATCAGAGTTGCGCAGCGAAAGCTTCAAGGGTTGAGTTCGTTAGTTGGTTAACTTCTGCTATGTTTATTATGTTGTATATTCTATTTGTAAACCAAATGACCATTGTATATAGTTGCGACTAGAGTCGATTCTCCTTTAACCTTAGGTTTTTCACGAATAGTCATTTGGTTTAAAAATAGAATATACAACACAATAAACATAGCAGAAGTTAACCAACTAACGAACTCAACACTTCGACGCATCCGTCGCGCAACTCTGGTCTGTCTCTGAAACTGAAAGTGGGAATGGGTGAGCACATCATCCCTAAAAGGGGTGCCCAGTAGGAATAACATTTAACTTTAAAGTAATCATAAGCAAGAGTTGGAAAACAATACATGTTTTTCCCAAACATAAAAAAGTGACCAAGTCACTCAAACAATGTATAATGTTGATGCCAATTCCACACCGAATAGCTATTGATATCACCCATTACTGATGACCCATAGTAAGCATAAAAGCTGAATTCATGTAGATATAAATGTGAAGGAGCGTATCCTATATACCACAAGTGGAAATTCTCATTTCCCATAACAATTCACAATGATAAACAAAGCATTATAAGTCCTTTCTAAATCGTGGAGAGATTCAAAGAATCAACAGAACAATCGTAATGCAAACTAAACAAAGCTTGGAATGTACAATCAGATAATGCATGAGTTTGTTAAACAAAGACTTTTGTAAAAGAAACAACAATGGTTACAAAAGAGTAAAATGTATTCCCACCTCTTTTGATGACAAGCCACGCCTACTTCGAGATCCATGATCCACCGGTTCATTCTTTGAATCGATCGTTGTCAATATAGACTAACTGTTAATCACACAAGAACTCTAAGAATCTAGCCAAATGACTCATACAAGAATCGTATAATTTTATCTAATGGTTCTAGGCCCATTTATGGTATCTCATTCTCTACCTTTAACATAACTAAGAGTTTACTAATCCAATTAGGTTGATTCTATAGTCCGTAGCTAAGTCTTATGAATATCTACAACCTTGTAGAATAAGTCAAAAGCTAATTCGGACCACAAGAGGTCCAAATCATCAAACTAGTAAAACTAACCCTAAGCCCAAGTCCACTAATCCAATCCATTAAACCAAGGTCCAGTCCATCTAAGTCAACTAACGGTTAACGTTTGGTCAGAATGAGTCAACTAACAGTCAACGTGTGAGTCTAGGTCAAAGTCCAGTCAGGGGTCAAAGCCAAGGTCAGGTCAACTGGTCAACAGTCAGAATGGAATCGGTTAACAGTCCAACTCGGGTCAAAACAGGGAACTCGATGAGTCAACTTCGATTCAACTCAGTCAGACTAACTGAGTCGGCTAAACAATCTAGTCAGACATCTGACTGATTCTGGCTTGAGCCTTTGCACAGGCCAAAGAACTCTAATGCACAATCATGGTGCAACACATAACCTGTTAAGACTAGAATGATGCAATCAATACAATTATACTAAACAATCTCAATACAATTATACTAAACAACTCTGAATTCCAATTACAATCAAAAACTATGCCTACCTGCAATTGCAGCTTTTCCAAGCTTCTACAAGAGAGGTTCAACTCCATACAATCATCTGATCCATCACTCCAATAACTCAGTCACATAACATCCGATTCTCAGTTAGTTCTCATTTCATCATTTCCACAAATTCATCACCACTCTGACTCTTCCCTGCATATTACAGCATCACCACAGCTAAACTCAACTCAACCACTACTATAACTTCACCCATCAGCAACACAACAGCACCACCAGGGCAGCCACTGCCTTCTCTAAACTTCAAACAAAACTCTAACTGCATTACTGTTTAACACAGTCACACACCTCAATGAACTGCCAATCAAACTGAATAACATTACTGCAACACTACACCACCACACCCTACTGACATTGCATACAATTCTTACAGAATCATTCTTGCTCAGTTCATCTAGTATTTCAACTCAAGTAGTCCTGTATAACCAAACTGAGCTATCTACCAGTTAAGTTAACTTCAGTTGCATCTCATGACAGTAATAACAGCTAAAAAAATTCATCTCCATCACATAACAACCATGTCCATCTCAATCTTAATTCAATTATCAAACACATATATTCATCCAATAAAACTGAATAAATGAACTAAACATCTTAAGGAAGAATTACCTCAAAATCAATGGAAATCAATTCTTCTTTACGTTGATTCAGTTTAACTAATCATCTCAATAATCATCATCATCGTTACCAGTTCACAGAAAGTCCTAAAGTAATCCCCAAATCAACACTTCTCTAATTTGAACCAACTCAACAATCAAAATCTCCAATTAAACAAACACGTCTTGTAATTTCGTCTAACTCTTCTTAATCCTTTCTCGAATCGAATTCCAATCACAATACAGAAACCCTAATTTCTGATTTGGGGAAGAACTGAACATAAACCCTAATTTCTCCAATTCATCTTCAGAACATCTTCACTTCATCAATTCGATAAGAACCCCTCAATTCTTCATCCACTAACAACTCAATTCACTTCTCAAATTTCAGACCAAACCCTAATTCCAGATTACTCTTCTTCTCCGAGACCTAATCTTCAAAATTGACACAACCATCTTCTTCTTCTATTCAAGCGCTCGAAACCACGAAACCCATCTTCAATTGACATCTCAAATCAATCTTAAACCAAACAACAGAAACCCTAACTCACGGATTTACTTCCTCCTGATTCTGAATCAACAACAAACAACAACACCATCACTATCAAATAATCCATGAACTTCTCCACCTCCTACCTATCACAAAGCTTCTGTTTTGATCTCTCGAATCGAACCTCACAGTCGACTCTCGAAGCAGCAGAAGAAAAGAAGAAGAAATGAGAAGAGAGAAGAAGAATAATGAAGAAGAAAAGAGAATAACGAGTTAATCTACTCGATTGGAATAAGGCCGACCAAAATATCTAAAGGCACCCGAAAAACTGATATGTGCAGCCACAGTCGGTTAACGGCAAAATGACTATTTTTTCCCTTCAAATAAATCTGATAATATCTTCTTCGTCCGATATCCGAAACACACGTTCGAGTAGTCCATTCTGCGTAACTTTTCGAGATCTAACCAATGATACTAGTTTCGTATCTAGATCGTTGTTAGATTAATTCCTATAAATTAACGTTCGTGTTAAATTAATCGAGTCCTTAGCGGCTAAATCGTCTCTTGACTAGTCTAATAGCGTTGACGAGCTTGAGGGTCCTTACACAAACCCTTCGCCAGTATGCGTACGGGTATGTGTACTTAGGTACTCGGAATTTCACAACTAACAGGTACGCATACGGGTATGCATACTATAGTTCCGGTCATGGATCACATATATGCAAAAACACATACTATGTTTATAATCCAATGATGGTTAAGTGTTCTAAACTCTATTTCAATCATTGAAACATTCTTAGAGGATGACAATAGCTGTTTTCACGAACTATTAGCATCAAAGCAATTTTCAAGTTATTGAAATAATCATTACGAAACATTCCAAGTCTACACCAAATGATTGTATCACACAAACCATGTAAGATGTTACTCGACGATTTTCACATGATCATCTTTTGACTTTCGTCAAGAATATAAGATGAACTTGGTTAAAGCGAAAGCTTACCAACACATATTTCGAGAAATATGTAAGCGAGTTAAACTCAGCTTGAAATCTCAAATGTGTATAATTGAATATTATATAGTAAAACGACTTTTGTCTCAATATAGGAGATAGAGTAGAAATAGACTTTCCAAGTGATAGATGAGTTTTAGTCTCCACATACCTTTTGTTGATGAAGTTCCACAAGCTTTCCTTAGTAGTTCTTCGTCTTCAATTAATGAACGCCGTGAAATCTAATGCTCAACTACACAATCTATCCTAGTCCGAGACATCACTATAAGTAGACTAGAAATCAAGACTTATAGTTTTGATCACTAACATTGACAAACAAGCTTGAGATAGCAACGCTTGCGAGTTTGATCGAGCAGTGCTCTAACAGTACCTTTGAAGTTTTGTTCCGTCTTTTGATAAATCAAGGTGAACAGGAACCAATTGATAATCCGATCTTATACTCCCGAAGAGCAGCCTAGAAATATCAATCACCTCACAATAACTTAACTATATGGTAGTAGAAGAAGTTATTGCGGAACCACAAATTCTGAGACGAAGAACTTTGTGATTACTTTTTATATCTTACCTATCGGAGATAAATCTCAAGAAAATCTTAGAGAATAGTACTCAATACGATAGAACAAGTAAGATCAGAATACGCAACTACAGAGAAAATAGTTGGATCTGGCTTCACGAATCCCAAATGAAGTCTTCAAGTCGTTAACCTAATATGGTTTTGGAAAAACCTTAGTTAAAGGAGAATCCACTCTAGTACTCAACTAGGATGCATGAAAGTGTCGGGATTAGGTTTTCCAGTTGCTAGAGTTCTCCCTTATATAGTCTTTCAAATCAGGGTTGCTTACAATCACAGCTAAGATAGCTTAGTAAAAAAATATTCAATATTCACCGTTAAATGAAAACCTGATTTAAGATTCAAGCTAAATCTGCTTAAAAAATAAAGCAATCAATCTTCACCGTTAGATGGTCTTAGCTTGTTACACACAAATGAAATATTCATTCATTTAGATATGGGTAACCGTACCTAAACGTGTATATTGAGTTGGCTCAATAACAGTTAACCGAAGTTAGCCATATGAACACTTTTGTCTTAACCACATTCATCTAACACTTCTAGATCAAATATGATGATCATTCAATCATGAAAGATAATCAAATGAATCTAATTGTGTTCCACATAGAGTTGTTTAATTGTTCACTATCTCATAGAAATATATATGAACAAATCGAAACAAAATCGAATTGATTCGTAATCGTACAAAATACTTATAAGAATCAATTTATGAACATTAAGCCACGGTTTGCAAAGATTGAATTCCTTAATTCATAAATATTTTAGTTCATGAGTATGAATATCATACTTAACCAATTTTAGAACTTAACCACTGTGTTTGCAAACCAGGTACGCAAACAATAGCTCCATACCCTGGCCTTGTCCAGCCGTTCGCATACTAGGTACGCGACCAGCAGTCCCGGACCCAACTCAGGTAGAACCGTTCGCATACTAGGTACGCAAACAAGGTTCCCGGACCTTGACAGTTAAAAACGTTCACATACTGGGTACGCAAACACGGTTCCCGGACCTGAATCATAACAATACAGTTCGCATATTAGGTATGCATACCGTGTTGTATCCAAACATGGTTGGTTGTTCTAAACTCCCATTTCAATCATTGAAACATCCTTAGAAGACGACAATAGCTGTCTCACACAAACTATTAGCTTCAAGTAATTTTCAAGTGATCAAATGATCAATACGAAACTTTCCAAGTCGACATCAAATGATTGTCTCACACAAATCATGTAAGATGTTTCAAGGCAATTTTCACATGATCATCTTTTGACTTAATATTTAGTTTCCAACAAATAAATTGTTTCCAACTAAACTCATCAAGAATAATGATGATCATAGTTAAATCAAAAAGCTTCCAACACATATTTCGAAAAATAGATAAGCGAGATAAACTCGGCTCGAAATATCAAATGTGTATAATGTAAAAGTCTATATAGTTATACGACTTAGTCTCATTAGAAGATAGAGTAGAATAGACTTCTGACTGATATATAAGTTTTAGTCTCCACATACCTTTTGTTGATGAAGTTCCTCCAAGCTCTCCTTAGTAGATCTTCGTCTTCAATCGATGAACGCCGTGAAGTCTAAAGCTCAACTACACATTCTATCCTAATCCGAGACATAGCTATAAGTAGACTAGAAATCAAGACTATAGTTTTGATCAGCTAAACTTGACAAACAAGCTTGAGATAACAACGCTTGCGAGTTCGACCGAGCAGTGATCTAACAGTTAAAAGCTGTGATTCATAATTAAACTTTCTGTTTTAGGGTTTTCTTTTTGTTCTGTTTACTTATGCTAACTTCCAGCAGGAATCCTAAATAATAATAGTATATTATGCTATCTTTCTAATGTAACGTGTTTATACTGTGTATAGTGTATGAGGATAGAAGAAAATTTAGGGTACATAACTTGATTACACATGTGTTACTATGTGTGATATGTAGCTGGTTAGATTGTTTACCCTGTTTGCTGATGAACAATAATCTTGGGTATACGGGCCGAGATGAGTAAGCAAGCATTTACAAGAGATAATAGAAGGTTGAGCATGGAGCTATTGCTTGCTATAAAAAAATGCCCAAAAACGCAATTTCCTTGAAGAAGAAATACCATTGTAAACATATTTTGAGGATGGTGGAAAATGCAGTTCCGATGATAGTTCAGACGAACATCAACAGTCAGGGGCTATAAACGCCAAGCATTCTATAAGTAAATATCACTACAATGGTCATGTTATTTAGTATTCATTAACTCATTCAGTGAATAATTTTAACTAATTCAGTTTTTCTCCATTGCAATGATAGAGTTAAGAATAAAGAAGTCTGATTTTGGTACACCATCCCATACATGCAACTATTGTGGTGCAATACTTAGGTATCAAGAGGCTACCAAAAAGTCGCGAATAATGGAGAATTATGGGTTTAGTATATGCTGTTCGAGAGGAAACATAAATATAATGCACAGAAAACAGCAACCTGGCACTGCGTCTAGAGAGAACAGGGAAAATGACCATATAACAGAGCCATTAGTCGACATAAGTGAATGTCAAGGCGATATTTAAGAAAATGTCCTAAGATCACAACCATTGGTCTACCATAGTGAAAGTAAAGACGAAGTTTATGACCAGAGTGGTGAAACCGATGATGACATGTCATCTTTGGTCGATTTAAGTGGTCACGAAGATGGAGATAAAGACCAAGTCGATATTAGTGAAGACAAAAATAAAGATAAAAAAGAAAGTTAACAAACTGGTGATGAAATGCCAATGGCTGTGGATAGTGAGTACGAAGATATGACTGATTATAAAATGCCAAAAGCGATGAATATTGAGTACAAAGATATGACTGATGAAAACAATGATAACTATGAAACTGATGAGATCGAAGATGATGCATTGGGATAGAAACATTGACGTCTAGCAAAAAAATAAAAATAATCACTTAGTAGTTTAATACCAGGAATATTAGTTATTTTTTGTTTTTATGTACAAGTGGAATTCAATGAGTGGTCTTAAGCATACGGTGTCTAGAAGTTAATTCAAGAGAAAAGTTAGGTTAGAGTTTAGCTTTTACATGGTTATGCAAGAGAAAAGTTATTGGACCTTATCAAAATCTACATTCCTCTACCTTCCCAAACTCTGGATAAATACAAAATATTTTAGCTAGAAGAAAGCAAAAAAACTATGTTACTTCCATGTCAAAATTTACGTAAAATATGAGAATATTTAGCTAAAAGTAAACCAAAAAAAAATTCATTACTTCCTTATCAAGATTTACATTACTTAAGGAAGACGAAAACCACAATCCACGTAAAATTAAATACAAATCTAAATTACTAACCCTGAAGTATTTAGGATCCATAAATCTATGTAAACCTATAGTAATTGAGAATAACACATTCCACCGCAAGAAGAAAAGAAAAGAGATGTCGAGGCTTACTAAAGGAACAAAAACCATGAAGAATATTAAAGAAGCACGCAAGCTTTTAGAGAGAAAAAAAATGTAAGTACAACTAGAATATTATTGTTTGTAGCAATGTAGTTGATCTCGGATTTCGGTTTGTCTCGGTCCCGAGCGAGACACTGGTACAACGCTGTCTCGGGAAGATTCCATTTCCCAATTTCGGTGTAATCTCGGTTCCAATTTTAATACATATAATTAATACATAAGTTAAGCAAAATCAATGAATAAGCTGACAGTACAAAAATTATGCAGGAAACTAAACTGTCAGTTGAATGGAGGTAGCGCTTGTCCTAACCCATGGGGTGCCAATAACCGAGCCACATTATTTGACCTAACTAGCTCGGGTTCAACTCGTTCAGAAAACATTACGACATTTTATTTCTCTTCTCTAATATGGAAATTAGGTTTGATTTATTTTCTCAACATTAAGCAGAAGAAACGAATATGGAAATTAGGTTTCATTTGAGGGTTTCAGTTGATTGAAACAAATAGTGAACTGATGGGGTTTGAGAGCTACAGAGAAGAACAATGAAGTGAAGAAGAAGTTTAATTCATCAGGGGCTATAAATTGAGAGAAGAAAATAGGGTTCTCTCGATTTGAGGAATTGTAAGCTGAGATTGCTGTGGTGTCGAGGAGATGGAACTGAGATATGGGTTATGAGACTAAGATTGTGGGTTGAGGTGTAAGTTTGGTGGATTGCTGTTGAAATTAAATCTAGGGTTCCTGAAACTGAAATTAGGGTTGAGCTGAATATAAGAAATGATGAAATAGATGGATCTTGTGTCAGAGATTTTTAGATGGGTTCGATGGTTGATTGATAAAATATGCTGCTGATGTTGAATTGGGGGTATTGTAATGAATTTGGATGAAGATGGCGTTGCAGTGACTTAGATTGGTGGTTTAAGACAAGAAAATCCTTGTTGTTGCTGTTAAGAAGAAGACAACGGACAATTTGTGACTGGTGCTGGCTAGAAGTTCAGAGAATGGAATTTATGGTCAACCGAATACTAGAATTCCGCCGGAAATCATCTGTTAATAGAATTGATTGAATCCAGGATACCCTTATCTTCAGTTCATCACTTCATTGCCGAAATACCCTTATCTCGAACGACTCTTTTCGGCTTCATCTCGGCCGAGTCAATCGAGATTTCCGGGACCTTTCCGTCTCGGAGAAATCATCTGTTTCGTTGCTTGGTGAACCGTAAACGAGAATTCCGCCGGAATTCCGGCCGAGATGTCCGAAATTGACTACATTGGTTTGTAGTATGATTGTTTTATTATGATATCGGCATGAGTTATTAATCTTTTATCTTTTTAATAATTAGGGTTACTCCCTGACATGCAAAGCAACAGTCGTGGAAGTACAAAAATCAATACATTATTTTTACCTAACATGTGAAAATTATGATAGAATACAAACTGCGCTTACGGATGAAACAAAAAATTGCTATGGATGCAACAAAGAAGTTAATACTCCAGTAACAAGGTAAAAATAACATAATAACTTAATCTTTTATAATAATTATATTACCATAAAAGATCTGTTAGTTCATGAACCCGTTTTTGTATTAAAGGTATACATACCCGGTACACGTACTATGAAAAAAATATTCATGAACAGGTATAGTACACGTACCAGGTACACGTACTTACCCTGCCAAATATTTTCATATGCATCATTATTATTTCTATGAGATAATCAGCATTTGAATAACTCTCTAAAAACACTATCTAGACATGTTTGATAACATTTGTGACTCAAGATTAAAGTCTTAAAGTGTTATATGAAAATGGTTAAGCTTATCGTTCGATTGACTAGTTTCGGCTAACCTTTCATGAAAAAGTCATTGTGTACGGTTCGGTTACAGTTCATCCTAACCAGATTGTATATTTTGTTATGTTAATCTCAAGTAAAGTTTTCATCTAACGATGGTTATTGATTGCTTTATTCCAAAGCTACCTTAGCTTAAATCTAAAGCAACCTTCATCTCGAAAGTCTATGTAAAGAGAACCTCAAACAACTGTGATTTTTGAATCCCTGACACTATTCTTGTGTGTCCTAGTTGTAAACTAGTATCATCTTCTCCTTTAAACCCTTTTAGGTTTAGCTACTAAAAAGACTTCACCTAGGGATTCATGAAGCCAGGTCCAACTATCTTTATCTTGATACTTTTTGTCTATTGCAATCGATTTCCTACCTCACCTTGATCTTTGATCAGAACGGAAATCACATATAGGCTTATCCGTGGGAGGCAGATTGGTGTAAGTCTTCAATTAAGTTGAAACAACTCTTAGGCTGTAAAGGACGCCAACTAAGGCAATCAATTGCGTGGAGTCCTGCTGGGATTTAAGAGGCGTAAAGAGCGCGGCGGTAACTGAATTGCTATGACGGTTTAATTTGGTCTCAACTACATTCCAATCCGAAGTTTTGATAATAGGCTAGAGTCTGTAGCGGCTTACTATAGTTTGGTGTTCAAATATGGACTAGGTCCCTGGGTTTTTCTGCATTTGCGGTTTCCTCGTTAACAAAATTTTTGGTGTCTATGTTTTTTCTTTTCCGCATTATATTGTTTATCTAATTGAAATATCACAGGTTGTACGTAAAATCAATTCAAGTAGATAAGTCCATCGCAATTGTTGGATACGACTTGATTGATTCTTGGATATTGATCTTCGGAATCGTCCAAGTACTCGCACGGTATAATCAGGTTCACGGACTTGTATCTGTTTACATTCTGATTGTAAGAGAAAAATATATAAGCTCTTCATATATTTCCTGATTGAGATTCATTAAGTTGAACTCTCAGAATTGTGGCGGGAGCGGGTGTGATAGCAAGGGATGCAAGTTGTGGTGTGGTAGGAGCTATGTACATTGGTCTTGGCATTTTAACTATCTGGCAGAGTTGTATGGTATTTTAGTGGGCTTGGAGTGGCAGAACAATGGGGTTATTCAAAAATTCTTATTCGATCTGATTCTTCAAGTATGATTCGATCTTTGGAAGATTCTTCTTTACCGTGGTTTGCTCAGCAAAGGTGGATAGCAGCAAGGAGTATGTATGAATCAATTAGGTTTGTTCACTCTTATCGTGAAGCAAACTTTGCAGCAGATAACTTGGCTAAGCGTGGATGTTTGTTGGGAAATGGAGTTGGAATGCACTATGTTAGTCGTCCTGTTTTTTTAAGCTCAATTGAGTTGCCGAATGTATCTTATTATCGATTTAAATAGTTTTTTTGAGTTTTTGGGGTTGCTGTGACCTCTTTTCTCATAAACTATCTTGTAAATATTCTTTTACTTAATATAATTTTTGGACTTAAAAAAATAAAATACGTTATCAATTCATTTAAGTTGATTATTTTTTGCTTCAAAATCAATCTAATTAGCATCGGTTTCCCCAATTCAATCCTCATCGTCTTGATCTTTCTTTTACTCTACTTTCTTTATATTATCAACCCACCTTTTGAGGGACTTTGATTGCTCATAAAAATATTCTTCCCTTAAAAATAATTTTTTTAAGTTTAGACGTTCATCTTCTAGTTGTTTTATTATATCTCTCGTTCTTCAACCTTTGCATTTAAACCTTCTTTGTGTTTTTCTCAAGTACACAACAAAACGACTAATGCATCTCAACTTTAAATCTTTTGAATCAAACCAATCATTATTTTACCTCTTCAAGAGTTGCCAGCAAACCATCGTCTTCACAAGATATTGAGTAAGGCATTAAGTGCTGGGATATGTTGTTGGAAAAATCATCCGAACATTCTCAGTGTGTGTCAATGAAGTTGAATCTGAATCTCAGACTCTGATGGATATTCAAGAAGTGTTACCAAGCAAACTGAGAGAAATATTTTTATCTTTAAGTGCAAAATTGTCAGAGCATAAAGATTATATCATCCAGCTAGCTCCATGAAATATGTAGCTTCTTGATGGTCAAACTTGAATTTAATTAAAGATTAGAACTCCATGAATATGATTTTACTTATCAGTTTTCATGGTCTCACTTTTCAATCTTCAACACGAGAACTTGAATCGTAGATGTATCAAAAAGATTATGAAACCTACTGGAAAGGTCATCAAGATGGAACCCAAAAAATGTTAAACCAAAAAATGACTACCTGGTAAAAATGTGGGTTAAAGTTGGTATATATATATATTGTATCACCCTCTTAATACAATAACATTAGCACAATGCCAGTATAGAGTGATCAGAGATGAACTACTAGACCCACACTTTTGATCTGATAGTTATCTAATACAACTAACTGGATTTACATTTTATAGATCATCTTGGAAGTTTTGACCACTTTACTTATCTTGATTGGAGTCACCGGAGATTACACAATATCTACGGAACTGACTTATCCTCTTTTGACTGCACCGGTTGCCTCGGTCCTTCACTGCAGTTTATTAACAACCTCGGCTACTTGTGTGTGATATACCGTAATATTTCCAATACCCCCCCCCCCCCCCCAGGTTGGATACAAAAATTTCTTGAAGTGTACAATTTTTGTAACCTAAAACTGAATAGGCTGAACTTCGAGCTTCAATCACATACCACATCACTTGAACACAGGTACAAAAAGCAGCAGAAAAATCTTCATAACCATCGATAATGATGGGCTTGAAAATAAAAACTGAATGAGTGAAATTGAGTTGATGGGAATGGTTTTTAATCACTAACAAAGATAAGACGAACAAAGTTTTCGTACAAGATCATGAGATGCACATATGGATATCTGTTCAAGTGAGTTTTTGTGAATGAAAACTATTGTTGGAAATGAGATCAGAAAGATCATGTATTTTCAAAAATAGAGAAAACATTTTTTTGAAATAGATTATCAAATGGCAGGATATTCTCGAAAATCGGAAATATTTTCAGAATTAAATTCTCAGATAAAAGGAAAAAGAGAATTTAAGATTTGCTATAAGCAAAATATATATGATATGATAATAGATGTAACCGCATCAAAATGATACATAATCATAGTTATAGATAACCAAACCTTGTTAAGGACAAGGGTTGTGATGCAATTATGCAGAATATCAAATGAGACTTTCAATGGAACATGATATCCCAATAGAATGCTATCAATAATATCATGCAAAACAAAAAATCTGAAATGTGAAAAAAAAAAAATGATAACGATTTTTAAAGAAAGAATAATAATATACTTCAATATTGAAATTTGATTTTGGATCATTAGCACATGCCAGTATTCAGAACAATGTAATATTTTTTAATGTTTGAATGGGTTCTATTTACGGTAAAATCCCATGAAAGTTTTCAAAAGTCGTGTTATTCTCGATCATTCCTGAGAGCATTGTGAGAATGCTGCTCTCCAACTGGCACTTAATATTTTTACCGAGGAAGAAATATAAGTGTACAATCATATTGAGGATGATGAAGATATTGAGGAGTACCCTAAAAATTTTAATCGGGAAGAAGAGATTATTGTTCCTACTAAAGGGTATTGAGTAAAGAGTTAAGTGCTAGGATAATGTTGTTATTGGAAAAATCATCCGAGCATTCTCAATGTGTGTCAATGAAGTTGAATCTGAATATTAGACGTGGAGGAATATTCAAGAAGTGCTTACTAAGCAAACTGACATAAATATTTTTATATTTAAGTGCAAAATTTTCAGAGCATAAAAATCATGTCATCCGGATAGCTCCATGGAATATCTTAGCTTCTTGATGGTCACACTTGAATTTAATTCAATATTAGAACTCTATGAATACGATTTTACTATCAGTTTTCATGGTCTCACTTTTCAATATTCAACGTGAGAACTTGAACCGTAAATTTGTCAAAAAGATTGTGAAAGTGTTGTCTTATTCTCGATCATTCTAGAGAGCATTGTGATAATGTTGCTCTCCAACTGGCACTTAATAATTTTACTGATGAAGAATTAGAAGTGTAAAATCAGATTAAAGATAATGAAGATATAAGGAGTACCCTAAATATTTTGACTGGGGAAAAGAGCCTATTATTCATGCTTAAGAGTAATACGATAAAAGTGGGTATAAACGTCACAAATTGGACCCTTCCAATACTTATACCGCAAATCCTCTCCCAGTTCTTCGTCAAAGACCTTCGAATGATTCTTTTCCGCAATGCAACTTCTTATCGTGTTCCAAGAGCTGCTTAGGTTGGTGATGAAGACACCTTGAGTTATGTTGCATCTAAAATAAAATTTGGATGACCAGGATAATGCTACAATTCAGGATCATCATATTTCTCTTAATCCCATTAGTTCGTTGCATATCTCATTTTTACTTTATCGAACTTTAGTTGCCTAGTTTATCATATTTAAATACTCATTTTACCCCTTAAATTTGGTAGTTTTTGTTGATTTGATTTTCTATTATATAATTTGTCCGCATCATTTTCCTTACTTAGTAAAGATTGACCGTAACATCTTTAAAAAAAAACATATTTTGTTACACAATTGTCAAGGCTTTGGAAACAAATTCACTAGGTAAAATTTAATGGATATGATCAGGTTTTCAATCTCCTGAAATCATTTTTCTGCCGGAGATCAAAATAAAGGAGATAATCTGAATAGATAGATTAGATCCTTTGGGTATCCAAACTACTTGTTCTTTGAAGTAGTAAATGAAGCAGGTGGTATTGCTCTAATGTGGAAAGACGAAATACATCTTGAAATAACCCGTTTGGTAGCTGATATGGTTCATACCTTAGTCAAATTTCTAAATTGTCGGAAGAAGTATTGACCATATCTTCCATATATGGTTTGACATATATTGATCCTAAAAGAGCAATGACACTTTATTGAGAAAATAAGCCACATCAAACAACCATGTTTTCATAACGTGAGATTTGAACATTGTTCTAGGCCAATCGGAAAGAGTAGATATAAGATAGTATTCATCCACTTCTCAATTACGTAAATCAAAGACATCATTGATGCTACTGGATTAATAGATGTAGAATTTCCAGGTGATCCTTTTGCCTGGAATACTGGTAGAGAAGGTGAGGCATCTAACTAGATGATAATTGAAACAAAATACTTGATTCTCATTCATTCTGGCCCCACCAAAATCTGATGTGGGCAATCTAACTAGAAAGTATTAGGAAATACAGCTCTCTCATTAATTCTAGCCCCACACAATTAACTTTAATACTTCGTTACATCTCATTTACATCTCCCACTTAGGGTTTGGATCATGAGACTCATAACTTTGACGCATGATTACAGTTCATCCAACGGCTATGCAGTTTGATGAGGTGGCATATATTAAAGCCCAAATAAACTATACGACTCCGGCCAAGTCGAGCCGAAGAAAACAAAGTATATCTTCCCACGTTTTTCGGGTTAAGTAGTTTAGTCGTCCTCCCCACTTTTCCATTACAGTATTTGAGAGCTTTTTAATTTCTTATTCTCGTTTGGACTTTTGATTATCATAGATTTTTTTAAAATCATATGCTTCTTTATTTGTGTACGGAAGTAAAGATTTTTGCCAAACTAGCTTGGGAAAGGCTATGTCTTGTTATTAATATGGCTAAGAGGATAGTCGATCTGTATTTTTGATCGAGTATCTTTTATCTGTGGGGATGTTATGCATGTACTCTAAGTCCATCGAATTACCTGTTGCAATCGCAGAAATTCCAATACAGCAGCCGATGGTAAACTTAAGTATGCAAATCATGAATGGATTTCATATCTTCGGCCTACATTTTGGGTTTATTTATTTGAGCAATTTATTGAAAATGGAGAGGAGGAAGTACCAACTTAGACGACAAACATTAACAGATATTCCTTGGTCGAAGAACAAAGTATAAGCAGAGAAAAAAAAATTTTTGATGGAAAGCAGAGATTATTGATATTTAATTTTCCTTAATCGAATTATATAATGTTGTTAGCTCGGCTTGACTGGAGCCGTAGAATTTATGTAGGTTGGCACCTCGTCAAACTTGACAGCCATTAGATGAACTGCCATATATTTTTGTCAAAACCATGCGTCGAAGTTACGAGTCCATGATCCGGACCCTTTCCCATAACCCAACTGTATGTAACTGACGATCCCGACCAAAAAAACACATCAGCCTCGGAATTTCAGGACTGCTGCTATCTTTGGTTTTCACAACCCCTATTTTTTTTTAAATTTGATCTCTGTTCTTGAACCTGAGTAATTTCGTGTCTGTTATTGTTCTCCTTGAAGAATCAAATAAACAATCACCGTAAACAGGTTTGGCAACTCTCCCATCACCGTTTTTAATCTTTGTGAATTCATCATGGCTATTAATTTTGGTTTTTATTAAGTTAGGCAATTCCGGATTCTGCATGTGATGATTATCAATTTTGTGCGCTGTTTTTTGAGGTAAGCCTGAGTGTTTTTAAATTGCTTTTGTGTTTACTGTAATCAAAATCAAATTTAAGATTAACCATAAATCTTAATCTACAGTAAGATTAACAATCAAATCCTTAAGGTTATTAAGTTTGGTTCTTGATCTCTCCCAGATTTCGGGTTCAAAAATTTAGGATTCTGATCATTCTGAATTTTCTACGCATTCTTTTTTTTTTTGGGGTGAATTTAGGATTCAGATCAGTATGAGACCTTTGACTACATTATACTTCAGGAGGGAAGTGGTTCTTAAGAACATAATCTATTTTGAGAATCCGAAAGTCTGAGTTTTGGACAAGTGGGTGATTAGAGAAACGTTTCTTAATGTAAGTTTCCTTCAATTAGTTGTTGATTACAGCAGCAGAATTGGTTGTTGTCACAAGTTCTTATGTTCTATGAACAGTTTTAGGTTTGTGATTATAATTTCAAATCAAGAACAACTATCTCTCTTACTTCCCCATAATCTTCTCTCCATTCTGTATTCTATTTCATCTTTTATTATGTGTCTCCTTAAGTTAACTGATTTCAACATAAACCCACAATGAAAATTTTCTTCCAATTCTGTTTCAAATTACTAATTTTTATTCTGTTCCAATACCATAATTCTAGTCTAGCATGTATGTCTCTTCGCGAGATATGAACTAGAAATCAAATAACCTACACATTGCATGATCAGTTGTTTATAAGGATAAGTCCAACCGCCTAACCTTTCTGATCCTACTGGGATTTTATTTCATCCATTTAATGTCATTTATGATTTAACCAGGCCCTAGAAAATGACACCTTTTGGTGTATGTTTAATGCACATAATTGACGTAATTGGATGCTGTTTGAAATTATTGATGCCATATCAAAATCTGTCCTTGCTTATTTTTAGACTGATCATAATTTGCATTTAATTTGGAGAACGGGGATGTAAATCATCCAGCCTCAAGCTGAAGAATTTACATTTGATTTTTTACAAAAACTAGAGATGATAAGAAGACTAATGCTCGGGATAAAGCTTCACCCAAATACAATAATGATATTGCTAAACAACAACAAAATCCTCAAGACTAGCAGTATCCCTCACCGGTATGACAAACAACACAAACTTCGAATATCGTTTTCTCTTTTTCCAAAGCATAGAAATATTTCAATTCTTAAACTTATATTTGTTGTTTCTGTGAGAATTTTGGATGCAGATGAAGTGGTTTTGTTGTGGTTGAACCCACTTTGTAATTTGGCAACAAAGTTTGCGCAAACAGAGGTTCAACACTTAAAGGTAAGTAACATCATCAACCCTCAAACTATTGTATCTTGCTAAAAAAATAAATGATGTCATCATTGTCAGGATATGATGAACAGTGACTTTCATATTATGAAACCAAGGTAGTGGCTATGACTCTTTTTTAGAGTTACATAATATGAAACTAATTTTAGTTTTGATTTAAGGTTGATGGTAATCCAGTTATATTTTTAGGACTTAGATGACTTTGGGAAGAAACTTGAGATCAGAAAAGGCCAGCAAGTTAAGGAAAGATAATTTTAGTTTTGATTTAAGGTGGATAGTAATCCTTTTTTTTTTTTAGGACTTGGATGACTTTGGGAAGAAACTCGAGATCAGAAAAGGCCAGAAAGTTAAGGAAAGATATCTTGGCTGTAAAGAGACATCAACAGAATCGTGCTGCAGAGTGTTGACACGTTCTGTTTGGTTGTTGTTATTAATTAGTTAACTTTGTTTAACTGAGCTAATGAAAGATATAGTAGTGGTAAGTCGTGGACTAATGCTTAAGCATGAAACCTTGCGATGTGTTTTGTTTTCTTTACCAAATTGTAGAACACTGAGAACTGCATGTGAAAGAGTCGATTTGCCTATTCCTTATGACCAATATATATCTTTTTGATATTGATTGATCAATAGTCACAGCTCAGTCTGTTTTGTTTCTGCTCTTTTCTGTAACTTTGTTTTACATTCGACCAGTTACTTTTGGATGTTAATACTCGACTGTCCTTTGCATAATCCTTTGATGGAACCTCATTGTTGGTCATGGATTAAATTATGGAAACAATGTAGGGATAACCAGCTGCAGATACTCCATAGCTGGCAGCAACGTCTGAGGTTAGAATCATCTGTGAAGTACTGTAGACAAAGCAAAAAGGTAACCCACCTGGTGTGTAGCACGGGTTACTTCCTAGTTTATAATATTGTTGTTAATCCGCTGGCAGCTGTGGGTCAAACCGCGCAACTTTTGAAGAAGCGCACGGCTCTTGATGGACAACAATGGACAAACCAGCAGATATGCCCATTTGCCCATCCGTTTTTCTGTTTTGGTCAGTCCATAGTGGGATCAAAAAGGGTAAATCTTTGATTTGATTAGCCCACCCCATAGAAATTGCCCTAAATCACATAATAATAATGAGAGTGTTCTCCACACACTTACTAATTACTCATTCCGTTTCAAAATAATAGGCCGGTTTCATGTGCATTAACTTCTTATATAACTCACACTTATATCAAATTGTCCTTTAAAGTAAATTATTTTTGAAATCCATATTAGATTTTTTAAATTAAAATAAGCATGAAAAAGTAGCTAGAAAATATTATATTTGACAGTGGTAGTAAGTTTTCAGTTTTTTTGTTCTTTTTTCTTTTCTTTTTCTGAAGCATGTAAGTTTTCAGTTAGATATAGATCTTGGAACCTTCCAAACTTGTTTCCTTTTTCCAACTTTTTTTTTTTTGGATGAAATTAATCATAATACTCGACTAACATTCTCCATTTTGTTAATCAACGTAGACAAATTTCAACCTCATATAGTGAGTATAAATTCTCAGCAACTTAATTTGCCACCGTGCTGATCATGTGTGGTCTCTGCCTTCACTACAGTACTGACTAATCTATCTAATCCTCTTTGGATAACTCTCTTCTTTTGTTTGTTTTTGTTATATATGGATGAGTTTTTGTATGGTTTTGATCACTTCAACTTCAAACAACTCCACAGATTGGAAAGTCTGTTACCTTTGAAAGTGATCATGCTAGCTAATAAAACACTTCTTTTAGAGAGCTGAATCCTATAAAATTTTGAACAGTAAATTATCACTTTCATGGATTGTTTTTCGCTTCAACATCATCCGTTGGTTCCTCATAAATTCATTAATTCTTCAAGGTACATATAATTTTAACATTACAAGAATAGAATTATTGGTATACCAAACAGACTGATTGATAGCTGTTTTTTTTCTTCTTAGTAATTTATTGATGTCTTCATGTTTGTTTCAGCTGCAACAACCGTTACTTTGTGGCGCCTTGGAGTTTAGTACCAATCAAGACAAACTCTTGGTGTAGAGAAGTTCGGTTCACAGGGAGTGTATTTGATGAAAGTTCTATGAAGAAGGAAAATCAAAATGGGTCCCTTCCTTTTAAGACTTTAAAGGCAGAAATCACTCAAGAAACAGTTGATTTCTTTGTTAGTGATGCAGAAGGTGATCCTGACTGCCCAACAGATGGGTTTTCTTCCATTGATCAGGCACTCGTCGCGTTACGCCAAGGGAAGGTCGGATTTCCGAACTCACCAATCATAAGTTTGGTTTGTGCGCATAATTCTTTTACTTTATTGATTTGTGAAGAGTTTTGTGAATTTTCTGTTCTAGTTTGTAATTGCTGTAGATGATGAAAATGATGGAACTGAAGGAGATCTTATCATGGCAGCGTCTCTAATAAACACTCAATCCATGGGATTTATGGTTAAACATGGGTCAGGAATCATATCTGTAGGCATGAAAGAAGACGATCTTGAAAGGCTAAATCTTCCTTTGATGTCATCTTTTGGCGAAGACGAGGATTCTGCTGCCCCAAGTTTTACAATCACAGTGGTAAGCTCATTACGTAAGATGTTCTTGGGTTTATAAGAACTAGCAGAATGATTTAGTTTTCTTAGTAGAAGTTTCTGTTTTTTCACAGGATGCAAAAATTGGTGTATCGAGTGGAGTTTCAGCTTCAGACAGGGCGAAAACTGTGCTTGCACTCTCATCTCCTAATTCTAAAGCTGAAGATTTTAGAAAGCCAGGGCATGTGTTTCCGCTCAAGTATAGAAATGGAGGAGTTCTAAGTAAAGCAGGCCATACAGAAGCTTCAGTAGATTTGGTTGGGCTGGCTGGGTTCCGACATGTATCTGTTCTTTCTGCCATCATTGATGCTGATGATGGTTCCATGGCTCGCTTGCCATATTTAAGGAAATTGGTAGCGGAACATGGTTTACCAATCATATTGATTACTGACTTGATCCGGTATGTTTTGATCCTGGACATTGTTTGTATATTCAGGGAAGGATGTAATGGTGTCCACAGCCAAGGTCAATTCACTCACTTCAACGTCATTCATTTGCAGGTATAGAAGGAAGAGAGAGAAATTGGTGGAAAGAACTGGTATATCCCGTTTACCAACTAAATGGGGTCTATTCGAGGCTTACTGTTATCGTTCAAAGTTAGATGGAATGGAGCATGTGGCTGTCGTAAAGGTAATATATAATCCATTCTGGTTATGTTCGGATTGATACTTCAACTAGTTGGGATCACTAAGAACAATCACAAACTAAATTCGGCAGCAATCTCATTTTCTTACCACCCGTGATTGTGTGCTGGATTTTCCTAAGCAAAAGTGGATCTTCTGTTTATTTCATTCTTTGGCAGGGAAGTATAGAAAATGGGGAAGATGTTCTTGTAAGGGTTCATTCGGAGTGCTTAACCGGGGATATATTTGGATCAGCCAGGTGTGATTGTGGAAACCAGTTATCTTTGGCAATGGAAATCATTGAGCAGGCTGGCCGCGGAGTGATGATTTATTTACGTGGCCATGAAGGCAGAGGAATTGGTTTAGGTCACAAACTTCAGGCCTACAATTTGCAGGACCAAGGGCATGACACTGTTGAAGCTAACTTGGAACTTGGGTTCGCAGCCGATGCTCGTGACTACGGAATTGGAGCCCAGGTTAGTCTCACAAAGATCATTTTGTATCATTTCCATTGAAATCGCTGCGACATTTTTTTGCCGATTCCTTGGTTTTGAAACAAGCCAACCCTGAAAGCCACTTCTCCACTTTGCATATTCGAAGCAACCAATTTTGACAATAGAAACTTGAGGTGATAACTGCTGGCTGCATCTGTTTTTAAGAAAATTACGAACAATAGGCAGATTTGTGTTTACAGATTGATAGATAGAACTTACGTATGATGAAACCAATTTTTTTGGATCGTCTCCTACTAGTCTTTTAAAAATCAAAGATGGATTTATTATCTCAAACTAAAAGATGCTAAGTAACTGTTTGTTCCATTTCTTGCTACTACCAGATGCTAAGGGACATTGGAGTTCGAACCATGCGATTAATGACCAATAATCCAGCCAAATTTACTGGTTTAAAAGGCTACGGTTTGGCTGTGGTGGAGCGAGTTCCAGTAATCACACCTATAACCGAAGAAAACAAAAGATACTTGGAAACTAAACGTACCAAGATGGGTCACATTTATGCATCTGATTTGTCTGGAGCATTAGCCAGTTTTCGTGACCCTGATATAAATGTGACAGACCAGGATCAACAAGATAATGAGACATAGTCACATAGTGCATTGTAAATTGATGAGGCAATCTCATAAAAAAGAGTTAGTATTTTACAGATTCATTTTTGTCGAATTGTACTTGGACCACACTTATCTATTCAGTTGATGTAACTGTCAAACTTAGATTCTATCACAGCAATACTCGATGAATCACCAAGTTAAACTCACAATTCACGGATCATAACACCTGGTTTTACAAATTCTTAGATTTTTATGTGAGAGTGAGCCTCTTATTCTAAAGCCAACTATGAGCTCCAGAGTCCATAGGCATCTCTAACTACTGCAACACGCATTTGAAAGGTAATGACAAATCCATTACTGAATTTGACGTAGCATTCTCCTCTATGAGAGTGTTCATCAGCTGCATACTGCCTAAACCAGTGGCGGGCGTGATCCAGAGATTTGGATTAATCACATTTCTCATGTGCTGAAATAATATCAGGAAATTCCGAAAATCGTCGTCTACCATATATACAAACAACAAATCTCCTGATATTATTTCAGCGTAAAGGTCATTGTCCAGCGTTGAACCGTTCAGCGCAACCAATTTCAGCCGTCAGATCAATTTTTGTGATTTTTGTGAGCGCTGAACCGTTCAGCGTAAAGGTCATTTTTTGACCGCTGAACCATTCGGCGCTTCAATCTCGCTGCTAGTTCAACTGCGAGCACATGCTAGGAGAGAGAACTAGAGTTAACTTTTAGGCCACATTTTTTTTTTAATTGCAACACTTAACTGCTAATCTAGCCCATAGGACTTAGGCTAATAGTGGTCGATTAAGGAGATGTAATTTCAGTGTAACTTGAGTCATCCCCCTCCTAAATGGACTGCTCCACTCGTGTCTTTATGCCCTAACTTTGGGGGTTTCATATGATGAATTTTGGCATAGGCTAACGATTTGAGTTCTTTGACATTTTTTTATTTTCGTCAAACTGCTAGTCATTGAAGGAAGTATGTATGCCTTCTTCATATTCCTTCTTCTCTCTGATCAATTAGCTTTGACAAGTCTTATTTCTTTTGAATTACAGTGTGACATACATGGTATTTCATAACATTTTGATTGGGGGATTTGTCGTTTGTTAAACGATCATGACTTTACATGATGTGTTTAGTATCTTCCTTTTGAATTTGCAATTTCATTTCATTATCTAAAAAAATTCTTTGCACAACTATACCAACATTTACGCACCTTTATTCCTATTTTCCAACTTTTTATTTAGACTAGGATGTTCTTCATTTATTTTATTTTTAGATTTGAGTAGATTGTTGGTACTTGATTAATTGGCTTCTACAGTTTTTGGTCATAATCATGTATTATGCAGGTGAAGCTTATCTGCGAATCACATTACTTGCTGTCATTGTTGTACTTCCCTGCAACACAAGAAGGTTATTAGCCTCAACATCCATCGTTGCCTAGAGGTTAGCTGGTCTGTTCCGTACAACTACTAGCCAGCATGGCGGCCGTAGCCCAGCTTCGGTTTTCTCCTCAATCAAACCCACACGATCTCGCTGAGAACTCTCAGTTCTCAACTCGGACTTCTTCTTGTCTTCCATCACTCCCTCTTTCTAGTCCATCTAATATCTCATTCAACTCTCGTTCTCCTGCTAATCTATCACTATCTTTACTGCAATCCAAATCTTCAAAGCCCAAATTCTCTGTAAATGCAGAACTATCCGCTGACACTGGTGGCAATAGTGGCAGTGGGATTGGTAATCACAACACAGGAGGAGATGAAAACAATGGTGGAGGAGGGGACTCTGGTCGACGTAATAATGATGGTGATGGCAATTCAGACAACCAATCTTCTGCATCTAGTTTTGGAATTTTAGGGCTTTTACTGAATGGTTGGAGATCCAGAGTTGCTGCCGATCCACAATTCCCGTTTAAGGTTTTAATGGAAGAAATCGTAGGAGTGAGTGCATGTGTTCTTGGTGATATGGCATCTCGCCCTAATTTTGTGCTTAACGAGCTGGATTTTGTTTTCTCAACTCTTGTTGTCGGATCAATTTTGAATTTTGTTCTGATGTATCTGTTAGCCCCAACAATGGGTTCAGCATCTTCATCTCTTCCTGCCATCTTTGCTAGCTGTCCATAGAGCCATATGTTTGAACCCGGGATGTTTACTCTTCTCGATCGATTTGGGACTTTTGTTTACAAAGGAGCTGTTTTTGCTGCGGTTGGGTTTGCTGCTGGACTTGTTGGAACCGCTATTTCGAATGGATTGATTCTTACGAGAAAGAAGATGGATCCTAACTTTGAGACACCAAACAAGCCTCCACCTACACTTTTGAATGCCATGACTTGGGCGACTCATATGGGTTGGAGCAGTAACTTCAGATATCAAACTCTCAACGGGATCGAATTTTTGTTAGCGAAGGGTCTCCCTCCAGTTGTGTTTAAGGGCTCAGTTGTCGTCTTGAGGTGTATGAATAATGTTCTTGGAGGAGTTTCTTTTGTGACTTTGGCAAGGTTGACGGGATCTCAAAAGGTCGAAGGGAAGCCAGTTGTTAGCATAAAAGAAGGCGTGGAGGAAGAAACAGGAACTGCTGAAGAAAAGGTTAACTTGGTGGAAGAGAAATGAGTTGTAAGTGAGTTACATTGATCAAGTTAGAATCTCTAATCCAGCAAACTTTGTGATGTACATCTTAAGATCACTCTAATCAAGCCAACACTAAATGTCTCCCTTTAGATTTCTCCCTCTCTCTCTCTCTTTCTCGTAATAATAGTTGCAGTATCAATTGTGTTATTTTTAATGTTTTTACTCTGGAATAATAGTGAGGTCTAGCTTGTTATACTTGGAGTATGTGTAAACCAACTGATGATAGCAAACTTGATGGAGTTCTGCCGCATTTTCATAATAAGAAACATTATTTCAGGTCATATTAATTCTCCAACTCTCATAGATAGAAGTAGAAGAATTATTTTAGGATGCTTTGTGCGATATCAATATCCCATCTCTGTGTTGCTTCTTCTCTTTCCTTCTAGTTTGATAATCTAGTAGTATTTTGTACATGGAATATCTTTTGTTCTTCCTGGTTTTCACGGCAATGGAAGATTCAGCAATTGATGTGCAAGGAATGTCTCTTTATTTGCATATGGGAGACTAGCGACCCCAAAGAGAAAAAGAGCCGGCTTTGTGGTTTTTTTTTTTTTTTTTGATCGGTCAAAAGAGAATATATTAAAGGGCACACAAGCCGTGTGTAGACGCATACAACAAAAGATGAGGACAAAGCCCACAAAAAACCAAAGAGAGCAAAACGATAACAAAAGCTAAACAAATTCAAAGAACGTAAAAAGGACTAGCAGATGAAGGTACATCTTGTCGACCTGAAATACAAAGTGCAACTTGCAAACCAAAAAAAAACTAACTAAAATCAAGTAGAAGATTCCTCAACATCCCCTGTGGTTAAACCATCATGATTTTTCACAAGATTATCAAACATGTCTTGACGATTTACCTCCAAATGGGGAAATTCTAAACCCCAAAGAGAACCATATGCCGTAAGCTTAGTTTTCGATACCTCATTAGGAGCTCTAGATTTTGAGGAAGTTTTCTTGATTGTACTTAAAGAACCAGTGGGAAACATACCTGTAGCTTTAGCTTTTAACTTTAACTTCGTATTCTTTACTGGAATTGGCTCTGACGAGGTTGGTTTTGCTATGCTTATCTCTGTATCTTCAGAAACTGGTCGAGAAGTGGAGAAACTGGCTTTGTGGCATATAAGTAAGCCATGTTGTCATCAAATTCTTGAACCCATGCTAAATCTTGTAGCACTGATTTTACATCAGAATTGGATGGTTATCAGACGTGGTCTCTGTACGTACAACATGGAGCCGTAAATATGACTACGACATGCCTGTTTAGCATTATAATACCCAAACAGGACGCAAAAGTCCATCTAACACATTTACTTCCTCTTGTCTTTTCCCCATTACACAACAATTTGACATCTTACGGTTGGGGCAATGCATACCAGAAACTTCATACTCTTTCTAGCCTTTTCTAGTGACAATATTATTTAGCTTATACGCTAATAGAAGGAAAACGGTCCGCGGGTTATAACCCCAAAGGTGTCATGATAAGCACGTAAGTGTGATGCATTTTCACCCATAACTACATTATCTAGGACTCATTTTATTTCTAATAAAGTTGTTTTAAGTCTTTTCTAGGGAATAAGCGCTTGCGGCAAAATTGGCTCGAAAAGTGGTGTTTTACACCCCATGATAGAGTACTAAAGTCACCCCAGAAATGCACCGGAAGCACCCAAAAAATGTGTTGGAGGAACCCCCGTAAAAATTACTATCTACGCCCAAAAATTACTATTTGCACCCCATAAGACAGGTGCTAAAGGGACACCCGTGCAGGATTAGGGGGAGGACATCTTCTTCTCAAATTCAAAAAATGAATTTTGGCGGGAAAATATTTTCATTAACAGCACAATTTCGATCGGATGTTTGGACGTGATTTAGTGAGATTCAATCCCTGAAACTTAGTGTGTAGACGTGATATGACTATAGAAAGCTAGTATGGGTGATTTTATCGATAAAATTTGGCTGGATAACTTGGTTTAATCCAAACAGGGAGTTGGAGGAAAAACATGAGTTGTGAGAAATTTAAACGTGTACTGCACGTGCTTGGAAGACTTAATCGATATTATGGAGCGTGAAGAAGG
>JAJJMB010011511.1:1704973-2065307 GCA_023531105.1 Papaver atlanticum | reverse complement strand
ACCTTATGTTATGAGGATTGGCTAAATCCTTAGTTCCAGTACCTCTCACCCATTGTTTAATATTTTTCTATATATTTTTATTAAATTTAAAAACTCGAATCTTCACAAGTCTTAGAGTTCGAATCCTATTTACCACTACTACAACAAAGTTGAAAACACATCATGTCACTATTCATCCACAAAAAACCCATCAAAACAAAAGTAACACAAAAACCCCATCAAAACAAAAGTAACACAAAAACCCCAAAGAATTTGATGAAACCAATTTTGAAATTTAGGGTTTTTGTATCAATTTTTAAGAATTTGGGGTTTTTGTATCAATTTTGTTTAAGATGGAGTTTTAATATATCCCAACATTTGAATGGGGTTTTTGTACCACAAGTTTAGTCACCTTGGGTTTTTATGACTAGTTCTGAATAGAAAATGTCTTTCTTCCCAGATCAGGTGAAGCTCACCTTTGCTTCTCGGCAGGAAAGGATTTACCCAGGTCAGGTGAAAACTCAACGGAAAAAAAACGGTTTAGTCCAAAAACTCGTCAAAAAGTATGGATTAGTCCATCCCGAGTTAATTAGGTACAATTTAGTCCAGAAGTTATTTAAACTGTGGAAAATACACATATAACCTTCCTGATTTACAATTGAGTCCAAATATTTATAGTTTAGTCCAAAATGACTCTGGATGATGTTAACAATTTTAAATAATATAAAAATAATTAAAAAATGATTTATCTTTCGAACTGTTTTTCCGAAATTCGTAAACTTTATATATTCGGAAAGCTCTTTTCGAGATCTACAAAAAGAATACCCATATGACTATATAATTTTAAATTTTTAAAAATATTAGTTTACACTACGAAAATCTAAAGGCAAGACAAGGTGCACCAGTTTGTACACCACATGCAACTTGAATCGTCAACCTAAGCACCACTAGTAAATAAACATGACATGGAAACTCAAATGGATTTGAACCATCAACCTCCGCAAACCTTATGATAGGCTTGGGCGCTCTACCATTTTGAGCTTATGAGTCCCTAAAGATAAACAATAAATGTGCACAGTAACAATCAATATGTTTACAACTATGCATTCGTTGTGTACCAAGGACATATCCAAGGACATTAACAATCAACATGTGTACAACTGTGTGATAGGATGGATATCACATGAAACAAAAGTAAAATAAGCTTCCACAAATAACAAAGATATTTTATCCCTAAATAAATCTTTTCCAGACAATGCCATCCCTCCAAAGTCTAATAATCTTACTACTCCAGACATTCGAGAGTCTTAACAAAGTGCTTACTTAAACCACATTAGTCATAACAAAAAACAAAATGCTTACTGATATCAGATTCAAGGGTGACTACTGCTCTTAAGGGATAAAACTAACCTAATCTAATTTGAACTATAATAGTCATAACAAGAAATAAAGTGAAAGATAGATACAAATCAACTAAATCATCAAGTAAGAAGGAATTTGATACCTCATTAATATCTAAAACCTGTCCATTGTTCTTCTCCACTTTATTAAGATCCCTCGAAAAGTACCTAAACACATGACAAGCATGCTATTAAAATCATCTCATGATATCGAAAAACAACACCATAGGGTTTCATCAATGGTGTCACACCTACAAAAATCATACAAATCCAACATACACGCCCACAAAAAGGCCATAAAATCGTGAGAGAGCATAATCGTATACAACTATGTACACGCTTAGAAAAATCCATCATCTATGCCCACAAAACATGCATATATTGTTAAGATAACACAGTGGTGTACAACTATGTACACACCTATAAATAATCTAAAAAAACAATCATACCCACAAAACAACCACACCTACAAAAACCCAACAAATCCAACATACACACCAAACAAAAACCTAACTAATCCAACATACATACCAAAAAAAGACCATTAATCGTTTACTACTCAATAGTACTAAACAAACACAGTAAAAAAAAAATCCAAAAAATCCACTCTACTATGACAAAACAAAGTTGTTTTACTAACCTTAGATGTTCAGCACAGTAGTGTCTCACTTCTTGGCTTTCTTTGGTACCCTACATAGCCAAAAAAAAAAAATTTGGTCAGAAATATATTCCCTCAAACCAAAACAGAAAACAAAAGTCCTCGTATTCTTAAAAGAAACAAAAATATTCGAAAAATTTAGAGTTCAAAATCCTTACTTGGCAGCTGGTGGAGGTGCAACAACAGCAGGTGACTACTCAACAGGTCCCTGGAAGAAATGATCAAATTTAGAAACCAAAGATGGAAAAATAAAATAAAAATCAAGGATATTGATGTTTACAAATTTAGGAAACAATGCGAGACTAGAAGTTTAATTGAACTAAATGGATTTTCTTACCTAAGGAAATCTCTCCTCCCTTCTGGCATGTTTTTTTCTCTGCTTGCCTTGTTCTTAAATCTCTTACCCTCGAACTGTCCATCAATTGTCTTCTCTCTTTCCTTATCAGCCTTTGACTTGTGAATACTTTCCATCAGCACTCTCTTGTTCTTGAAGACATTACCCTTCACCCTCAAGTACATGCATGTCATTGTACATATGCTTGTCAATTTTCTTTGATTCTCGGTACTTGTGGAGCAAACGCCTGAGCACAGGCTTGTAAATCATAGTTAGGGTTATATAGGGGATAGGTTAAAAAAATGTCTCTAAAGAAGTTATAAAAAGAAGCAAGAAGATCAAAAACTGTTAATGTGTACAACTATGTACACATTAACAATAAACAAGTGTACAACTATAAACACATTAATATCCAGCATGTGTACAATTATGTACACATTAACAATCAACATGTGTATAATGATGTACACATTAATATTCAGCATTTCCATGCTATACAAGGACCTCGAAGTTCGGGACAAATTTACTAACCAAATGAATAGGTTCTTGTGCTTTAAAATCAACTGATACATTCTCTCGCTCTACAGTCCATTCAACAATAGTGTATGACTTCACCTTGTCTAAACCCTGCAAAATCATTACAACAATTCAATTAAATAATACAGTAACAAAATTATATTGCTTAGGGATTCTAAAAGTGTAACCAACTAACCTGAACAAGCACCATTTGTACCTTGGATGCACCAAGATTGTACACCAAGAGGCTTGCTTAGCCACCCTTAATTAGCCGTAATTCATACCCTGACTACTGTTGCTGCTGCATTAGGGTCAACATGTGTACAACTAAATGCACATTATGTATCAGCATGTGTACAAATATGTACACTTTAGAAACCAACATGTGTACATCTATGTACACATTGAGAATCATGATGTGTACAACATGAAGAGAGGGTATGAATCAGCAAAAAACAGATCACCAGGTCCAATAACAATCATCAGTTAATGCAGTGACTAATGTTATGGGGTATAATTAAACTAAATCTTCACCGCATGTTATGGGGTATAAATAACTGAATCTATACAAATCAGATGTCTTCAGCTAAACCATTTGAATGATAAAAGATAAATGTCACCAAAAAGGCGAAAACACAAAAAGCTGAAACAAATCTATATCTGGAACTATAAGAAATGTATGAACAGTTCCAACTCAATAACCCTTGTGTTCAAATGCAATGACAGGGGGAATCTTTTATTTATTAAATAATATTACCTTGTGGAAGGGTCATGGTCAACAAGGCATCCTAAGCATAAAACAGCCGAGCAGGAACTGCCTTAGGCTTTTTGTTGTTTGTTGTTGGAGCTGTAGATAAACTTTTTTTAAAATTAATCGGCCACGCTGATACTCCCATACGAGTGGGTAATACACAGACGTAGTCTGTGTATCTGAAACTGAGCAGTCAACTCATGTTGTAGCAAAAAATCCACAAATATGGTTATCGAACATAGGATTTCAGAGACAAATAGTGAATCATGACATCTAATTAATATAACATATCCTTCTTTTATATATTAGCTAATCTTGAGCTCCCAAAATAAACACAACAGAAAACAAAGAGTTTTTTGCGCCGATGGAAAGCTTTAATGTGGCTAAACATGGAATATCTAGTCACATTTATCTATAAGAAAACTGGTACCTTTTTAAGCATCCCCGTTTTTTAAGCACATAATTGAATCAACAGGTGTACAACTATGTACACATTAAAAATCAGCATGAGTATAACTATGTGCACATTAAAAACCTTAGCATCAACTATGGAATTCATTTCAAAATTTAAAGTTACTAAAAATGTAGGAACAATCTAAAGGAAAGGAATCAATCTAAAACTTTGTAGAGGAATTCATGGTTGCTAAAGGAATCTATATATCCATGGCTTTGAAGTCAGTACCACCGAGGCAATGATATGGTATAAAGACCAGACCAAGGAAGCTAAAATGGAGAAATTCAACGATATCTACTAACCCCATCACCGTCTATAACTGAAAGTTTGGGTTAATCAGTACCAAACCTTCCTCCACAGTAGCTATCCATATATATAATAGTGTTCACCAACATACTTACGTACACATGCCAATCTTGTTTTTCATAATAGTGTTCACCAACAATGTCCATTCAATTCATAAGCTTAGGCTCATTTACGACCAAATGAACTGGTGTAATTATCAAATGAAGTTATAGTAGTTTCGATATTATGTCATATTAAACATCATATGAGACTGGAACATTCCATCCATTAAAAAGTACCAAACACATAACACTCGGAATTGGCTTTATTTTTCACAAAATCTCAGTAACATAATATATATGCATAGAAAATATGCACCACTAAATTTCGCAAAAATCACAATCACAGTAAAATACCAAACTAATCAAAAGCTTAAGAACCACTAATACAGCCAGCAAGGTAGTAATCGAAAATAAAATAGCTAACAGATTTAAAAATAAAATGTCACACACACAGTGATTACCATGACTTTAGAGGCAAGTTAGACTCTAACGGAGGTCTAACTACACCACTGCTCCTATAAGCTTATTGTTCCTTCTTCCTGACTGCAGAATTCTTCTTCCTGTGAAGTTCTAAAACGTAAGAGAAGTGAATTAAAAAGAAAACAGAAAAAATCAAGTTTAGTCCACTCACCTCTCCTACTTTCCGGGCAGAAACGGGGCCATAAGATAATCACAGCTCAACCACAATCCTATTATGTGGACATGAATGTGAGGCATTGATGGAGGGCTCGCACTGCAAATGAAGTTCATCTCCGTCTTTTGTTTTTACCTTAGTTTCTACAATGACATCACTCAATTAAAAATGCGAAATACCGATAGATAGATGATAAATTAATATATACAGAAAAATGAATCTTTAACTATCTTTAGGTAAAAGAATCCGAATCCATTATAAAAATTAAACCCAAAATTAAGCCTTAACTTTGTCATCGTCTAGTAGAACTCAAATTCTACTAAATCAAATGGATATGAATCAACAAAATACTATTATCTTACCGAATTAGGATGCAAAAATCCAACGGAAACATAAAAAAAATACCTCCAAATTGTTATAATGATGAAGAATGAATCAGCCAACCTTCAATAATTGATGTGAAAACAATTAGTCTCGAATTGGTTCTAAAAACTTCATTAGAACCTCCAAACTGATGAAACTAATCCTAAATTAAATATCTACAATACAAAAATTATAAAAACGATTCGATGAATCAATTGGAAAAAAATAAATCTACAAAAATCAAATGAAACGAGATGAATGTATTAGTAACGTCTTCAACAAATAGTACAGGAAATGAAGCAATAGAAACTGAATCACGAACAATACAACATTTGAGCTAATGGGCATTTGTGTCATGAAAAAATTACGCTTTGGACTAAATCGTTCATAAAAGAACTAACCCGTTTCACATTTGATAAATTTGGACCCTCTTGTACCAGGCTTGACAAGGCAGGACTAGACTGTCTAAAGCCCAACAAATATGGGATTAAACGTTAATTTCTACTCAACTGTGCAATTGGTGATTCCCTTATATTTTGAACGCTGTTTTGGGGACTAGCCCAAAACAGTGGGGGACTACTCTTAAAGTTTTGAGGTGGATATTTGAAGTATTTTTGGGTCACCCCTTATCTAATATATTTTTTAATACCAAATTTACCCTTGGTAATTAAATTAGTTAGATTAGTTAGTGTTAGTGTAATGATTAATTAGTGATTAGTTAGTGATTAGTGAGTTATTAATAGGATAGTTTTGTTAGAATGAGATGAAGAAGAAGGAGAAGAAGAAGAAGAAAAGATGAAGAAAAATAGGGAAGAAGAACCCAAAAAAAATTATTTTGAGTTTAGTAAATATGATATGAGTGATTCATGTGATGATACCTCCTCCTCAGAATCAGAACCTCCTTCATCTCCTAAACTATTTGTCAACACTTCTAACGATCCAGGTATGAGTTATTTCTTAGAGGATGAATGCTTTTTCCCCCAAACTCAAGCTAACGACCCAAATGATGAATTTTATCAGCCACAACCAGAATATGAAGTTATGGTTACTCAGGTATGTCTCAAAATTAGTTAATGTAGCTTGAATTGTGGAAAAAATAGGCCAAATCGAAAATTTCAGGAAGAAATTTCGGCTAGGTGATAGTAGTTCGGTTAGCAATTCTCCCAAAAAGTTAGCCGAACTCTCCTGTATGTGCAGTTCGGTTACTCATTTCAGCATACGCAGGTAACCGAACTCTGTTTTAATGGAGCTTTTTGAGAGTTCGGTTATCTTTTTCCAGAAAACGTTGCCGAACTAATTTTATAGAGAATACAATTAATGGTTCGGTTGAGTCGAGTTTAGTCCCTTTATTACCGAACTATATGTTCGGCAAGCTCACAAATCACCTTCATTGATTAGATAACCGAACTCTATAGTTCGGTTTAGTCGATTGTATTAATTATGTTGACGAACTATAGTTTTGAAATATCCAAAGAACAAGTTCGGCAAGATCGCAAATGTTTTTTCATAACCGAACTTTTTGTTCGGCAGGATCGCATATTATGTTTACATTGCCGAAAATATAAGTATTTCTTATTTTTAGTTGGTATTGACGTTGTGCTATTACTCGTAGGTTGCATCTGATCCAATAGAACCAATGGAAAATCAACCTACCCCTATTGATATTTTGTACGATGACACGTCCCATCACTACATGAATGACTTGGTATTCAAAAGTCCTTTAGAGGCAAAGAGTTGGGCTACACAACATGCACTAAAAGACATGTGCGTATTAGTATTGAATGGGAGAGAGACCAAAACCCGCTTTGAAATGGTTTGTGAGAGAAGCGGTGATCCCGATAAAAGCCACAAGAGGAAGGGTTATGTTTATAAAGGAAAGACAAATAGGAAGAACAAAACTTTCTCAAAGAAGATTAAATGCCCATTCAAGCTTGCATTTAATTACAACAAAGAATTGGGTGGATGGGTTCTCTACAAGGTTATGGAAGGTTGTCATAACCACCCTCGTCCGGAGCATCTTGAAGGACATTTCATGGCGGCCAAGCTAACTCCTGAAGAGATGGACAAGGTAGCTAAAATGAGGAAAATGGATCTTTCACCGATTCAAATGCTCCAAATACTAAAGGAGGATAACAAGGATAACCACTCATCTTTGTCCACCATTTATAATGCAATAGTGACAATTAGAAAGAAGGAATGGAGAGATAGACAAGTGATGCAACAATTGTTTTTTTTGGACAAAGAGAAAGACTACGCGGTTCAAAAGGATGTGGATTCGGACGGAGAGATAACACAACTCTTCATTGCGCATCCAACGAGTGTTCAATTGGCTCAATGCTTTCATGAAGTTCTCATAATGGATTGTACTTATAAGACGAACAAGTACGAGATGCCATTTGTTTCTCTTGGATTATACTCATCGCCACGTTTAGGGGACCTCACAGAACGTCTAAACTCACATTGAGCCTTTCTTGCATCCCATCCTAGACATTTTAGAGCCAATTCTTCAAGAGCTTCATAATGCATCGAGGGGTTGTAGCCTTCTCGAAGACATTTACCTTCCACTGGTAAGCCGGTTATTCTCGAGCAATCGTCGGGAGTAATTCCCATCTCGCCAAATGGAAGATGAATTGTATATGTCTCGGGATAGTACCTCTCGAGAAATGCGGATACGGCAACAACGTCAAAATCCGCATGTGCATCCTCTATAGCTCTCCATAAAACACACTCTTTCACCTTTGATTGAAAATCGTCACACTCCAAAGATAGATCCCATTTGGACGCCTTTTGACGCCGAATAAGACGTACTGCATCATTATGATCCTACGAAAAAAACATAACATTATTAATACTTGACAAAACATGTCCCAAAAAAAAACATTTTGTTAGGTAAAAATGAACTTAAAGAATACCTTTGTCGCATAGATCTTCGCAGCCCATGAGTGTTTGTAGCCAAACAAGGTGGCCCCTCCATCATTTGGAGTACCATAAGTTGGGTTCACTGGTGGCAAACACAAATTATCAGGGGGAATGTGTGAGTATCTATCACAAGGCGGCTTCGGCTTCTTTTTCTATTTAACAGGAACAATTTCTTGCTCTTCTTGCTCTTCCTCCTCTTCTTCCTCTTCCTCCTCTTCATCCTCTCCCTCCTCTTCTTCCTCTCCCTCTTCTTCATCATCCTTCTCTTCCTCTTGTCCTTCTCCTTCTTTGCCCTGTCCTTTTTCTTCTTCCTCTACATTCTCAACATGTTCTCTTTGTTGTTCAACCTCTTCATTTCCTTGGTCTTCATTTCCTTGCTCTTCTTCATCATCATTCTCTTCTTCAATAACATTATCAATTGTATTCTCCATCACCTCCTGATTGACTTCCTGTAATGATCCCCCTCCATGTTTTGCATTTTTGGTACCACGGTTTCGGAAATCCATATGTATCCTACCGCGAGGTGTTGGAGTTCTCAAATCTTCGTCTACGTGGGGATTAGATTTTTTTCCTTTGTTCCTAATGAATGAAAACCACATTATTACCTAAACAAAATATTGTCTTATCAAATAAAGATGAACATGGGATTACATCAAACACACAATGTTAACAGGCTAAAGTTCGGTTATCTGGTATAAGTTGAGAGGTAACCGAACTACAAGTTTGTATGTGACAGATCAAAGTTCGGTTACCACATAGAAAGTGCGACGTAACCGAACTATATTTTATCAAAGTTCGGTTACCTATATAAATTTATCGAGGTAACCGAACTCATATTTTTCATATACAGAAGGAGTTCGGTTACGTTATTTTTTTGCGAGCTTACCGAACTTCATAGTTCGGTTACCTTAAAATTACTAATTGGCCGAACTGTTCTTCATATTGAAAGTTCGGTTACCTATATAAATTTATCGACTAAACCGAACTCAAAATTTTCATATAAAGAAGGAGTTCAGTTACGTTTTTTTTTTGCGAGCTTACCGAACTTCATAGTTCGGTTACCTTAAAATTACTAATTCGCCGAACTGTTCTTCATATTCAAAGTTCGGTTACCAAATTCTAGGGTTTTAAATTTTTCTCCTAGCCGAAATCTCTACTGTAACTTTCATTTTCAGTGGTTTTTGATGATTTATTCAACAAAAAACGATTCAAAGGAATGGGTACGAAGGAAATTACCTGCGGATTTTCATTTTGAGGGAATCAGACTCCTTGGTTGATGTTTGATGCTTCAATTCGTCTCCCAACTTTGCTTGAAGTTGTTTATCAACTTCAAATTGATTTGGGAGATTCGCTATGCTAGCCAGACCCGGAGTCAATCCAGGATTCTTGGTGTCTGCTTAGAACGCATTGTTTTATAAAATTGATTAATCGACGATGAATTTTTTCAAATCGTCGATGTATACGAAGAAGAGGAGAAGAAGAAGAAGAAGAAGAAGAGGAGTAGAAGAAGAAGAAGAGGAGAATAAAAAAAATGTGTTTTAAAACTGATTTTTGGTTTTTATTTAGGGGTTAGATTAGTGGGTAGTGGTTAAATTAGTGGGTTATTAGGATTAGTTATAACCTTAATTAGGATAAGGGCAGATTAGTCTTCCCTAATCTTTTAGGACACCCCTTAAAATTTTGGGTGGACATTTGAATAAGAAAGTAGTCCCCCACTGATTTGGGCTAGTCCCCAAAACATTGTTCTATATTTTTGGATAGCAATAGATAAGCCCAAGGATATTGGGCTGTGCCCTAGAGAGAGCAAATACTTTAATGAGAAAGGAGGAGAAATCTGTAATTTAAGAGACATATATCTTTCTCTATTTTCCTGTTCTTCCTGAAACCCTAGCGGCAGTTTCTTCCCAAGGTCTGTTCCTTGAAAAACTTCTCCCTTGCTTGTTTACTAGGTTAGTTGATGCTTGATTGCGCTGACGATTTTGTTTGGGGTTTTAACAGGTTCAGGTAAGTTTTGCTAGGAAACAATGGCGCCTCCAGCTAAAGGTGCTACTTTCTCCTAAAAGTATTCTTTATTTAGTTAGATTTGATGCCAATGTTGTTGTTCTTTCCTAGTCATTATTTGATGGTTGGAAAGTCTTATCATATAATTGTGAATATAGTTTACTGTGACTTTGTTTTTGATAATATAATCATTTTAAAAATTACTCTTGGTTTCTCCCTTTGCTCCTGTCTCACTACGTATGAAACTATTTTTCCTTGTAATAGTCTTTGACGACCTAGATAGTGAATGTTGTTTATGGAACGATCTACTTAATCGGTAGCTAAGTGCAGATTGTAGGAGTTTTTTTTAGTGTAGTTCTGATGAACTATAAGTGAAACATGTGGAAGATGGTGTTGTTTTAAGCATTCCATGTGGTTCGTGACATTCACCCTAAAAGGGTTGTTTTTGTCTATTTTAAGATTTTCAACTTTGGTATTGGTTGTAACCCTGTAAAATTTAAGTTTAAAGGCTGGTCCTGTTTATTTTCTAGCCCAATATGTTTCTGTAAAATAAGAGGTAAAATCTTGAATATTGTTGTAAATTACTGGTATGAAGAACACTATCAAATGTATGACAAACCCATTGTGCGACTGATGATGAGATATTTGTTCTGTTACAACTTCTAATTGTAGGTGTTTTTAATCTTATGCAGTAGCTACAAAGAAGGGCGACCCAAAAGCTCAAGCTGTGAAGGCTGCAAAGGCAGTAAAATCTGGTGCGTCAACTTTGAAAAAGAAGATTAAGAAGATCAGGACATCAGTCACATTCCATCGCCCAAAGACTTTTAAGAAGGAAAGGAACCCTAAGTATCCTCGCATCAGTGCACCTCCAAGGAACAAGCTCGACCACTACCAGATTCTTAAGTACCCACTTACAACAGAGTCTGCAATGAAGAAGATCGAGGACAACAACACCTTGGTTTTCATTGTTGATATTCGTGCAGACAAGAAGAAAATTAAGGCTGCAGTTAAGAAGATGTACGATATTCAAACCAAGAAAGTGAATACCTTGATCAGGTCAGCCCTTCTACTCTTGGCGAATGATTGATTTGCCATCATTTTTGTTCCTTCCATAGAATCACAGTTTATTTTCTGAAAAGATATCTATGCAGGTCCTTGATTTCTCAAGTTATATACAAGCTAGATGGTAGATTAGTTTAAATAAACAACTAATGGTCATGTATCTGGGTTTATTGTTCGGCTGGTCTGAGCTGACTCTTTATTATCAGATTACTTCAATTTCGCTGTAGGCTTGCACAGATTGTTGGCATTGGCAATTAGACTTGTTATATTAACTGTATTACTTTGCAGTTTGGTTAAAGGATGTGCTGCATAATCTGAGTTCCTATTTGAAGATTTGGTACTTGTTGTGTAAACTATATACCTTCAAATAGTGGTTTATTAATGCTGTAAATTATAGGTTTCCAATTCCTACTTAGTTTATAGTGTGGTTAATTAATGCTGTAGGATATAGGTGTCCCATTCGACGCATTCTACTTAGTTTGTATCTTAGTGTAAATGAACACTTCAGCCTAATTTAATGTTTCTTGATGTGTTCTTATAATTTCAGGCCTGATGGAACCAAGAAGGCCTATGTTAGGTTGACTCCAGATTACGATGCATTGGATGTGGCTAACAAGATCGGTATTATCTAGGTGCAAAGTAGGTGTTTGGGATTTATGGAAACTTTTTACTCAAGTGCCTACTAAGGTTGTGTTTTGTTTAGTGAGTTATAGTAGAGAGATAGAACAACAAATTTCTGTTGACAATTTCCAACTACTTTTTTTCTTCTTATTGGTCTATATTTAGTTTCAATGATTCAGTTCGTTTTAGACCGGGATATTCCTTTTTTGCAATCTAAGAGTAATCAGTTCTCATGGCAAGTCCTTGTTTTTTTTAATTCTGACGCTTAATACTTTTTTTTTTCTTCTTTTCAACTGTACTATGAGCAAGAAACTTGTTACAGCATGTTATATTGTTATGGGACGCTAGGCCTGGTTAGCTTAAATAGGCGGGCTCCGATTGTTCCTAATATTTAATAGCATGGCCTGGTACCTGCCCAAACAAAGATTGCTATTTAAATTTTATCAAGAGTTTTAGTTTTACATTTGGAGTAAAATTATTCTGTGGGTTGGAGTAAAATTAGTCTGTGGTTTGGTTATATTTTGGATTAAAATCTTATTTTCATTTCTATTCTGTATTTCAAAGATTAATTATTTAAGATTGTTTTAAATCATGGTTCATTCCAAATAATTCCTCGTTTAGCCTGCCTGGTTAATGGAATGGGCTTTTGGCCTTAAAATAATTGTTAGCTTGATGGGTTTTTTGGGTAGCTAAATATGAGGCCTGTCTGACCTGGCCTGGATTAAGAATTGGGTCAAGTTGCCCGGCCTGGCACAATTTACACCCCTGTGCAGGAGCTGCTGGTGTACCAGTATAATTAATTGGAACATCTATCTATCTTCTTCCCTTTCTATACGTAGCGTATTGTCTTTTACTGCTACCGCTTGTAGTTCCTAAATAATATAGGCATAGTAAAGTTGGGATTTGTCTCTATACATTCAGAATTTTGTTATTTTCTATACGTTATGACTTTCTGGCTCTAATCGTACTAAGGACGAATGTTACAAAAAAACTAAGAGACTAAAACTAAAAAGAAAAAAGGGGGAAATATCAATTTAATCATCATAAATGTTAAGTATTGAATGCACACGACCCCATAAACAGTTTCATGAATACATACGCCATTATCAGAGAGTCCTAGAAAAAATCATCATAGATAATGCTTCACTTGAAGTAGTATTAGGGTTTCCATATGACTGCAAATCATATTGTTGCGAATCACCATCAAAAAGTAAATCATTCATTATCAAATGGTATTGATGATCATATGCAGAGTTGAAATCATATAACACATCCACAGTAGATAAAGTATTGGACCCGGGAAGAAGCCCAAACTCATTCAGCACGACCTCTTTATCGTCATTAGCGTTCATTCAGCAAACTATTAACCAAGTCAAATTCAGACTCCAATCCCTTTTCAAGATCAACCAACAATTCCATTGAATAATCATTAAAATTAGGATAAATTCTTTGTCTTAAATTCTTACTCTTCTTACAAATAGCGTTACCACCATCATCATCAGCAGAATCTGAACCCCTTTTTCTTTTCCTCTTTCCCCTTTTTCTTTTCATGCCTTTTCACAGTCTCTTGATATTTATCTTCACTTATTGTTCAAAGATATTCCTTGATACTCAAGGTAAGATCCCAACATGAAATGTTTGAGAACCTTTTTATTAGGATTTTCGAAAGTATATGTTTTACTTTTCCAGCAAGTAAAACATATCTCTGGAAGATATATTAGTAAAGTATACAATGCAAGATAATATTGAGTTTTATTTCAAGAGGGATTTCGATATTACGGTTGGATACTGTTTGGAATTAGAAAAAACCGAAAATGGGAATGTATTGTATACCTTGAGAATATTTTCGGTTATGGAAATTCCTTGGTGTCCAAACTACCTTGGCCTATAAATAGTGAAGTTTGCTCTTCTTACAAACTCATCCTGAGGCAGGCACTTCATTTCATAGTCAATGTTGTAGCCTTCTAATAGTATTACTTGCAATGCTATATTGGAGAGAAGAGTAACCTAATTAGGTGAAATATCTTACGCTTGCTAGTTTAAAGACTTATGTGGGATCAAGAAGCATCTAGATAGTACCATTGGTGGGAAACTAGAATTTTCATTGTTATTTTAGTTTTCGATTATTAGTTTGATTGACTAATGGTTGTTAAACCTTAATTGCACCTAGTTTGTTTATTCTGCGAACCTTCTCTTCTGATATAAAGTCACTCAAACTAGATCAAGGATTAACGGTAGTTCAGATCTGTTTTTAGATCTGACGATAGGCCTGTGATCATCCATTGTTAACAAACTCCGTTCTTTGCGCGATCGATCACAAGGGAATCAAGTTTGTATGTGCATGTACTTTAAAGACATTGAAGACAAAAAGATTTCTTATGGCTTTCCAATCTTCGTGATTTACTTCTTGCACACACGTGATCGGCTAGGATCCGGCTAAGCTTTGTTTATCTTTGATAGACAATTGATTACTAGTCTTATATATCGTCAAACTATCATTTGGTGGTATTCTTTAGTATCTGAATTTGATAATTTGTAAATCTAGATCTAGTTATCTTGCTAATCTAGATCTTCGTTGATCTAAAACAAACAAAGGAGTTTATTAGATTAAACGGAAGAGCCTTAATTTGTTGAACTCAACATAAATCTCTGATTTACTCCTTGAGATTAATAAAGCGGTTACCGAACAAATTAGTCCTTTACTGTTTCGGAAGACGATTCAAAGGAGTTGAGTGCTGGAAGTCTTCACAGCGGCTGAAGCAACTTAAGATAGTGGACTCTATCTTAGGATTCACGTGCGTTGGCTAGATTGGTTGTAGGCGCAGGAATACTGAGGAAACTAAGTAACTAGGTGTAGATTACTTGGTCTCAACTACACGAAGTTTGTAGTGGTATTAACATAATGGCTCAATTATGAGAGTATCCAAAGCTGTACTAGGTCCAGGGTTTTTTTCTTCTACATTTGCGGTTTCCTCGTTAACAAAATCTTGTGTCGTGTTATTTACTTTTCTTTTATGCAATTATAATTATTGTTTTAGTTATAATTAAAAGTAAATACACTTTGTACTTAAATAAAAACACTTGGATTGATCCCTATAGGTAAGGTTCGATGCCGGACTTATACTATATACCAAGTGTATACCTTATGGTTGCCATCTTGTTGACAGTCTCTGTCTATATTAGATCACACAAGGTATCTGTCATATAGGTTGATATCAAAAAGATTGTGGTGTACTTGGTACCCTCGTCATTCAATTGGTGCAGGAAAACACGAAAATATCTAACAATTTGTGTTTGGTGCGATCCAACCTGTTAGATATGAGTCAAAACAAAGTTAAAAGAAGACCTAAAGACTCAATTAATGTATCACGCAAGTTTGGATAATCACTCTTTGGATTTGATTTCATTAAATGTTTGGAAGGGGCTTCGTCTTCAAGTTCTACTTGCTCTATTGAAAATATGTCAGAATATTCTCAAGATGAAATTAGGTTAAGCCCTGTATTCATGATTAATGACTTTGATTTTGAAATAGATGAAACATCCATTGACTTTGATTTTTGCGAAAGAACTTAATCTTGCACTAAAAAGAGAAAGTAAACTTCTAACCTGCTTAAATTCAAAGCAAGTGGAAAATGATCAACTCTTTCTTGATCTAGCTTCCTTAAAAGCAGAGCTTATTTCTCTTAAAAATGTTTCTTCCTTAAAGATCCAATCTTCTGAAGAGAAACTAAGAAAAAATATTCATCTAGAAAAAGGAACTGGTCTTTTGAGAATCTCAGTAACTGATAAACATAACGCCTTAAAAATCTCTTCTGATTATGAGATTAAGAATGTTTCCGAACATGTCAAAAGGTTGGAAGATGAAAATCGTTTGGTATCGTCCCCTCCGGATGAACCTAAGGTTTTGTCAAAATCTGAAAATATGATTGTTTCCTAAAAAGGAAATATAAATGCACCAAGAAGAAGATTTTCACATTCAAAAGAGGCTCTAGTTCCACTGCTCGTATCGAAAAAATTACAAACATCATAGTGTTCCACAACATCATATGTCTCATTATAAAAGGTGTTTTCATTGTGGAATTAAAGGTCATGTTCTAAGAGAATGTAAACAACTAACCAAGAAATTTCCTAGATGTTCAAACTCTAAGAAAACAACATCTAAGCAATGCTGTTAGAATAGACCCATCACGAGTAAGTTCACTCATAACTCTGATCATGCCAAATCTGATATTTCAAGTTGGAGAAAACCCTTTCAGAAAAGAAGACAAAGGGATGTCTATCACAGAAGACAAGATGTCATCAAGCATCACATTGCAAACATGGTACGGAAGTGGGTACCGAAGAAGTTTGTCGAACCGAAAAAGAAGAAATCTTTTCAAAACCCTAGTTCTTCTCTACACAGGGTACTACTCTCATATCTTGATGATAGTATTTTCTATGATAATTTTGGCAGTTCATACAAAAGAAATAATGCACCTAAGAGCATAAACAAGTGCGAACTTAATGCAACTATTAGTGAGACTAATTTATCTTTGAATGTTACTTAGTTGTTAAAAATGTACATTATCTCACATAGTGCTCAATTTTATTTTATTTGTGATATCAATGTATATAGCACAATAGGTAAAATATGCGAGGTATGTGGAAGGAATTCTCAAGAAATCACTTTTTTAAATTTGGTCATATTAAGGTTTCGGTTCTTGATTATTTTTGACCAAAGAATATATTCTACTTCCAAATTTGTGACCAAATTTTCGGAAACTATTGTTGTCTTGTTCGAAAATTCTTTAAAAAAATAATTAAAGTCTCCTATGAATCTTTTATTCTTCTAAACAGAGTTATGTATAATTCGAATTATTATGCAAAACTTTTTGGGGATATTTAACGTTTGGTACCCAGCAAATATCTAACACCTAGCTTTGGTACCTAACATTTTAAATATTAAGGGTTGGCTATATCTAGTTTTGATAAGAACTTGCATGTATGGGTCCTCTCTTTTAAAGTAGGAAGTAGTGACTCTTTTCCCGTCTTGTTCATGTAGTTACTCAGAAGTAAATAGTAACATAAGGAACTTTTGTTTGGATAGGATGTCACTTGGAGATATTTCTGCCGCCAAGCCAAGAAATATCAATGATTCCAAAGATATGCCGAACATAGACGATGAATTCTTCACAGTGGCAGAAACCAGTGGTAACTCCTAAATATAAAGAATTCTGCAGAAACAGATTCCTGATTTTCATAAATTTGTACAGGAAATTGTGACAGTTCTACGCAGCAAGCCTACTCCTGAGATCTTAGAAAAACACCGATTGTTGAAACCACTTCCTGCGAGTAAACGGAAACCCTCGAGACAAGGCAGAAACAGTCCCCAGGAAGAAGAGAAGAGTTCAAAGAGGCGTGGAGGTGGTATTCGAACGGCTCCAACAAATTCGGTAATCTTTAATTCTTCAAATGTTCATGTATGTACATGTTTCCCTTTGACCAGCCGAATTACTTAGGTGTTTTGAACTAACTCCGTTGAACTCTTCTTCTCTTTAAAATTTAGTGCCTTGAGAGCATGAACGCCTTTGCCAGACTTGCACATAGTCAAAACAGGGCATCTCCATAGAAAAAGGAGAAATCTGGTAATACCGAGCCTCTCGAAGATGAAGATGAAAGCCAAAAAGATTCAGGATCCGGTAGTGATGAAAGAAGCACTTCTGAGTATGGTAGTAGCGAGTCTAGATCCCCAAGTGAGCCGGTAAATCTTCCATACACTTTCTGACTTAAAATTATTTGTTCTTTAATAAATAATAGGTATTAACCAGTGATATTGCAGGACGAGACTGTACCAGGAGATAATCCCGAGATGGAGATGATTAATGATGTCATGGATGCCACTGTACCTTCCAAGGAGAGTGAAGATGTTACGTCCATGGCGGTAGATGCAAATATCTCCAAAGAACCCCCTGAACCGAAATGGCGTTAGTTCTGCATTCCGTTGCAGAAGCTTCCTTTGACCCTTCATTTGATGCTCCCTTTACAGATCACGTGTTGATTGGAGGATTCAGCATGCAAGCTAAGTATGCGGAGCTGTATACCCAAATCTGGAAGAAACATGGACATATGGCCACGACCAAGAAATCCATAAGTCGTTTTTCACTAGCCAAACGTATTGAAGAGGTTTTTTCTTCAATTAGTGATATATGTAACGTGACTGGGCACACCGTTTCTGAAGAAGTAATTGCAAACTGGGAGTATCATCGGGACATTGTGTTAATTTCGGATTCAACGCCTCCTGGTTCTGTGCAGGGATTTGTAAAATCCGAAGGTTGCAGACTGAAGCGGATGAAGGTCCTTCCACGGATCTCATTAATCAGAAAGAGGCAGAGGTTGAGAGATTGTCCCAGGAATTGAAGGCGAAGCAGGCTGCTCTTCAGGACATGAAAGATGCTTTCTCTATGAAGGATGCGCTGCTGCTGTAAGATTTCCCTTGAATATTTTGTTCTTTCTTTTCCGTCTACATATTCCCTTTTTAGGCTTTTTTTTTTTTTTTTTTTTTTTTTTTTTTTTTTTTTTTTTTAAAGTTAGGAGATGTTCTTTCATAGTTTGATTTTTTCTGGTCTTGAACTAGTAGGTAATTGCTTTATGAGGATTTTGAGTTAATTCGAGATTTTATTTTTGAAATGATCATGAGTAATTTTCTGAAAGAAATGATGCTTGCATTAACTGATAAATTGAAATCCTAATTATAAATGCAAGCAGTGCAATCATTTTGAGGAATTATAAATATTGCATGGAAAAGAGAAATGCTAGAGGAAATAACAAGTATGGAATGGACACTAAAATCATATGAATTATGCACTTATCAGTCAGCTCCACACCCGCTCCTCGCCATACCCTCTTCTTTCTTTGCCGCTGCTCTTTTGATTGAGGGTTCGTATAGCGTCCCTACCTTGACCGTTGTGGCCTTCTTGTCTCTTAACATATAGGATATGTATGCCAACGTGTCAGCATGTTTGTTGTTCTTCCGGCATACATGCCTGAATATCACGTTTGGGATGTGTGATGAGTGCTCATGAGCAAGTTTTAAGTACGCATACAGGACATGATCTACCGCTTAATACCTCAGCTCGATCTGTCGTATAACCAATTGAGAATCGCTCGTCAATCGAATATCCATCAATCCAAGCTCTCTTGCCAGGCAGAGAGCATGTACCAACGCTTCATATTCCACTATGTTGTTGGTGTATTCTTTAAACTCTAACCTAAATGCATAGATCAAACGCTCTCATGTGGGGGGTCGTTATCACTATTCTGATGCTTGCGCCAGCTTTGTTGGATGAGCCATCTACAAATATCTACCATCTCTGCAGGTTCTGAGGTTCCAAAAGATCCGTGGGATCCTCCTTGTCTTCTTCCATCACTGGGATGTCATCTACCTCCGTTTCGTCGTTCAAAGGTAATCTGCTAGAAAATCTGCTAATATCTGAGATTTCTCAGCCTTTCTTGTTTCAAAGATGATCTTAAAATTGCTTGATCTGGTCATTTCATTTGGCCACCCTTCCTACTCTTTTGTGCTGTCGAGAACCTGACTCATCTAAGCCTTAGTTAAGATTCGTATCGTGTGTGCGTCGAAGTAAGTTCTTAGCTTTTGGGTTGCAAAATACTAAAGTGTATATAAGTTGTTCCACTTTAATGTTGTCGCGCTCGGCTGAGCTGAGAGATTTTCTTATGTAATAGATTGGTTTTTCTTCCCACTCATGAGTCCGTACTAATACTGCGGTTACGACATTGCTGGTTGCTACAAGATATAGGTTCAATACCTCAGCTGGCTCCGGTTTTTGCAAGATGGGTACGGAAGCATGGTACTCTTTGATTTTCTAGAAGGTATGTTCGCATTCCTTAGTCCACATGATTCGACTCCCTTTCGTCAGAGTATCGAAGAAAGCTTTGCACTTGTCAGATGATATTACAATGAACCTTCCCATGGAAGCTAGTATCCCGTTTATCTTTTGTACTCTTTTCAAAGTTGTTAGAGAAGGCATTTCCACACTACTCTGACCTTTTCTAGATGTACTTCTATTCCTATCTTGGTAACCAGGTACCCTAAAAAATATTCGGAGGTTACCCTAAATGTACGTTTCTCGGGGCTGACCTTCATATGGCAACTTCTCATTACTTCAAAAAAAAATCTTAAATCTGACAGGTGGTTTTTTGCTTGCTTGCTTTTCAAGAGCATGTCTTCTACGTAGAACTCCAATATTTTTCTTATCCATTGCTTAAATATTTTGTTGACTAGTCGTTGGTATGTTGCCCCCGCGTTCTTCAGCTCAAAAGGCATTCTGGAGTAGCAATATAAGCCGCGTGGGGTGAAGAACACAGTATGTCCTTAATCTTCATCAGCTAATGCGATTTGGTTGTAGCCGGAGTAGCCATCCATGAAAGATAGCCGCTCATGTCTTCAGTAATATTGACCAGTTGGTCGATGTTGGGAAATGGATAGCTGTCCTTGGGACATGCCTTGTTCAAGTTACTGAAGTCGATGCATATACGTACCCCTCAATTGTTTTTGGGTACTATTACCATATTTGACATCCAAGTAGGATGTTTTGCTACCTTGATGAATCCTGCTTTCAAGATATTCTGCACCTTTTTTTCTACCTCGTCATGGTATACATCTGCGACCTTTAGCATACGTTGCTTGAAGGGTGTTACTTATGGATTTATTCGAAGGTGATAGGAGACCACCTCCAGATCAATTCCTGGCATATCTTCCATGGACCATGCAAAGATATCCACGTACTCCTTGAATAGATGTTGTAAGTTCACTTCCTCTTATTCTTATAATAATGTACCAATATTCAGTAGCTTTGGCTTTGTTTCTGATCCTATGTTGACCTTCTTTGTTGGCTCCACTGGCTCGAAGGTTGGTTTTGGAGGTTGTAGAGGAGTGACCTTCTTTAATTGCTATTTAGCAGAACTGGGCAGCTGAGGCGCTGGCTACGTTTTCTAGAGGGGCGTCTGCTGTGATGGTGGGCACACATTTCTTTTCTTTGGCATCCACCCTCCTTCCTTTTCTCGCGTTTTTACTGCGTAGCAATTTTTTCTTCATTGAGCTTTACCTTCGCCAAGTTGCACATCCTAGCATCCTGCTGATCTCCTTTGATCTCCATCTTACCGATGGGTGTTGGGAACCGTAGGTATTGATGGCATGTCGGAGATGTTCCTCTCAACCGATTAACCCATAGACTTCTCATTATTACATTGTAAGGCGAAGGTACATCCACGACACAAAACCTTATATTCGTAATCATAGGTACCGCACGTACTTGCAAGACAATCTCTCACTTCAGTCTAGAGATTGCGCCATTGATGCCATAAATGGTGCAAGTGGATGAATCCATTTGTTCATCTTTAAACCCCATACATAGGAAGGGTTCGTAAAAGAGCACATTCAAAAAGTTACCTCCGTCTATGAGGACCTTCGTGACATTCAATCCGTGGATATAAAGGGTTATCATAAGAGGGACATTATGCATTTCGATCTCATGATTGATATCCTTTGTTGAGAACATTAAAGGGGTTACCATCCAATCCTCCCAAGTGCTAGTTGGTGGGCCGCTTAATTTGAAGATTTCATGGGACTCAATGTTCCGGTGGTTGTGGGCCAATTCGAGGATGTATTAGAGTAACAAGGCAGGAGTGTTATCCTAGTAGGTGATCATGTTCAGGTATTTGCCATCCTCTAGGAGTTGTACCCTTTTCTGCGGTGCTTCCTCCACACAAGTGGCTGGTAGCTGAACATACTCCATTAGCTTTCCTGTATCAATAAGCCTCTGAATGGTGTACCTTAGGTGTTTGCAGTTGTCGGTGGTATGTCCGTAGTACTGGTGGTACTCGTAGTATTTTTTCGAGTCTTTTGTTCTTTACGATTGCTTAACCATGAACACTACTAGGATCCTAAGGTCCTGAATCTTCATCTACAAGTTTTCCTTTGAGTTGCCTTTAAGTCCAATGACTCCAATGAATTTGGTGAAGCCCTGCCTCACTACTCCTCTACATAAGTAAACTTTAGTTTCCCTCTTCTGGAAAAACCAAAAAACAACAACAACAAAAAAAATCTCCGTAAAATTCTCTTTTTTTCTCTGTGGTGTTCTCAAGAGAAGTTCAAGATGGCTACTAAGGATAGCAAATTTTCTGGCAAACATAGCATTTTCTATGATCCACACCATAAAGCTTACATCACTACACCTTTAAAAAGGATCAATCGTCGCCTATTGCGAGCTGTGACGATCATCTTGTTCTTCATCCTAATTACACAATATCTAGATGATCCTACCCAAAACCTTATAGATCTAGATCCTACTTGTATTCCAGGTCCAAACATTATGATGTAATGCATATTTGGTTGTGCACAAAATTTATGGATATTGAGGAGTCATTGTGACCCCTTAATATCTTTAAAAGAAGTTGTGGATGAACATGCTGTGAGCTTCCAAGATTTTGAAGCAATTCTATATATGAAAAGCTATGTATGGTTGAAAACTTAAGGAAATGATTGCTGGATGTGGATGGAAATTACTTACCAAATGGGTTATGGATGGATTATGGATTTTGTGCGGAAACCGTATGATATAGCCTGGTGGGAACGAGATACAACTAATCATCCTTGAATCACATTATAACTTTACCTCTCAATAGTAAGTTTTTTTGATCTCTTCCCTTAATCTAGATTTTTATTTTTATGTACGTTTATTTGAAAATCTTTGCTTACATGAACAGAAGTAGTTACTAAGAAACAATGTGTTTGTTCAACATCAAGAAATAAATCGGATATTGGTTGTAATCTCTGTTCGTGTAAGATGAAAAAACTTGCAGATGAAGATTCAGTTCAGCTGATTCCTTTCAACTCAAAAGAAAACTTGCACACCGAGAAAGAACAAACTAAAAGGCAAACTTTTAGGCTGCGCCCTTATATTGGATTTTTGGATTTCCTCGAGTCTGATGAAACGGCCCTGAATGACGCGAAGCTCCCCTTAGGATCCTAAGGTCCTGTTGTGGAGTTCCACAAAGATGGTCGATGTTCTGTCGAGGCCATACTTGTAACAGTTGATGTTGATGTCTGGATTAGATTTCCCGATTGCTTGGAAGATCTGTTGCCACCTCTCCGTATACTGCATCAATGTTTCTATCCAACCCACCCTACGTAACTTTGTTGTACATGTAAGTTTCCAAGAACACGAGTGATAGCTGCTTGAGTTTGCTGGTAAATTATCATACCATGTCAGTGCGGTTCCTGCTAGGCTCGCAGGAAAATACCTGCAAAACCCCACCTCATTCATTTCCCAATGGGCTAAGACACGAGTATAATATCTTAGATGCTCAGCCGGGTTTTTAGTGTCGTTGTATGTTTGAAACGTAGGTACTGGACATTTCGGAGGGATAGGTTCCCTCAGAAGGTATGTTGTTAACGGATATGTGGTGTCCTCCCACAAAACCTCCTCCAATCATGCCCCTATGCATCTCGTCTTTAAACCTTGAATTTCTTTCCGTATCTTCTCCATTTGCTCCATTACCAGCTCTACTTTGCTGGTACCTCTTGGGAGTGTCGCCGAATAATGAGACTGACTGGGATGAGACTGACAGGGATTATAGATGAAGTCAGTTTCCTGAGGGTCATGCCCGATGCCCCTCATTTCTCTTACTGAATTAACCCTTGGATTATGGAGGATCCTTCTGTGGTTTGCTAAGACGGCTTCTTGATAATCTCTCACCCGAGGGGGGCTCGCATGGGAACCTTCGATATGTCCATCCAAAAGATCCTTGAGGTTATGATTTTTCTGAGCCATGACGTGTATTGCATCCTCATGTTCCTTGTTTTGTTGCAACAGAACCGCTACTTGTGTTATCATTTGATCTTCAATAGAGGCTTGATGTGTTTTGTAGTTGTAGTGGTAAAAAGATTCGAACTCTAAGACTTGTGAAGGATTTTTTAGACTCAAATTAAACTCAATAATTAAATAAAGTTGTATCAAAAATATAAAAAACACAGAGACTCTGGATTCCACCATTAACCAATTAAGTGATAAACTCTAATCAATATTCATGCAATTTTTTTCTTTTAAAGTGATTCTAATATTTTTCCTCTAATAGATTTTTGAAGTAATAATTGTAAACACAAAGCATGAAACATCAAAAGTTTTAAAACCCAGCATGTTCCATCAAAACAATTCACAACCACTCAATAAAAATCAATTTTCCTATATTAGTTCTATGCAAATAATCATATAAAAAATTGCAAAAATAATTAAAATAGAATTATACCACTTTTCATGGAACAATGGCTTCCTCTGTCGCCTCGGCTAAGGGGTTTAGCTCCTCATATTAATCACTTGCTCAAAGTACATATTTATAGCTCAAAAGTTGATTAAAAGAGTAAAAGAATACACTGTAGTCGCTGAAGGTCTAAAACAGAAGACTGAATCGTTGCTGAAAGGCTTCGGTGACTGCAGACAGGAACGATAGAACTTCGTTGTCACAGAAAATAGGTCTGCCTCTGCGACTGTTGTATGTGCGTCTTATGTTCTTCGTCGTCTTCTCCGGCAGCAGCAGCAGAACACGTTCTCCTCCAGTTGATTTTTTCCGCTTCTCTAAGGATCTAAACTTCCCCCAAAGTGTTCTTAACCCTTCTTAGGACTCTCACCACCCTATATATACACCACAGGCTCTCTAAATCTGTCGGAAAAATCTTTTTTTTCCTCCACAGCAAGATACGGGATTTTTTTTTCCCTGTTTACTCTTCACGCGTATTCTTCTTCCTTTTTCAACTCAAAACTTCTCTAATTGATATCTCTTCAAGCTTGGTAACAAAAACCTGTGAGAATATCTTCTCCTATCCAAATATAGAACCAAACTTCACCGTAATATTTATTTTTCCTGTTTTGAGAAAAATAAAAATGGAAACTTGCTTTTCTTACGTTGAGAACTCATCTACCGGCTCTGTTTTATTCCCACAACTTCATGCAGATCCAAAAGCTAGGAAATCACCGAGAAAATCTCACCCAAAGTCTCGCCAGGAAGTTGCGCAGGTGTAATTTGGTTTTCCCGCCAAAACTCGCTTTCAAACTAAGGGGGTGACCTCCCCTTATCCGGACCAGGGGTGCGAATAGCAAGTTGATACCCCTTAGTAATTTTCTCCCATGAGCGCAAAAACCACTTTTCGAGCCAATTTCGCCGCAAAAGCCCATTTTTCCAAAAACACTTACAAAGGGATAAAATACCAAAATTAGTACAAAAATGGGTACTAACACTATACATAAAAGAGATGAAAATAGGCATATAAATGCGTCTATCAAGGCCCTCCTCCTTGCGGTGTGATATTTGTTGGGTTCTGCGAATCGTCGACCTCATCCTCTATGATAGGAACGTCAGGATCCACCAGCAATGGCGTGAGATTTCCCCCCCCCCCCCCCCTCCCCCAAGGGATGGGCCAAGGCAGTATGTTGCCCTTCGTTACGAGCAGGAAGCTGCGTAACATGAGATGATTCATGCATGGGCATTCCGTAAAATGGTTGTGTTCCTAGCGTTTTCCCCATTTCTTCAACACGAACAGATGGTCGGCCGACCGCTAACCTTCTTGCTGTTTCACTTTGAACATCCTCAGCTTCTTTCCTTTGGTTCATTTCATTCGTGTCAAGGTTTTAGATCTCCCGTGTATAAGGGCTGATCTTGAGATGGACTGTATATCACTTTGTTTCTTCATACCTTCGCCTTTGTCCTGAAAGTAGAGAAGAAACTTGCAAGGTACGTTTTTGAAGTACCTTTGTTAAAAACAACAGTTAACGCTTTGTTCACAAAGATGGCTGTGAACTTTTTTCTGAAGTCGAATTTGATGAAACTGTCCAATGGTTAGGACTGAGTTCTTAAATGACCCTCATGTGAAAAAGACGACGGGAAATGTCGGTAACAGTTGAAAGAGAAAGTGTCGGTTTAATAAATACCTTTGGTTCATAAATGAGTCTTAGGTTTGTTCTTCTTTAATATTCATTGATATTCCCTAGTAGTCAGATATACTCAGACCAGAGGATATGTTTTCATAGAAAGTGTGTTTATACAGAGAAAACGAACACTAAAGCTTTCCTGAAAGCGTTTTCAAAAACTCTTATAGATCTGCGAGTTCACAAATCTTTTGAGATTTAGAACTCTAAAAACTTGTGCAAGGAAAGATGAACTTGTCACTAGAAATTGAGATCCACCCTTCTTGTACTTAGATCTGGACTTTTAATGAAGATTTCTAAGAAAACAAAATGATAAAATGCTGAAAACTCAAGCTGCTAAGCCTGTTTCTAGCGCCAAACTGTGACTACTATTTTTTCGGTGAGTACGTAATACGAACACTTTGAGGGTTGAATACTAAGTAGTAAAGATGCCTCATTTGGACTGATATTACTGACTAAATATATATTCAAGATGTAAGTTGCAATGAATACTAATAAGATAATAAAGTAAGTGCATCTAATTTATCATGAACACAAGAGATTTACGTGGTTCGACATTCGTCTACGTCCACGGGGTAATGAGTAGTTGCGTTTATTAAGTGTTGGGTGAGGTTACAAGGTATTCAATGCTCTCAAAGGTATTAAATAGAACTAGTAGTTAAGAACTTGAACTATATCTCTTTGCATTCAATAAGTTTAAGCTCTCTCTAGATCTATCTCAGTAATTGCGCGTCCCTTCTTTGGAAGTGAAGCTCGGTATTTATAGCGCCTTCTCCATCGGGGACATCTTTGATATCTTCAGGTCCATCGAGATCTGATGCTCCTCGGTACATATTTGTACCTTCGTCGACCGCAAACCTTCCCAGTCAGACCATGCCACCTTGGCTTGCTCCACGTTGTCTTTCGATCCATCAAGATCTGTTACTCCTCCATACATGTTGTACATTCGTCGGTCGCGGACCTTCCCCAGTCAGACTGTGCCACCTAAGCTTATTTCACGTGCTTAAATACCACATGCCTTGGTAGATAATCTTTGTATTTAATGTTGAGTGAACGCCTCAGCTGTCTCTGACTTGCCGACAGCAGCCACGTCCCTAGGCTAGGGCCTAATTCTTTATCTCCACCGTTGATTATGATTTCCTCGTGATAAGATAAAGTAACTGGAGGAGAGATCCCCTACTTCACTCAAGCGTTGCTGGCACTATCGAGTTAACTTTCCCACGCTCATTTATATGGCGACACGTGAAGGGTAGTTAAATGATATCTACAACAGCCGGTACCTTAGCCAGGATAAATGGGATGGGTTGTGTCGAGGCTGACAAGCCAGCGTAAAATTTACTATATTTCCGCCTAACCCAACTTGCTTGGGGAAAAAAGGCTTTGTTTAAGTTTTCCTAAAAGCCTCAAATAAAAGGCTTTGTTTCAGTTTTCGGAAAAGTCACAAATAGAACGATTTGCACTTACACGAGTACAGTTCAAAAAGACCTTAATACCTCGTACTGTGATGCTCACTGCTCAGTGCGCTCGACTTTGACCAGCATTAAAAAAAAAACAGTACTTAGAGAACCATAGCTAGAAACATATTCCATGGCTATTACGATCAATACTCTCAAATCAGTTGAAGATCAGTCATCAGACTCACAAGCAACACCTGTGATACACACACAGACACAGTTGACAAAGTAAGATAACGACGGATTAAGGTACAATAAGTGTAAGAAATAAAAAACAACATTACGTTAATATGTTGGACTTATATGTTGCAAACCTTTCGTCGTCTCTCCCTTTTCTCCTCTCTCTCTCCTCTCTCTCACTCATTCTTCTTCTGCAACAAAACCATCAAAAACAAAATGGACTAGATCTGAACAGATTTCTTCATTATTCCTTGCAATCTAGGTTAGTTAATAGATTACTTTAGTTTTTATTATGTTTTCTACTTATTTACACCGTTTTGGTGGTTTTATCTACTCTTTTGAAGTTTATCTTCGCTTTAATGGCGATTCTTGGTTATTGGGTTGGGTTTTAAGATCAATAGTAATGCTCTCCAACGACGAAATCTTCATCTTTGTTGTCTTCGGCGACGAACTCTTCATCGGAATCTTCATCATCAACTTATCCGGCGACGAAATCTTCATCGGTGGTCTTTTTGACGATGGAAGCTTCATCACTAGTTACAAGAGATTTGAGCAAATCACTCCTACTTTGGGAGCACTTCTTTCTAAAGAAAAAAAACTAACTAAATGGTTGGAATTTAATTCCGAGAAAAACCATCCTTCTTCCGATTTAATTGGATCTTATTCATACTTGTATTTGTCTTACTCCGATAATCCTTGAGTTTCTCTTGTCGGATTTCTGGTATTGTACTCTTACGGTATGTTCTTGTTACTTTGTATTCTCTTATTTTCGATCTTAAACTCATTATAACCTTGAAATCCCATTAATGAAAAGGTTCCTTGTTTATTAAAAAAATAATTAAAAAAAAAACAAAAAAACATACCGTGAAAGCATGGGCTTGGCTTGGCTTTGGAGTCCTTGCCTTCACTACCTTAGGCGAGCTCGGCGATGACACTATCAAATTCCTAAAGAGACTTCGTAATTATATGGTTAGTCATGATGCAAATGTCAAAGTGGGAGATTTTCTTTTCCATAGGTTAGGTGTTGTCATTCAAAAAGCGATCGGGGCTCAGCTTGTTGCTAGACTCCCTTCCAATTTCTTACAACTTGATGATGTATCTGACAATTTTATATGATTAATATACACAAAATTGGTCAATTAACCCAATAACGACAATTCATGAGTGAAAAAGACATGTAAAATTTGATACTGTTTAAATGGACGAGAATATAAAAATAGTCAGGATGTAAACAGTTTCATCCTACACATTTTCAAATATTTTTTCTTATTTTTAATTTACATCAGGATGCATCCAGTTTCACCCTCGCTATTTTTTAAGTTTAAGCCAGGATGAATCAAGATTCATTCTTGCTATTTTTTTGGTGTCCATTTCCACCATACTAATTTTTACTCGTCCTTTAGAATAATGTTTTAAAAATATTTGGGCAATTAACCCAATTTCTCATTAATATAAGCCTGCATTGGCATCTTAAAAAAATAAAAACTGCAAGAATTGTTCTAGAGTTCTGGATTGACCGGTGGAATCGATAACTATTTATATTTTTCGTCTGTTGGTGGAATCGATAACTATTTATATTTTTCGTTTGTTGGTGAAACATGGGATGGGTGGGTTAGCTTGTACTTGTAGGGCATATGATACGAGTGAGGCACCAGACTGAAAAGGGAAAAGAACACAAGGATAGGACAATTGCACTACCTAGCTCACATGGTCATTTATTAGTCAAGGCCGCGATGGTACCTGTCTCATTTCCAAGGAAAAATCCAGTGGGTCATATATACATACCTAGAGAGCCCTAGCTCTAAACCTTTACAAATTGATAATTAACTATTACAAGGGGGATTATGATGTTTATTACAGTAACAAATTTAAATCAAATGATAAAAAGAAACAGAAAAGTAGGTGTCCTTCACATGGCATGAACTATGCCAACGAGGCTGAGAAAACTTTTTATAGAATGGGCACCAACAGAAACTTCAATAGAGTTATCTTTCATCCAATCTTTTAGCACTATATGGTGCAGTATTTTAATTCTAAAGTTGGTCAAAAATGAAGGCTGGTCTTATAAATAATATAGACATTGGAGCACTATGTCCTTTACCCCATGATTACATTCTCTTTTTCTATCATGTGCTCCGTGAAAGGGATCTGTAACTATTTTTTTTCTTTTTTTTTTTAACAAGAGGCTTTTATTACCGGACTTGATTGGGGTATACCCAGATTAATTGGGGTATACCTAATGAGATAAAACCTGGGTCATTTAGAAGTAAAATATGCCATCCCTTAACCATGTATTTTCTAAATGGCTAATATACCCTTGTTTAATTAACACTAAAAATCCTGATTATGTTAATTAATTTTGAGTTTAGATTAAAATTTTGAAATTATGAATTCAGTAAATTATACCTTTTGTCTTATGAGTTCGATTTCGATCAACACTTTCAGTTCTGAAAATGAGAAACAGTCTACAAGGTCGAAGATTGAATAAGGTGCCGACTAACATTGGCCGGCAAGGTAGACGTTTGAATAAGGTGCCGACTAAGTTTGGCCGGCAATGTAGACGTTTGAATAAGGTGCCGACTAAGTTTAGCCGGCATGGTCTGGGGATGAAGAAAACGTCGACTATTTCTGGCCGGAATGGTCTATGAATGAAGAATATGCCGACTATCTTGGGCCAGATATCTTATGGTCGGCATATAAATATTTCCTACAATGCCGGCTATCATATAGTCGGCATGCAAATAACTTCTAACATTGCCGGCTGACTTATAGTCGGCATGCAAATAATTTCTAACATTGCCGACCTTTAGTTATACCCAACAGAAAACAGAATATGGGAAGATGTAATTCACTTTATTCATGCAATTTTTGTTACTACATTGATTGAAACATAAAATCTAACTCCTTGTCGACGGAACAACGAATGCACTTAGCATGTGCATCAAGACTTTGAACCCCCTAGGCGACCCTAGTGGATGAGTTATAGTCTCGTGAGGGTTTACATAGAGATCTACCCACAAAACCTACACTAAAACTTCTAAAACCATCAATCTTCGTCGGAGGAATCCGAGTCTGATTCACCCACCATCATCTCCGGGGCATACTCCAGAATTATGGATACCATGAAGTGATAGCTTGCATCAAATGCGAATGCTTCCCCCTTTTCCTCCAAGTAGCGCGCATTGACGACTTCATGCTACAAAACAAAACACAAACTTACTTTGTTAGTGGTTTTTAATAGGAAGATCAAACAACATGGATCACGTAAAATAAACCACAAAAATACTTACAAATTGTTCAATGGACAAGTTAAAGTGGGTAGCGTTGAAAATCGGTTTTTGGATAGCTAAATAAGCAAGTATCGCATTTTCTATAACTTGGTGCCTATCATGGATTTGTTGAACACTTCTTCCATTAGGATTCCCAAACTCTTTCCTATATTTGTTGTATACCCTAGCCCAAAAGGTTACGACATCCACCCTTACGGAGGACTGCCTTCTAACTCGAGTTTCCGCGTACCAAGCTTTGGTGATTGCCAAAGCTTCATTTGAATCAAATGATGTTATTGTTGTATGTAGAGCTATTGGGTGAGTTAGATGGAGTATATGATGATATGAGCTTTGGAGAGTATATGCAAATAGGTGTGTGTTGTTTTGTAGAGAGAAGTAGTGTATTTATAGGATGGTGCCCAAATTTGGCCGTTATGGTAGTCAATCAATGCAATTGTACTTGTCTAAATTTTAATTTTGAACTCGTTGGCTAGGTTTTTTTCACCAAACATGCCGACCAAGTTTAGCCGGCAGGGTCGTAATTTTCTTACCCTGCCGACCTTATTATGATTTTAGGCATCAGGAGTTCATTTTCTTCTGTATAACAGTCGGAACGGTATTTGGTCATTAACATGCCGGCTTTTATATAGTCGGCAAGATCGTAATTTTATAACCCTGCCGACCTTATGATTTTAGGGAATCAGGAGAAGGTATTTTCTGCAAAAAAACGCCGGCAGGGTCGATAATTTAATACCTTGCCGGTTGTACAACAATCGGCTAGGTATTAAATTGCTTACCTTGCCGACCCTGTTATGTACACCATTTAAGCTGTCAGGGCTGGCAGTCTGGAAGTTCACAACCTTTCCGGACCTGGTTTAGTCGGCAATGTAACTTAACAAAACCCTTCCGGCGGAGTGATTGAAACTTTACGTAGCTAAACAAACCATTCATTCAACAACTAGAAATCCAACATTTTTTGTCCAAAATACGAAAACATGTCCCATAAACCTTAAAAAAAAACATTTTTCAAACCATTAACCTTAACATTTGTCTACAAAAACATAAAGAAATAAACTAGAAATGCATTCATTCACCACCACGACCACGACCACGGCCCCGTTTAGCATTATCACGACCACCACCACTAACACCACCACGGGTACGAGCTCTCTTTTTGTAAGCATTCATCTTGGCTTGTGCTTCCCTCTTTGGTTCGGCAATAGCTTGCTCCCACAATTCGTCGGCATCCTCATTGTCAACATTGCTAGCATAGTCAATGTGCTTAGTTTGCTCTTCAATCGACAAAGACTGTCCTCTTTCTCTCGCGCAACACATCATCTTCACAAGGGTCTTCAAATGCTCATTCTATTTTCAATTAAACAACATAAAATTAATAGACTAATTCGATAATTTGTTCTTAAAACAGTAAGAGAAAGTCTAAAATACTTACAAAGTTCTTCAGACTTGTTGTTGCGTCTTTCGGTGGCATCTTTCTCCTACGATCCGGTTGTTGTTCAACAGTCTGTTCCTTAATCACAGTAGGACGAGCCCAACCCAAGTACCACGGCATGTAATTTTCATGACCTTTGGTCACCTCGTCCAAAAGACTTGTATCGACTTCACGGTCACTTCTATTGTTCCAATGATCTTTACCTGGTGATGGAGCGTAACGGACGTCAATACTTTTTTGGGATGTGGCGCACCCTTCCCTCTTCACTTTAAAGAACGGTTCTTCATCGGGATGGGGTTCTTCTTGGACGTAACCCACTTGTCGCATTATCCGATGTGGATCGTACATTGAAAATCCATGGGTGTACAACAAGAGACCGTAGTAGAATGCAACATCATCTCTCCTTTGAATTAAACCTTGATTTCTAGTATCTCGATACGGATCAAATATTACCTCATCCGCAGTCAATTTGTCTAAGGCGATTCGCATGTTGATAAGTTGTTGCGGCATATCCTTATCTTGAGCACCCTTAAAACTGTATTTCTGTCCTCTTGGCTTATCAATCCCAAGCTTCTCATTCACTTTGACGTAGGGTTTGGTTTTGACCAAAGTAGGGAAGTGCTCATATATCCAAACCTATGCAAACACAAAGTTTACTTACGACAGTATTTTGGATTTCACATGCCCATGAGTCTTTGTATCCAAAAAGAACATGTGCACCATCTTCTGGGGTCCCCTTTAGAGGCTCACCTGGTTTTAGTGTAACCTTCCAGTGAGAGGGAGGCATGTGGGAATCAGCTGGTTTAGTGATAACCCTCTTCTTCTTTCCGGTTTCAGTTGTAGTTGCAGCTTGGGTTTGTTGATTATTACTTGTTTCTTCTTCTTCTTCTTCTTCTTCTTCTTCTTCCTCTTCAACAATTTCATCTTCTTTATCCTTATCTTTATCTCCATTACCATTATCATCATCATCATTACCTCCTTGAACAGGTGGCATGTCTTGATCACCATCATCATCATCATCATTGTTACCTCCTCCAACAGCCGGAGTTCTTTCAACAACATCATCATCATCACCTCTTCTACCATATGGAATTGATTGGTCTTCATCTGGAGTTTCATCTGAATCATTTGGTTCCGGTGGTGGTGGTTGAGAATCATTCCGTACACGGATCTTGAGCGTTCCCGGCTCAATGAATTCCCCTCGATGTGTTGCAGTCAAGAGTTTGTCTCCAACACGAGGAGGTCTTGAAGGAGGAGTAACATTTTTCTTCTTTGCCTTTTGCAACCTGAACAAGAACAATTAAGAAAAAATTCAATAGTCGGCAGGGTCGACAAATATAATCAAGCCGGCGGAACTATGGTCGGAAGGGTCGATAACTAAAATTCATGCCGGCTAAACTATAGTCGGCAAGGTCTTATTCAAATAACCTGCCGACTTACCCTAAATATGAACACAGTAGATATATGATTTTCCACATCATTAGTCGGCAGGGTCTATAACCAATATAGTTCCGGCTAAAACACAACCGGCAAGGTGGTATTCAAATATCGTTCCGACTTTAAGATTTTAGGCATCAGGAGAGGCAAACTATTTTCAAAACAGCCGGCAGGGTAAAAAACTTACCGACTAAAAAAAAAAAAATCGCCGGCAAGGTATTCAACCTAAGAGCTTTCTGACTAACCAGAACTATGAAAAGTCGGCAAGGTCGTGGAACAAACACCTTGCCGGCTAAATAACTGCAAATTCATAAATTCGATTTTTCTGACCTAATTTGGCATGCAAACATGAAATTGAAGTACTGGAGTGAGTTTAAGTAGGCCCTTACTTTCTCAATCGCGTCATTTCTTCTTTTTCAGCGACGGTTATTTCTTCTTCTTCAACTGCTTTTTTCTTCTCTTTCTTTGAACTAAATTTGCAATTCCAGGGTTGTATTCATTGCGTTTTCTATTTGTGGTTTTCATACGACTAGCCCTAGGCCGTGGCGGCTCCATGTTTGAAGATTAATCGGAATTTTCGAATCAACGATTACGACGAATTAATCGACGAGTTTTGATGGTGGTGTGATGGAATGCCGGTATGGTTTTGTGTAGGAGAAGAAGAAGAGAATAAGGAAGATGAAATGAAAACAAAAAACTGATTTAGGGTAATAAGAATTATAAAGGGTAAGGGTAGTTTTGTAACTTCACCTATTAGGACTCCCCCTTAGCCCTTAAAAAGAGTCCACTTAAAATTGGGTATACCCCAATCAAACCAGGTTTTATTATATTAATTTTAAAAAGAAGAGTCTTATTACACAGTGTTCATTGGTAATCTCGCTACAAACAAATTGTTTATGTTTGTTTTTATTTTTTGTCAAGATTTTCCCGGATCGTCCGTGGTTCAAATTGGTCCATTTTTTAAATCAAAATCCAATTTGGAATTCATCATGGTAATATGTACTCTGCAACGGCAACATGACGTATCTTTATTTATTTATAAGACATTGATGCCATTTCACTATCATTTGAAATAGTACATCTTATATGCAGCCAAACAACCTTAACACGATGATATTTGTCGATGTTGATCCAACTGAGGTATGGGGAAATTAGGAATATGTCCCGTTTTCACTAATTTTTGGGGATCTATCGCATAAAGGAAAATATTAAGAAATATATCACGGCGGTCTAATAAAACCGTTAAGGCCAAGCATTATGGTGGGGGATTTTCCTTAGCTATAGCTTATTTAAAGCTAGGGGAAAGGTCTCAGGGCATCACTATGGTGCTGTACCATTCTTTAGCTATACTGCACGGAAACTAAATAGTGCAAAACGGGAACTTATTTTTCGTTTTTTTTTTTCAAATTTTTTTACTGTGAAATATTTGTATAGGTTAAAAGATAATTAAGAGAGAAAAAAAAGAGATATAATAGGTAAAAATAAGAGGTTTAGTAAAAAAAAAAAAGAATGAAAAGGAGAAGTTTCAATGTAAAACTGTGAAAACCAGAAATAGATACTCAATTTCCGTATAAAATCATACGGATACTCCGTATCCGTTTCAACTAACAAACAGATACTCAGTTTTCGTAAAGTAGAAATTTACATGGAAACTGATTTCCCTTTTCTACAACCCACATCAGATGTGATACATTTTTAAATATAGCTAAGAGATATCGCTACACTTAAGCTACACGGAAGACCATGGTCAAATATGGGATAGCTACGGGAATCCCTCGCCATAGTGCCCGGCCTTAAGTAGTCAATATCAGTCATTGACTAGTCAAATTCCGTAAGAAAATTACTTATACACCCTTCAGTTCATCTTCATCCTTTTGTTCTTCATTTTATTAAACACAGCAGCCATGGCTGAAACTTAGACCTCTTGTGCATCTCCAATTAACAATTCAGACACGATTGTGGATAATCCTTAATTGATGATGGAACTCTAATTTCATTTGAAACCCTAGATTCAAATCGATAAAATAAAATTCATAAAGCTAATTTTCTACAAAATCAATGAGTACCCATTCATCAATTTGACAAGTAATCATCATCAATTGCAAGTACAAAACAATACAGACAATATTCAACACGAATATATTAATTTCAAATATACAATCTGCCTGAATCATCTAAGGATAACATTCATATCAAACAACAAGATATCAAACAACTAGAAATTGATTTCATTAAAACCCTAATTTCAACTTCTTGTACATTAATAACAACAAAATCCCAAAAACCCTAACCCCCAAATTGATAAGAGAGTCTTTCTACGTCTTTTCAAAGCATAAATTCATAGGAGTGGAGATCTTTCTCCAGCCATGTTCAGTATCAGCATAATCACATGAATAACATTCTCTAAGAAGAAACAGTCATAAGAACACATTGTTTCTTCGTAAATCTGCCAACACCATATCTTGTGTAACTGCAAATTCAAATAGGGTTTAGATCGAAAGAAAGTACGTGGTAATAGCTGCTTAAACGACATATTATGATGGTAACCCTAACACCATATCTTAAGAATTTTTAATGGATTGGATGGAAATCAGCATTAGTTTTTGAGAGAGAGTGATGTGTTCCTGTTTTCTACAGTAAGAAACCCAGAGAGGTGGAGAAGACGAGGGGATAAAACTAGGTTAGGGAGTTTCTATTTAAGGTGATAGACATACGAGTCTTTTAGTTTCACGTGTGATTCCAAATGTGCCTATCATTGACTTCTTAACCAGAAATTTGGGCGATTGGAACAGATTTCTTAATGTATTTTGGTATGGGATAGATCCCAAACGCATTAGTGAAAACGAGAGATATTCCCAATTTTCCCTTTCCTTTTCCTTTGAGGTATAACATATCTTCTTATTTGAAACTTTTGCTAATTCAAAGTTAAATAATGAGAAAGTCGCACACCGACGTAAATTATATAAATGTATTCTTTAATAGGGAGATGGGTTAGAACCAATCCAAATCTGGGCATTTTTGAGAACTTTTTTTTTCCCGAAAAAGAGAAAAATACCTCGTATATTGATTAATTCGTCTTCTCCCACATTATGTAGATGGAGATAAAAGGAAGGGGCTACATTCGTATTCTTGAACTGGAGTTGAAAATTGTTTAAAATTACCCTAAGATTTTTACCTGACCAAATGTATTTAATAGCGTAATGGTTACAAAAAGTTGATATCTGAGTTGTCTTTATAATATAAAATCTACTTTTCCAAATAAAAGCTTGAACTGTAAAATTTATGCAATTACTAGTGTTAATTATAAAATCATCATTGATAGTGTATCTTCTTTCACGGGCTTTGTCATACATTCAACATGAAAGTGGTTTCAGAGTCACTTTGGAAGATAATGTTGTATCCATTCCGTTGTGATTCCCATTGGAAAGAAGCTTCGTCCCCTTTCATTTCTAGTTCTTCTCTGGTACTACATTCAGCATGCACTCCCCTCACTTCAACTACGGTGCCTGTGGAGTCATGACGAGTCAAACCAATCCCAGAACTAGTGATATGATTCGATATTGACAAAACAATGTTTATCCTTTGAGACATGTAAACCTTATACCTATCAGGTTTTGTATTGATTATTTCCAGTGTTTATCATTCATGGGATCGTAATAAAGAAACTGCATAACGTCATAGTCAATTTTGTTAACATTCACGAAACTTTTAATGTATTTTCTTGCAGTTTCAGCAATATTTTACTGTCTTTCTAAACACTAAGTTGCATCTTGCTTTTAAAACACACCAACCTACAATGCTACAAAAATCATATCAATCCGTTGCAAACCCATTTTTGTTTTGGTTATCAAACCAAATATTGAGCAATCTCTCGAATTTACGGGGCCATTTTGCCGAATTCCTTCGACATGGTTCTCTCAAACGCCCTAGTATACTCTACTTGTTCACCTGTGTTGGTTTGGGGTACGGTCACAGTTCATCAGCAAGATCTCCCTCCCAATTATACTACATACCAAAGTTAAGATGCATCCATACGTGGGACACAAAGTTGAATCGAAAGAAGAGACGAGTGAGATTTTCTTCACCATTGTTGCCCAAAGTACTATTATTATTAATATTTAGTATTATTGTTGCCACTCTCATACTATTGGGAAGTATGAATTGAGTTGCCTTACAAACAAAGGTTTTAGTTGAAGGAGTTACCATCATGTTCCAAATTTTCTCTAATCCTTTGAATCATTTCCAGTAAAATTAATGGAATTGTATAAAGATTTAATAGTGAACTTACCCGTGTTGCTCAAAGCCCAATGAGTTTCATCTTCCTTTCCAAATGCTGGTATTAGAAGTCTCATGATCTTATCAATGATAGCTCGATCAAAGAAAAGTATCAGTTTGGATTGATCCTAAGTTCTCATAATAGTTATTAGTTGACAACCTTCTTGAAGTTTTATATTCATGAAGCATGCTTGGTTGGATTTTGTTTGGTATCCAATGATCATCCCAGTATCAATTTTTCCCCATTGCCAATTTTCCAGAAACAATTCTTCTTGATCTGTTGAACACCTGTGAGAATACCTTTTCATATCCAACTATCTTTCAATTTAGGTTTAGTGTTAATATGAAAAATGTCATAGTTTGGATAATACTTAGATTTTATAATGGTGGCCATCGAGAATAAAGGTTTATTTTAAGTCTCCATCCTATGTTGGCTATCATGGAAAGATTGACATTCTGCATATTATGAAAATTTAAACCACCTTAACTTAAGGGCTTAAAACAGATTTGCAGGCCTTTAGATACACTCCTTTCTTTCCATTTTTATTCTTACCTTTCTCATTTTTGCCGCACCAAAAATATCTCTGTATTTCGGTAATAATGTTACAATTTTTCACAAGAATTTTAACAATTCATCTGGTAAATACACATGGAAGAGGTAACAGTTTTAATCATTACAGACCTCCCACCAGAGTTAATACTTTTACCTTTCCTACTCAACAATCTTTTTTTCATCTTATCCACCATAGGTCCAAAACTTTTAATCTTTAATCTACTAGTGAAAAGAAGGGAACCTAGATATTTGTCATGCGAAGAGATAATATTGACACCTAACTTATAATAACCTCATTCTTAATGTTAGAATTAGTTTCAGGATTGAAGAAAACACCAAATTTGCTTAGAGCAAATAATTGACCAGAAGCAGTGCCAAAAGCTTTAAACAAATTGACAAGGTTATGACTAGTAATACCGTTGGATTGCACATTTAAAAACTAGGATGCACTAGTATCCCTTTTTATATTCAGTAAGTTGTTTCTATTGAGTGATTTGTTTTTAAATTTACATTGGAAATGGGAAAAAATAGACCAACATAGTGGTTTTGAAAATCATATACCTAATAAAAGGAGGTGTACAAATTTACACTCGGTTGTTATTCAGATAACCTACCAAATAAATACCTTGGTTCACCCATTGGTTATTCTGTGAGAGAGCCTTTTATTTGAGAATAAGTGATTTAGAGAATGGAATATAAACTGGCCCTTAGGGAAAAAAAAGTGTTTCTTTTTAATTCATGCAGAATATATATCCTTAATAAAGAGTTTTTTATCCGGCTTCTTCATAATACATGTCCCTCTCATACTTCGAGATGTAGTGAAATTAAAAACAGAATCATGCATAAGATGCGTTGCATATCTTGGCTAAAGGTTTATAAATCTTACACAAGTTTTGGGCTTAGAATTTGCAACTTGAGAGCCACAAAGAAACCTCCCGTTACAGGTGTCATGGGAATATGCAAAATAGAAACAAGCCTTATGGAAACAGTCCAAAGAAAGTCAAAAATGTTGTTTCCTAAAGATTACAACCTACTTGAAGATAAAGAGGTTTTTAAGGTATTTTAAAAGCATAAAAGCTATATATAATATAACATGGATGTGCCAGGTTACAAAAAGAGTAAATACCATTCATTTTTGGCACGATGGCAGAGAGATGTCCCAACTCGTTGAAAATGGATTTTCCCATTCTTCATAAGTTTAGTAAATCGAATAAGCATTCATAAATGGATGTGAGTGATGGTAATGCTAGATGGAACTTATAAATTTCTCAACAAATATCAAGGGAAACTACAAATGAGTATTACAACCTTATGGTGTACTTGGGGTCTATTGCTCGGTAAATTATTATCGAAGCTTGACCTTTTCTTCCAAAATCCAGGCTTTTACAATTTTCAGATGAATTATGAGAAAGTCCTCAACAAAAATTAGCATATCTCATAAGCTTTCATCTTCTTTTTCTCTTTTGATCCCTTTTTTCACGATTGTAAAAGTATTGATCAATTACACATACAACAAAGCAGGTGTAGACCCTTGGTCATCACCAAGTTAGTGGTCAGTTAATGTATGTTTACGTGATTCAATTTATGAAGGAAATGCAGGTGTAGATGGGGGAAAACGATTCGCTGGTTTTTCAGGGAATAGAGAGACGACCGTGCGGACGGAGGCTCCTCAATCGAGCGAACTGCCTAACCTCAAACAGATGTACTGCACGGGAGTGCTTTGAGTTCGAGAGATCAATCTGCAGGACTCCGGCCTAAACCAAGTCAATGGCCGTTCAAGAGTCAATTCGGTCACAAAGAAGGAGATGGGTTGATCTGTAGGAGGGAAGCTGAGAATTGTGTGATCAATGATGATCAATGATTGTGGATGTATTGAAGGTTTCTTTGATATGTTTTGTAATTGTAGTAAAAATGATTCGAACTCTAAGACTTGTGAAGGATTTTTTAGACTCAAATTAAACTCAACAATTAAATAAAGTTGTATCAAAAATATAAAGAAAACACCGAGACTCTGGATTCCACCATTGACCAATTAAATGATAAACTCTAATCAATATTTATGCAATTTTTTTCTTTTTAAGTGATTCTAATATTTTGCCTCTAATAGATTTTTGAAGTAATAGTTGTAAACACAAAGCATGAAACATCAAAAGTTTTAAAACCTAGCATGTCCCATCAAAACAATTCACAACTACTCAATAAAAATCAATTTTACTATATTAGTTCTATGCAAATAATCATATAAAAAATTGCAAAAATAATTAAAATAGAATTATACCACTTTTCATGGAACAATGGCTTCCTCCGTCGCCTCGGCTAAGGGGTTTAGCTCCTCATAATAGAAATATGCTCAAAAGTTAATTTCATTGCTCAAATAAGGTGTTTTTATTAAGAAGGACGAGCTGTAGTTACAGAAAGCTTTTTGTAAGGAAAGTAATGGTCGCTGAAAGTTTAAACCGATTACGGTTAGAAATGATAACAGCTTCCTGTAGTTGAATATAAGACTGCTTCTGCGATGGTTCGGTGTGGGTCGAAGTTCTTCATGTTCTTCGCTACTGTTCAGTGTGGGTCAATGTTTTTCGTGTTCTTCAGGCCTGGCAGCAGCAGAAACAGCAGCAGCAGCGGCCTGTAAATCTATGATTCTCGCCTCCTCAAGCCTTCTCAGCCCCCCAAACTCTCGACAACCCTTCTATATGACCCAACCAACCTATTTATATCAAAAAGACCGATTAAATCTCTTCAAAATCTTCCGAAAATCGGTCACACACGTGACTTTCCATATTTTGCCGTTGAGATAAAAATCCATCGATTGAGCCCAGTTTAATCGATTTCAACACCCATGTTAGATTCCTAGACCCATAAGGAGTCTACCCTATGAAAATAAGAGTTTTAATCGGCCTCAAACTCCTCCAAATCACTACCACCAAAACTGCATGTTTTCTATTTTTGGTTTCCCGCCAAAAACAGAATTTGAATGTGAAGGGGAAAGGTTACCCCTTATCCAGTGGTCGCCCCTTATCCGTTGCTGGAGTCCGCATAACACTCGTCCCTTGGGTTGCATTTTGTCAACTTTTCGAGCCAATTTCGCCGCTAAAGCTTATTTCTCCAAAAACACCTACAAAGAGATAAAATACCAAAATAAGTACAAAAATGGGTACTAACAATATACACAATAGAGATGAAAATAGACACATAAATGCGTCTATCAAATACCTCCAAACTTATTTTTTGCTAGTCCCGAGCAAATCAAAAACAGAAAATAAAATCCTAACTCACTGTCGCATGCATCGTCGATTACACTTAGCATGTGCAAAAAGCCTTTAAACCCCTAGGTGGCCCTAGTGGCCGAGTTATAGTCTCGGGAGGGTTTACCAGAGGTGTACCCATAAAACCTTTACTCCAGACCCTAGCTATCTACGCAGAACCTTGGAATGAACTAAAGAATCTCCTTGATTGGCATACTTATTGATTACGGGAGGAAGTACCCTGCGAAATTCCAATTGTTGTATATGAGTTTGCACTCAAGTATACTAAAATTCGTATATAAGTGACAGAGCTCTACTCAGATAGTCGCACTATGGAAATCAATATCCGGACTCAAACAAATCACATGAATAGATTAAGAAGATGGATATATAAATAGATGGTTGCGAATGGACTTCAATGCCAAGATGAACCTATGACCTTGTGGATTGAGATACTGGTCTGGACTAATATCAACACAACTGGCATATACAAGGGAACCAGTGGTCGACAATCCTAAATCTACATCAACACAACTGGCATATACAAGGGAACCAGTGGTCGACTTTATAATAAACCTTTATTTATTTTTATTTTTATTTTTTTAACGACATGATTAGATCTTTTGGATCCAAGCGCATGCTTCTTGTCAGCAGATTACATGGTAATTCCCGTGGATCCTGCGTTCCACGCTTGTTTAGGCGACGGAGACAGGGAGAACATACACATATTGCTATCCAAGTGTTAATATTTATTCCGATTGGTCTAATTGGTCTGGTTTTTTTTTTTTTTTTTTAGTAACTCAATCACTCTATTTCAACCCAGCAGACATCAACATAAAAATTTGCAAAAACAAAAACAGAAGTAATAAGATGATTCCGAGATACGGTGAAACTATCATGTTATTTCTAACACCTGAGCTCTGTGCTTTTATGAATAGACTCTTTAGATGTTTCAATCTACTCAGATTGGTTCCTCAACTCCTAAAACCAAAATGCTTCCATCCACTTAGATTGGTTAGTGCCATCCTTAATAGGCATAAATTTCTAGGCTCTGGAGTTTATTTATTGCAACTAAAAAGTTTCTCCCATACCCCCAAACTTAAACCTAACATTGTCCTCAATGTTCTAAAGATAAAATTAAAAGCATGAACAAGGAGAAACTGTTACCATTTGAAGCAAAAGAGTTAAGGAAAGATATTACCGTGTTGCATGAACCATGGGTTACCTCCCAAGAAGTGCTAAGTTTAAAGTCTTTAGCCAGACTAAGAAAGGATTAGTCACTCGAATCATAAAGTAACAGTCGGAATAACTGTGGGTCTTCAAAAAATAGAGCTGACCAAAAGAAATTACAATAAACCAAGAAAGTGAACAAGAATAGCATGCCCTTATATAGTTTTCTGATTAAGATACCTATATCTAATTGTGGTTCAGGTTCAGGTTCTATGAAATGGTCTAAATAAAATATTTTCATTGGATGCATTTCCTCATAAGCGAGATCCAAATTATTAGGTTCTAGAGTCTGTAGAAACTAAAATAAGAACTTAGAAGCACATAATAATAACCTAAATAATTGAGGATCCTCTAAGTCAATCAGGTTTGACTTACATAATTGACCACAATGAGAGTAGTGGTCATTCTTAAGCAAATGTGTCGATTTTAATTTCCTAAAGCATTTAGGTTTAGTCTCACAACTTAATATTCGACACATTTGGAATATAAACGTTCCCACAGTTGGAAGAAAACTATTTGGTGGGAAAACAAAGTCAATCTGGGTATCATAGCCTGGGCAAACCACATCAACCAGAGGATGGGTTTTTAACTTCTGAGCTTCTTCCTTGACATCATTAGGTTCGGGAAAACGATTATGAAGGTAATCTTCTAAAATGGTCGAGGCATAGATATCAAGTCCTAAGTGAGGGGACTTTCTAAGAGTTAAAGGTAAGGCACTAGGGAAGTGATAATCACCCCCAAACTTAGAGTTTCCAGTGTCTCTATCTAGACTAGTCACAATCTCCCTAATTTCTAGATCATCAGATTCTTGAAAATGGTCAATTGATTCTTCTAAGTTATTATCAGGTAGTGCATCTTTACTCATTTCTACGGGTTTATCTTCTTCGTCTAAGACTATTGTTTCTAAGTCGCTAGACTCTAAAACAGCATTTTCAGTTCAAAACCCTAATCGATTGTTGATAAATTGGTGATTTATTGAAGATCAATCACTGAATGAAGTAGGGATCGGCTGCGTGGGATGATGGACGACCATGTAGTGCCCAGGTGCTCGTGTGAGCATGCACCAAAGTCTTTTGTTGACCGGTTGGTGAAAGGATGATTAAATGCTGGTTTAATCATTTATTAAAATAGTGCTCGTCTGAGCATTAGGTAATACAACCTAATTATGGAGAAGTGAGGGACCGACCAAGAGAGCATAAAACCGGCCCTTGGTGGTGTGGGACCAGCTGACGGTCGATTGAGCAAATTCCAAGTTGGTTGGAAAGAGTTTGGACCAAATATGAGAAATTGAGCAAATTAGGTCAAAATTATAAAGATGTGTGGGACCGGCTCTTTGCAAGCCTTAGGGCCGGCCTTGGTCGGTCAAGGAAGCATGCACGTGTCACCATAATGCCCGTGTCTCAGTCCTGAGAGTTTTGGTATTTTCTGGTGTGCGTTTGAGCAATATTTTGGATTTTCAGAAGAATTCGATCTTTGACTTAAATTCTTGATTTTGCTCGAATGAGCAAGTAAAAATTTGCCCATTCGATCAATACTTTGAGAATATTAAAATAATAATATTTTAATATTTTTCGTGAGTAGCCTAGTCGGTCATGTGACCATTTGACTTTTTGGCTTTTTCACCGTTTGAGCAATATTCTAGAAAATATGGAAAAACCAGGGTTTTTGCTCAAAAGGAGGAGTTTCATGAGATGAGGGAAATAATAATTATGAAAACAAGGGGATTGCAAGGTGTGGGACCGTCCATGGCTAGGGCATGGCCGGCCGGCCGGCTAGGTTGCCCGGTCCCGTGACACCTTCCCCTATTTTTATTATTTTTCATCTTTGAAGGAAAATATGGAGAAACCGTGAGTTTTGCTCAAACAAGGAAAGTTGCTCGAATGAAGGAGTCTTCATGAGATCATGAAAATAAGAAAATAAGAAAAAACAAAGGAAGAGGCGTGGGGGACCGGCCACAGCGGCATGACCGGCCGGCCGGTGGGCCCGGTCCCTAGGCGCCTCTTTTATTTTATTTTTATTATTTTCTCTCTCCTATTTTGCGTGGGTTTCCTCGTTTGTCCATATTTTTGAATGCTCGTTCGTACATCATCGTTGAGTACACTACACTATTTTCTTGGGGCTTACTCGGTGATAGTCCAGACGCCCGATTGTTGGATATTTATTACTAATTCATGAAATTCAACTGAGAATGATTCATGAAACGGAGTAATAAAATGAATTAAGTGTCTATTACTAATCCATGGAATTCAGCCAAGGAATTCAAGGAAAAGAGTAATGAGATAAAGTGGTTATCTATTACTAACCCATGGAATCTAGTCGGGGATAGCCATGGTTCGGAGTAATGAGATAAAATAGATTACTTTCTAGGAATTCAGTCGGTGAATGTCACGTTAGAATTAATCTATTGCAGAATCGAGATATGAGATAATTGAAGCATCATACTCATTTTGAAGGGTGTATAGTCAGGGAACAACGTGCAGCGTTGACGTCCTGAAGGCGTTAATCCCTCTAACAAACAATTATGTCTAGAGAACCGCCTGAATCTATACACGGTCTCTCTACATAGTCAGGGAAGTGACGTCCCGAAAGCGTTAAGCTCTCTAACAAACAATTATGTCTAGAGAACCGCCCAATCATTAAGATTCTATGTAGAGGTGGGTCTCTCTATGTAGTTAGGAAAAATGAGTGGCTTGACATCCTGAAGGCATTAAGCTCTCCGACAAACAATTATGTCCATAGAACCGCCCAATCATTGAGATTCTATGTAGAGGTGATGATGAAATGTTGTAAAGCATCGAACGCTCAGCCGGGGAGGCCTTTCGAAAAACATATTCATCATAGCTCTGAGAGGAACACTCACTCAGTCAGAGATCGTGAAACAGTTCACAGATCATAAAATATGAATCGTCACATGCGTTTCTGAAGCCGGGTCAGAAACACGTAGTATCATGATTTTACGATTTTAGCCCTTGTCGAAAATCCACCATCAACATTAAGTCCCCTTCTTAGTGGGTGACAGTCATGTTCCGCAGTAAGCATTTAGATGGTGATTTTCCAGTGGACGAGATAAGCAGTCGGACTTAGTCGTACAAAGGCATTTTCAGAATCCCCAATTTGCTCCAATGATGTCATGTACGAGCAAATGCTCAGGTAAGGACCCTGACAGTATGATAGAGTGTCATCTCGTGAGTACAGAGAGACGAAGCACTGCTGATTTGGACGGTCGGACGTCCAGTTTTGGTCGGTTTAGCGTTTACGGGCCCAAAAAAGGAAATCCTTGTTTTAGGAACGAACGTTCATTAGTTTAAGAAACGAACAATGATCTCTAGCATAAGAGAGATTTTTTTTAAGTAGACCTGCGTCTAATGATAAAAAAATTGTCTTTGAGAAAACCAAAATTTTATTTTTTAAATATGTGAGATTTCACAAAATGGAACAAACTATCTTTTCAAAGGTGGATGCTCGTACGAGAGAAAAGTTTTTTTTTTTTTTTTGAATAGACGTGCGTCTGTTAGTAATAAAATTTTGTTTATGAGCCTTCATAAAAAACCAAAATTTTACTTTTAAAGTGTGGACTTTCACAAAGTCCTTGCTTTAGGAACGTGCGTTCGTTCGCCAGTTTAAGCAATAAACAATAATCCCTAGCATAAGAGAGATTTTTGAAATAGACCGGAGTCTAATAATAAAATTTTGTCATGAACTTTCATGAATACAAAAATTATTATGAATAGAAAAGACCCCGTTTGATAGACAAACGCTCGTTCGAGCGAATAATTCCTTTTTCTTTTTTTTAGTGGGCGTAAGTTACTGCTCACGTAAAAAAAATTATTCACGTGAATTATTCACGATTGTTTGAAGATTTTGTAAAATCAAATTCTGATTTTAAACAAGCAAACAATAATGTTATGTTTTAGCAAATCTCGTGGTTTGATAATGTATGCACGAAAATAAATGAATGTTCACTCGGTGGAAATTGCTCACATGGTGAAAAAATACGTTAATTACTCACGTTTCATGGAAAATCAAGTTATGATTTTGAATAATGAATTTTTTTTTCCGCCTTTGCAGGTTTGAAGAAACGAACAAATTCTGGGAATTTGCATTATAATCACTACAACTAGTGAAATTGTAAACAGGTAAGAGTCTGAGAGTTACCATTTTTGTAGACGCTGATGTGAGCCTTTTTATTATTTTGTTGTGCTTGAATTCCATTGCTTTGATGAAATTTGCACCTCTGAATGACATACTGAAGTAGAAATGTTGCATGGATGCCACAGCTTCTTTGCAGAGATGTCAAACGAATGTTATGAGACTCCTTTAGTTGATGAAGAGGAAGAAGTGGTGACTAAGCGTACTCCAAGTGTGAATGACGAATTCTTCTTGGTCCAATATAAACCCGAAAAACGTCATCCGGGTTCGAGTACTGTAAAGTCCCCGGCTGTTTCTTTGGTGAGTTATTAGCGCTCCTTATATCATGACTTTTTCTTGTCCGTGCAATTAGGATCACGAAACCAAGGTTTGTTATTTCCTTTCAGAATTTTGCTCCATCAAGCAATGACGGTCTTCAATTCTTTGCGGGTGAACAAACGGTTTCTGAATCGAGCTTTGAGGAAGAAGTCGATGTAAGTACTTCTTCGTATAGTCGTTCATAGCACTCCTTGGATGAAATATTACTAATTGTTGTTGATGTATCCAGGAGGATATTTCCATGGAACAAGAGGGTACTGATGATTCCCATTCATCTTCGGAGGATGGTGAAGGAGAAAACCGTCAGATTTCGAAACCGAATGAAAGCAATGATGTTTCCAATGGTGATGCTGGCGATTCCGGTCCTTTGAGCGCTTTAGGGACCACTCCAGTAAGTACACATATTATATTTTCTTCATATAAGTATCAAATTTCTGATTTGTGAATGAATGAACGAGGACCCATATGAATGAATGAAAATTTTGCCGAAATACGTCACCAGAAAATTCAGAACTCCGTCTTTTGGTAAAAATGTTGTAGAATCTTCGTCCGAAGTCGGATTTTCGCGGTCTACCCATGTTTTTTCATCCTCAGAAAATTTACAAACTTTTTTAAAGAAGCTTTTCGGATTTTGAGCATGTTTAGGGGCCGAAATTGATGAAACAGTAAACTTCCAAGAGGTTTTCAGAAAATCTTCAGCTGTCATGTAGTCCAGAGTCTTGACCACATCTTTTTGCTCGTTTATCCAATTGCTGTGAATTTTTGATATGTTATAGAGGACATCCATACGAAGAGAATGACATATGACTAAACCTTAGATTCTTCACCAATTGCTCCCAGATCGCTTATTTGTACATGACAGTGTAAAATCGTCTCAGACGAGCTTGTTGTAAAACGCCCCTGTTGTGTCTTTAGACCATTTGCTTGTGTCTTGAACGCTTGATGAAGGATTTAAATTCCATTGATTAATTTGAAATCTGAAACCCTTGGTTGATACATGAGCCTGGCGTTTGCAGTACCATTTTTTGTTTCTGTCAGTCGTTGAAGCATCACTTCTGAAACCCTGGTCACGGGACCATAACTGAGGTTACTCTCAAGAGGGTATGATGTAATGACCATGGTTTCACGTCCCTGTGGTAGCATTCCTTTTACGGTGAATGATTAGCACATGAGAGTCCGGTGTCAGGGTCTTGAACTATGAAACTGATCGCCATGATCAGTGGACCGTCAGTCCCCAGTATTTTGTTAAATCTCTCCTTTTCGTTTTTCCTTCTTCTGACAAGACCTAGATAGAGGACCCAGGTATAAAAATTGATGTAAAGACCTAGGTGGTCGAAGTTGGAGGTACCTTGATGAAGGATTTAATGGAAAGACCTGGTGGACACCGATCGACTATGGAAGTTATGAATCCCGTCTAAGAATTACTGCTTGCATGTTTTATACTCTGGAAGCTGTAGGAACCTCATACGACGTCGGAATTCGATGCTTGACCCAAACTTTTGAAGCTAAGAGACTGAGTTATCACATGAGAAAAGAATCACTCAATTTAGAGTTATAGAGCCAATGAAGCATGCACATTTGTAATTTGTAATCCCGTGCAAATTTCCAGATTCCATAAACATGAGTGTGGAAGCCATATCTTTCTGCTCGTATGTCCAATTGAACTTCCCTTTTGGTATGCTGTAGAATAGACATAGACAAACATCTTTCGTTGAGGAAGCATTGTCCCATTCCTCACCCATTGGTACGTTTGTGTAAACCCATGGCCTGAAGTGTGTTGTATCTCATTTGTAGAGATGATGAGATCATCTTGTAGAAGACTTTAGCTTGTGCCCGTCTGTCGTGCAAGCTTTAGGAATACTTTCATGTGAACATGTTTTCATGTCTACACACATTGATATGAATCATTAGTGCTTTGAGAAGTCCGCTTCATCGAGTAACACTTCAGAGAATTGTTAGTTGATGAAGCCCAGTCATGAGGATGTTGCTCCTGAGACCGTTGTTGATGCTGAGATCACGATTGAATTTTCTCCAGAAATTCTTGTTGATGCTGATACTATGGTCGTAGTTGCTCTAGAGACTGAAAATGCTAGAAACATGATCATCAACATAGTCTTTGCTTCTCCATCCAGTGAGCCTTTACACTCACGAACTAGTTGGCGGGTTGAGCATCTCTAAGATGAAGGTGTTCTGGGAGTTCAACACGAATTCTCCTGAACAGTATGACTTTACTGTGAACTGGATTCGTCAGTGACGTTGTTGCGGTAAATTGCATCAGCAGTCTCCATCGGTGAAGAGAAGAAGTTCCTTAGTCGTGCAGGAGCTTGTGATGTAGAGAGATCCCATTGATGAAGTTTCATGGAATCACATAGGTTGCAATAACTTGTTATGTGGATAACATTTATTGAAATGAATTTGAATCGATTTCTCCAATAAGATCAAGTCCCCAGTGCATGTTAAAGGAGTTTGTGCCATCCATGGAAGAATGATGTTGCATATGCTTCAGAAAGTCTTGTCATGGAGATAGTGAAGACTCAGAGATTGTAGTTCAGTTTCACTTTGATCGTGCTGGTGTTGAATCAGTGTGTCATCATCGAGATGTTTGTGCTGAAGCTAGAGGAGTCATTATCGAAGGTGTACTCTTTGATTGGGAGTACAATTTGAAGTATTTTTAGATGCTTGAGCATTGAAGCGTCATATCCCTTAAGCATCGAATGTCTTAGGCTTGATCGTCTCGGCCCCGAGTATCTTCTGTTGATTCAGCATTCCTTTCGCTACGGTAGTGGGATTCAACACTTGCGCAGACATCAGAGCTTTCTGGTTTTGTGGCACACATGGACACTCCTGCAAGGCTACGGAGAAATGCCCAAAGTGTTCTTTGTCATGCTTCGGACATCCTCTCAGTAATGAACGTCTCAGTGAGATGCTCGATTCAGAGAGGTGTAAGATTCAACCACTTGGTAAAATGTTAATATGGTGAAGCTACCCATTCATAACGTCTTCCAATAGTAGAATTGCTAGCAGAACTGAGTCCCCATGCTAGGATAGCATGTGAGGAAATAAATGACATAGACATAGGAGGAATGAGACTTGCCTGAGTGCGGAACCTCTTGATGAATGTCTATGCATCTATTGCAGGTTCTTTCTTCAACTTTGTCGAAGTTCGAAATTCCTTCAAATGCTCTGATGAAATTCCTTCAAATGCTCTGATGATGGAACGTCCTCCAAATCTTCTGGATAAGAGTTTTCTTCATTTAAGAGATATGTTGTTAGAGCATAGCTCGGTTGAACCCACCAAGCGTTGGTATGTCAAGTTTGGTTGTCATATTTTAGTGAATCAAAACTCATTTAAAGAGTCTCTTGATTATATGCTAGAGTCAACTTCGTATAGGTTAGCTTGAAAGTATTAGGATATGAGATATTACAAGTATTACGTGAAGACTTGAAGAATGTGAAGAAGTAAGGAGCTACAACGACGACATCATCCTTCCACTTGAGGTTATAATATTTGACTTGAACTGTTTCATTCCCTAACGTATTTTTCAAGTCGTGCATATTGAAAACAAAACTGCGAAGCTATGAATGATTATACTCTAGTTAGACGTAGTATTAAGGAATACAATACGAAGTATAACGCTTATCTTTTGAACTTCGTATATAAGATATCGACATAATCGTTTGAATGCTATTGTGATTATGTATGGGTATGAGGTGAAGATTTCATCCTAGGAAACAATGTTTTACATTCGTTTAAAGGAAGTAAATTCATGAACTTGTTTTATGAATCGAAAGGGAAATCGCTAGGCTTATTGGTATTGTTATTCATTGCATATCTTTTGAACTACCAATATGTGTGTTTAGTATAACCGCTCATGACTTGTTTATGTTCTTGGTAAAACTATTCACAAGGCCTGACTTTTGTATTGGTATGACTTTTATTAGTGAAACCGATCTTAAGTAATCACCTGATATGGTATGATCGATTTGTTGTAATTGGTATGACCAACTCTAGGAAAAGGGGAACCGATCCTAGTAAGAGGTGCAACCGATCACAAAAGGGAAATCGATCCTTGTAAGAGGTGCAACAAGTTTCTAGATATTGGGAACCGATCCTATGAACATGTGCAACACGTTTTTAGATATTGGAAACCGATCCTATGGATATGTGCAACAAATACAAGTTACATACCATATATATGTGGGAACCGATCATAGTACCTAGTCAACCAAGTTTTTGTAACTAGCGTGGCTTATTCTAGTACCCACTTGGAGGTAGAATCGAAACTTGTTTTGGTAGAACCATGAAACCCATGTTTGGTGATTGGATAGGATAATCAATCACATAGTTCTTGGAAGTCATATGAACCAATTCTAAACTTGTTTGGAAGTATGGAAAATCGATTCCAAGATTGTAAGTATGAAAGAGGACTTACAATGTAAAGATGTCGACATACTTTGAACATGTGCAGTAACGCTTATCTTTTATTGTTCAAAGATATTCCTTAATAGCTAAAGGTGAATCCCGGATCGAAAATAAATTGAGAATCTTTTAATTAAGGTTTTTAATTTTATATTTGGAAAATAAAAATTAGTAATGGGCATTTACTAATTGGAGATTTTCTAGTGAGATTTCGGTCAACATTTGGACAAAGCATTTCCAGGAATTATGGAAACCGAATTTGGAATATATTACATATCTTGAGAATATTTTCGGTTTTGGAAATTCCTTGGTGTCCAAACTTCCTTGGTCTATAAATATCAAAGTTTGCATTTCTAGCAAACTAATCCTCAGAGCCAGCAAAACTACCTAGTTGTGTTGTTACTGGTGGAGCCGCCTATTCGGAGAGGAAAGTAACCTAATTAGGCGAAATCTCTTATGACCGCTTAGTTTAAAGACTTCTTTGGGATTGATAAGCTCTATTAGTACCGTTGGTGGGAAACTAGATAATTGCGGTTTATTATTAGTTTTCGATTGATTTGATTGACTAACGGTTGTTGAACTTTGATTGCACCTAGTTTGTTTATGCTTGAGAATCTTCTCTTCTGATATAAGATTCACTCAAACTAGATCGAAGTTTCAACGGGGATCTTTAGACTGTTTGTAGATCTAAAGATGTCTTGTGATAATCCATTGTTAACAGACTCCGTTCTGTGTGTGATTGATCACAAGAGATTCAAGTTGATTGTGTGCAGGTGTTTATTGAAGATCTAAGAAGATTTGAAGACGAAGAAGATTTCTGATTTGGGTTCATAATCTTTGGTTTGCACAATACTTGTTTCGGGTAAAGAGGATCAAACTATAATCGATTTATCTTTGTGATAGATTGGATTGATTAGTTAAGTAGATCGGCATCAATACAATTCTTTGTGATTCAAAGTATTGATTGCAAAATCTTAACAATTACTTTGGTAGTTGTTATTGGATAGATCTAAGAACCTGACAAAGGAGTTTATTGGGATAAACGAAAGAGCCTTTTGTCGAAATCGTATCACTTGGTTGAAAAGAGTTGTTACCAAACAGATTTGTTGTTCCTTTACTGTTTGGAATACGAACCAAAGGAATTGTTCCAAGTGCGTGACTTATTAACAAGTTGGAGGCGCAGGGATACAGACGGAACTAGGTGAACTATAGGTTTAATTGCTTGGTCTCAACTATACGAAGTTGGTTTGATTTTGTATAGCGCCTTAATCCTGAGAGTATTCAATTCTGGACAAGGTCCCGGGGTTTTTCTGCATTTGCGGTTTCCTCGTTAACAAAATCTTGATGTGTCTTTTACTTTTCTATTTCCGCAATTATAATTGTTTTTATTATAATTAGAAGTAAAATACACAAACGTTAATTCCTATTTACTTGATAGTAATCCTATTGTGTTTGGTTAAGTCCGAACCATTTATCAAGTAAACATACTTTGTTGTTGTATTGTCTCGATCTTGTATCCATAGTCAATCACACAAGTTATCTTGTTGTCGTATTGTATCGATCTCGTATCCATAGACGATCATACGAAGTGTGAACCGATTAGTTGTATTGTCTCGACTCGGTCTATAGACAATCACTTTCGGAGAAAGGACTTATAGGTGAAAAAGTTTTAGATTGAGGTATATTTGGGTACCCTCGTCTTTTCAATTGGTATCAGAGAAGTCAAACACGAAAAGATCTAACAATATGTGTTTGGTGCGATCCAACCTATAAGAAAATGAATCTTATGTCTGATTCAGTTAACGTTATGCAAGAGTTTGAATACTCAAAAGTTGAAGATGTTACCACGTCGTTAACTCATGATCTAGGAGTTGTGATGAGAGTTTTAATTGTAGTAAAAATAGTGGTGAAAAGGTTCGATGCTCGAACTTGTGAAGGATTCTTTTAGACTCAAATTAACTAGAATAAAATTGTATTAAATTATAAAAAAAACACCGAGACTTTGGATTCCACCATTGACCAATTATTTGATAAATTCTAATCAATATTCATGCAATATTTTTCTTTAAGTTGACTCTAATATTTGCCTCTAATATGGTTCTTGAAGTAATAATTGTAAGCACGAAGCATGAAACATCAAAAGTATTAAAACTAAGCATGTCCCATCAAAACACTTCACAACTACTCAATAAAAACCAATTTTTCTTTTAAATTCTATGCAAAAAAATCATGTAAAATAATTGCAATAAATAATAAAAATAGAATTATACCACTTTTCATGGAACAATGGCTTCCTCCGTCGCCTCGGCTAAGGGGTTTAGCTCCTCATATTAATCTCTTGCTCAAAATACATCTTTGGTGTTCAAAAGTTGATTAAAAGAGTGAAAAGTTCTGAACAGCGGGTTTTGTAACTAATATAAGTGTTACAGAACCTATTTCTACGAGAAACTGTTGCGAAGTGAAGATAACTGTTGCAAAAATTGTTACAAAAGGTTTAAAATTTGAAAGTTACGGTCACAGAATCTGCGACTTTCTTTTTCTGCTGTTTATGTTCTTCTTCTTCTCCGGCCACGGCTTGCACCAGCAGAACGCGATTTCTTCCAATGGTTTTTCTAGCTTCTCTAAGGCTCTAAACTTCCCCTAACTTCTTCCTTTCTTTCCTAGGACCCTAACCAACCCTTTTATACATAGTAGAGCAAAGAAAATTCGAGAATAAACTTGGTTTTTTCCTCCACAGCACGTTACAAAATTTCTTTTTTTTTTTTTTTTTCTGTTTCACGTGCATTCGATTGTACAAACTCATCCCTTGATAGAAACAAGTCCTTAATAAGAGTTTCCTTCCTCTTCTTCACGTAAATTTCTAAAAAATAAACCAAGAAACTTCCCAAAAATAGAACGTGATATTTTAACCATTTTTCGCTTCCAATTCGAGTTCTAGCCACTTTGGATCCATTCCAACACCCTTACCTCGCCTGTTAGGTCCATAGGAACAAACCCAATCAAATTCAGCCCTTTAATCTCCCTAAAAATCGATCAAAAATTCATCCCAAAAATCGTCTGTGAGAAAAAACGAATTCCCGCCATTTTTGAATATTTGAAAACGTGAAGAAATTTGTCCTCCCCCTATCCAGTCTCGGTCTGTGCTTAGCAGCTGCCTGAAAATGGGTTACCCCTTATCCAAAGTGAGAGTCCGAATAGCAAATGTCCTCCCAGGAGCCTTTAACAACTTTTCGAGCCAATTTTCCCGCAAGAGCCCATTTTTCCAAAAACACCTACAAGGGGGTAAAATACCAAAATTAGTACAGAAATGGGTACTAACACTATACATAAAAGAGAAGAAAATAGACACATAAATGCGTCTATCAAATACCCCCAAACTTATTATTTGCTAGTCCCGAGCAAATTAAAATTACAAAATAAAATCCTAACTCACTGTCGCAGGCATCGTCGGTTGCACTTAGCATGTGCAACAAGCCTTTAAACCCCTAGGTGGCCCTAGTGGCCGAGTTATAGTCTCGGGAGGGTTTACCAGAGGTGTACCCACAAAACCTTTACTCCAGACCCAAGCTATCTACACAGAACCTTGGAATGCACTAAAGAACCTCCTTGGTTGGCATACTTATTGATTACGGGAGGAAGTACCCTGATGCGAAATTCCAATTGCTGTATACAAGTTTGTATTTGAGTATACTAAAATTCATATATAAGTGACAGAGCTCTACTAAGATAGTTGCACTATGGACATCAATATCCGGAGTCAACAAATCACATGGAAAGATTAAGAGATGGATATAGAAAAACATAGCTGGTTTTGATGTTGACTAGGTGAACGGTGTTTTCTCATATCTGTCTGAAGGCCTCCACCAAGATGAACCTATCCTAATGGACTGAGATACCGGTCTGACTAATATCAACACAACTGGCATATACAAGGGAACCAGTGGTCGATAATCCTAATTCTAGATCAACTCGTCTGGCATATACAAGGGAACCAGCGGTCGATTTATTGAACACACATTTATTAATTAATTTATTAATTTTTAATTTTTCTTTTTAACAACATGATTAGATCTTTTGGATCCAAGCGCATGCTTCTTGTCAGCAGATTACATGGTAATTCCCTTGGATCCTGCATTCCACGCTTGTTTAGGCGACGGAGACAGGGAGAACACACACATATTGCTATCCAAGTGTTATTTATTCCGATTGGTCTAATTGGTCTAGTCTAGTCTTTTTTTTTTGGTATCTCATTCACTCTATTTCACCCTAGCATTGGTAACAACTTGAATCGTGAGCCCCACCTAATCACTTAGAGAAATATATTTTTAAAAGAAAAGAAAATAAAAATAGAAATGAAAAGGACTCAACGAGATATGGCGAAACTATCATGTTATTTCTAACACCTGAGCTCTGTGCTTTTATGAATAGACTCTTATAGATGTTTCCATCTAATCAGATTGGTTCCTCAACTCCTAAACCAAAATGCTTCCATCCACTTAGATTGGTTAGTGCCATCCTTAATAGGCATAAATTTCTAGGCTCTGGAGTTTAAAATGCAACTAAAAAGTTTCTCCCATACCCCCAAACTTAAATCTAACATTGTCCTCAATGTTCTAAAGATAAAATTAAAAGCATGAACAAGGAGAAACTGTTACCATTTGAAGAAAAAGAGTTAAGGAAAGATATTACCGTGTTGCATGAACCATGGGTTACCTCCCAAGAAGTGCTAAGTTTAAAGTCTTCAGCCAGACATCAAGTACCATAAAATGGCTAATTCCCTTTCAAATCATATATCAGTAGTCGGAATAACTGTGGGTCATCAGAACCAAATAGCACTGCCACTAAAATGAGACAACTGCACAGGACTAGAAAAATTAACAGACGGAGCACAACCTTATTGAATGTTTCTTGCAAGACAACTGGACCTATCTGGGGCGCCCACTTGGGCTTCATATGGATGTCTTGACAAACAGATTTATCCGAATAACGGGTCTCTAATAGATGGATTTCCTCTTGGATAGTATCGGGAGGATCGGGTTGTGGAGTCTGAATAGACTCAAGTAATACCTCAAATGTACTAGGCTCGAGTCCCAAGTTAGGGACTTCTAATGGGGAAACTTGACCATCAGTAGAACTATCACTACCCCCAAACTTAGGGTAATCACTACTCTCCGTAAGACCTTTAACTATGTCTTGAATTTCTGGATCCTCAGAGTCTTTAAAATACTCAAGAGCTTCTTCCAGTTCTAAAGTTTGGTCTTCTATCTCACCTAAGATAATTGTCTCATCAAATTCATCTAAAGAATGACCAAACAAAGTGTCGTCCCAACTATCCTGAACTAGATCCTGAACCAAAGTACTAATCATATTCACTTCCTCTAAATCAGAAGGTTGTCTAGTAACATTAAAGACATTTAGTTCAGTGGTCATATTACCAAAGGATATGTTCATAAGTCCGGTCCTACAGTTGATAACGGCATTAGACGTGGCTAAAAATGGGCGACCTAAAATCACCGGTATTTGATTCTCTTGGTCAGGGACAGGTTGTGTATCTAGGACTACAAGAAAGAAGGGAAGAGAAATTCTCTGCCAAAGGAAACAATCAGGATTTTCCAATAATTGTTCCAAATGATCATGCTGATGTGCATAATAAGGAAATTCATAGAATGAGAAAATTTTATGAAAATCTCATTGATAGAATTAAGAGAGATTTATCCATCTCTGAAAATTCACACATCAGTGTATCTTCTCCACATGATCATATCTCGAGAGTTAGAAAAGATCATTATTCTGGGAGAAAATATTTTGGGCAGAAATTCCCAAGGAGAAACATGAATTATGGTTCTGGTACTCGTTGTAATCTAGAAAAAGCTTACTCCGATACAACTTAGTTATATCGAAAATGTGCACTCTCATCCCCTTCCGTGCTCTTAATTATGGATGAGACAAGCACAATAAAATGAAGAGAACGTCTTTGTGTGATTGCTTATCAAGATCTTCCAAAAATAGGTTTTATTTAGAATTTTCGAATTTTAATAAACCTTCCAACATGAGAAGTTCGGACAAAGGAAATAGAATATATTCTTGTAGTATTTTCGGAATTTCCTGATATTTTCGGTCCAAAAGTTGTCTCATCTTAAAGAGAAACTATCTCTTGCTTGTATCCTGAAACCCTGATCAATCTCTATTTAAATAACCGAGTATGCCTCCAATAACTCGCAGTGTCACAAAGACTAATAAGGAGGGAAGCTCAGAAGGTTAAGGATTGTCAAGGAATCAATACAAAAAGGAAGAAGAAAATCATATCAAAAATCATGTCTGATTATGATTTTGATAGTTCCGTTGGATCACAAGATGAGACATGTCTATTGGCTTACAATTTACAAGATCCAACCAAAACAAAGTGGATTCGTTCTGATAGTATGATTGACTATATCCAAGGTTTTGAAGAACTAAGAACCAACCTGGTAATGACGGTTCGAAATCAAGATTGGCTCAAAGATAAAATTGAGGAAACAAAAGCTGATCTTGATGATATGAAGGTTCAAGTTGAAAAGCTTGAGAAACAAGAAGTGGTTGCAGACAAGTCTCTTGAGACATGCTTCAAAAGTTTGAACACTGAAGAAACCTCAGTAAACAACAAAAGCACCACTAAAGATTAAGTCATATGCTGAAGACTTAATCAAGGAAAATAAACTTCAGTTTTTGATTTCTTTCAATAATTATAAAGTCTATTATGAATAAAACTATCTTATTATGAATAAAATTATTGGTTTATAATTCTTTTTGTGATAGTTTTTGGTTGAAATAGCGTGTGCTTGAATGCTTTATCTTATTCCTATGTATGTTTATGGGATGATTGATTTCGGTTTTCATAACCTTAATATTCGATCCTATATTGTGTGAACCCTTATGGTTTGGGTGACTTTTTTGTTTAGAAGGATTAAGTTCTAGCACATGTTGGTAGGCTTTATCAAAGGATCATAAGGGGTTCTGATTGAAACAATATGTGAAAAAGTCACAATATGTTGAATCGTTTGGTTTAGCATAAAAGAATATGTGTTTCGGGGTTTCAACTTTTGCTTGCAATAGTTAAAACCGGTTTTCAACCTTTCTCTGGTAAAGGTTGGTTGTTGTTGTTCTTTTGTCTTGCATGAGGATGACAACATAATGATACTTCGATATCAATTCTACCTGGAAAGAAGATGCAAACATATTGGAGAAGAGGATGCGAGATTTGAGGTAACGACTTTGTTAGTTAATCGTTTTCCTGTTTAAGAAAAGCCTGATCTTATTGCGTATATTTATTGCTTTTGCTTAACAAAATTTCGGTACAATTGATGTTTTATTCCATTGTTTGTGTATGGATGTGTGTGTGATTCAATTGTTTCCGGTTAAGAAAAACTATTGTTATCTTGATTTATTGTATGGTATCAATCGTTTAGGCTTACAAAATTTCGGTGCAATTGCGGTGCTTTAATGTCTATGTTGTTTCAATTTCTTCCGGTTGAGGTAAATAATTATGCAAGTTGATTTATTTGGTTTGTATGAATTGTTTATGGCTTAACAAAACAATAGGTTTTCGGGATGAATTGTTTAGTCCAATTTGATTCCGGATAAGAGAAACTAAGTTAATTCTGATCTTAGTTAGACTTATCAAAGTGGAGGTTTCGGTTATTCAAGTCTAATCGAATGCCTTAACAAGAAATGCTAGTTAACTAACCTAATACTTGTCTTGTTTAAAAGTGAAAGGTCTAAGTTATATGGATAATTAGAACCTGATGAGAAAAATAGAGTTATCTTTATTTTGGTCTTATCGAACAAGCGATTGTATTTGTGCAATCGGTTTAGCAAAGGAACTAAGGTGCTTAGTCGATTTTTGATTTGCTAAACTATTAGGGAAAATTGCTTCGGGCAATTGTTTCATTGGTAACATATCAAAACAAAATTACTTTGTAGTTTCGGTTTTGATATTGGTTATCAAAAATGGTGTGTGGAACCCTCGTGCTTAACTCTTACAGGTTGCAAGTCTTTTAAGATTTGTAAGATCCTTTCGGTTTGTCTTTTATTTGATCGTACCTTTGTCATTTTGTGACAAAAAGGGGGAGAAATATATGGAGTAAACAAGTGATACTGGTATTGATTTATACTGATTGGTATCACTAAGGAAAAGGACAATGGTGCTTAAACGTTTTATCTAACGAAAAGAGTAAAGCATAGACTAAGGGGAAGTAACATATCATATTGATGTTTGTGGTTATCTTAATTACAAAGGGAATAACAAAGATGTGCGGATTGAAAATATACCTATCTTGCCTTTAGAGGGAGTATTAGCTTTGTTATTATAATGTCAACAACAGCATTTATGGATTGAATGTATACAGATTATTGTGCTGTTGAATTTGGGAATCAAGCGTATGTGTAATGAATTCTTGTAATTTGTTTATCCATATGATGTAAGAGTTTTGTCACTAAAATTGACAAAGTGGGAGATTGTTAGAGCATAGATCGGTTGAACCCACCAAGCGTTGGTATGTCAAGTTTGGTTGTCATATTTTAGTGAATCAAAACTCATTTAAAAAGTCATTTGATTATATGCTAGAGTCAACTTCGTATAGGTTAGCTTGAAAGTATTAGGATATGAGACATTACAAGTATTACGTGAAGACTTGAAGAATGTGAAGAAGTAAGGAGCTACAACGACGACATCATCCTTCCACTTGAGGTTAGTAATATTTTCCTTGAACTGTTTCATTCCCTAACATATCTTTCAAGTCGTGCATATTGAAAACAAAACTGCGAAGCTATGAATGATTATACTCTAGTTAGACGTAGTATTAAGGAAGACAATACGAAGTATAATGCTTATCTTTTGAACTTCGTATATAAGACATCGACATAATCGTTTGAATGTTATTGTGATTATGTATGGGTATGAGGTGAAGATTTCATCCTAGGAAACAATGTTTTACATTCTTTTAAAGGAAGTAAATTCATGAACTTGTTTTATGAATCGAAAGGGAAATCGCTAGGCTTATTGGTAACATTGCATATCTTTTGAACTACCAATATGTGTGTTTAGTATAATCGCTTATGACTTGTTTATGTTCTTGGTAAAACTATTTAACATGCCTGACTTTTGTATTGGTATGACTTTTATTAGTGAAACCAATCTTAAGTAATCACCTGAGATGGTATGATCGATTTGTTGTATTGGTATGACTTTAGAGCATCATTTCCCGTTTGTTGATGTTGGGTCGATGTTTGTGCATTTCAGGATTGGTTATTCTTTCTTTGCGCTTTTGGAGGAGCCTGAGAGATTGGAGAAGCATGCTTATACAGTGGTGCATCGGCTTTCCTTTTGCTTCCTTCAACAATATTCATGGAAGGTTGGAGATTGTACTGTTTGTTGATTAGGCGCCTAGCACTGTCTCGAGTTTCTCGTGGTCCCTCGACTTTTGTAGCTTTTGTTCTTTCCAGTAAGGCCGGAGCAGTAGTTGCTTATCGCTTGGATGCTTCATGAAGTTCTTAGAAAGTCTGAAACCAGAGATTTTCCAGCAAGGCTCTGTAAACCGGGATCATTCAGTTTATGCACAAGTCCACCAGTTGTTGTTCAGTGACATTTAGATCATGACAATCCAAAGCTTGGAATCTGAACCTCTTCACATAGTCGTTCGGATGTTCATTGTTCTTCTGAGACATTCTTCCTAAATCATAGAGAGTAATCCTCTCTGATACGTAGAAGTATTTTTGGTAGAAAGCGTTAACCATTTCTCCCCAACTAGTGATGCTCCCTGGTGCAATGTTATTGTACCATGTGTATGCTCGGCCTGTCAGAGATTTCGAGAATTCCCTCAGACGGACGACATGGTTGTGTTCATATTCGCCTAGTGCTTCCAGAAATCGAGAGACATGTTCTCGAGCGTTTCCCGTTCCATTGTACAGTGTGAATGTTGGAGAGGTATAGCCCTTCGGGAGAGGGATTCTTTGCATAGTAGCAGGATATGGAGGTTGATAACGGTGAACAGATGATGTTTTGTATTTTCCTCGATCCTCCATAAAGCATTCCAGGTCCTCACGAGTGATGAAACTTGCAGGTTCCCTTGTTGGTGGGTTATCTGCAACCTTGCGGACTTCATCATCTACCACGTGGATTGGAGAGATTTCAGGATCAGTAGTCGTAGTTTCTTTGGCTTTTCCTTTCTCAAGAGATTTCTTTGACATCTTGTCTGTGAGAGTTTTGAGATAATTGCATAACTCCTTCTGAGTGGTAGCCATGTCAATTTGATTTTGGGAGAGAGTCTCTTGCACCTTCATGAGATCAGCTATGGTAGGCGGAATTTCTCTGATTTATTCGGGAGACCGGACGAAGAGAGGATTGCTTCCGATGTTGGTTTGAGGAGGAGTGGTATCAACAACACCGGTGTTGGAAGCAGGAGTAGTTTCCTGAGTACCACCGTTGTTGCTAGTGCTAGCGTTGTTTGGGTTAGGATTTGTAACTGAGCCTGACCTAAGATCAACCATTTTGTGAAAGTTTGATATTGCAACCGAGAGATTAATCTCCCACTCTGGTCGCCAATCTGTAGATGGGGAAAAATGATTCGCTGGTTTTTCAGGGAATGGAGAGACGACCATGCGGGCGGAGGCTCCTCAACCGAGCAAACTGCCTAACCTCAAACAGATGCACCGCACGGGAGTGCTTTGAGTTCGAGAGATCAATCTGTAGGACTCCGGCCTAAACCAAGTCAATGGCCGTTCCAGAGTTAATTCGGTCACAAAGAGGGAGATGGGTTGATCTTTAGGAGGGAAGATGATGATCAAGGATTGTGGATGTATTGAAGGTTTCTGCAAGTACATGAACTGTAGAGTTCTGCAAATAAGTTTCGATCGAGAGAATTGTTGTCTTCAGTCATCGATTTTGGACTTATGTATATTGTCAGAATGGTAAAGACCTTGATCCCAGTAAGTGTGATGGTTTCTTGAGTGAAAGAATGGGAAAGTGGGAGATCTTGGTAAAATCAGTTCCAGGTCGTGTGGAGACTTGGTTGATCGTCCACCCACTACTTTGCTAACTCCCTCAATCGCTTGCAAACCTTACTCACGTTTCTCATCATGGATGAACACACGTGCCGTAGGCCGCCAGAGCAAAACCTAAATTAATATCCCCCATGTGACGTGATTGATGTCTCACGAACGTGGAGTCTGCAAGGCAGACGTGTATTTAATTAGTTAGTTATTGACTTGGTAGACGATGAGTCTATGTTTTGTTCAGTTGAGCATGTTTGTCGAACGCTCTAGGATTCATGAATTGAACATGTCTGCTGGGACATATAGTTCTCGGATGAATGATGTTGATATTTTGAGCGAATATTGCTCATTTGAGCAAATATTGCTTGTATGATAAAAATTTGAATATTGATAGTTGAATCAATATTACCACTCTGAGCAACGTTGCTCGCATCTAAATAAAATTATTGAATATTGATAGTTAAATCGATATTCCTCGTTTGAGCAAATATTGCTCGTCTGAGCGAATATTGCTTGTTTGATGAATTATTGGTAGCATGACCAAATAAAATATTAATTAAAATAATTATAGCTAGACCAAATATTATATAAGTAATTAAGATGTTGATTGGTGGATCAACATAAAATCATTAGTGTTTCAATTTGCTCAAAATTATAATTTTCAGAGCATTCAGTTCAAAACCCTAATCGATTGTTGATCAATTGATAATTTATTGAAGATCAATCACTGAATGAAAGAGGGACCGGCTACATGGGATGATGGACAACCGTGTAGTGCCTAGGTGCTCGTGTGAGCATGCACCAAAGTCTTTTGTTGACCGGTTGGTGAAAGGATGATTAAATGCTGGTTTAATCATTTATTAAAATAGTGCTCGTCTGAGCATTAGGTAATACAACCTAATTATGGAGAAGTGAGGGACCTACCAAGAGAGCATAGAACCGGCCCTTGGTGGTGTGGGACCAGCTGACTGTCGATTGAGCAAATTCTAAGTTGGTTGGAAAGAGTTTGGACCCAATATGAGAAATTGAGCAAATTAGGTCAAAATTATAAAGATGTGTGGGACCGGCTCCTTGCAAGCCTTAGGGACATACTTGGTCGGTCAAGGAAGCATGCCCGTGTCACCATAATGCCCGTGTTTCAGTCCTGAGAGTTTTGATATTTTCTGGTGTGCGTTTGAGCAATATTTTGGATTTTCAGAAGAATTCGATCTTTGACTGAAATTCTTGATTTTGCTCGAATGAGCAAGTAAAACTTTTCCCATTCGATCAATACTTTGAGAATATTAAAATAATAATATTTTAATATTTTTCGTGAGTAGCCTAGTCGGTCATGTGACCATTTGACTTTTTGGCTTTTTCACCGTTTGAGCAATATTCGAGAAAATATGGAAAAACCAGGGTTTTTGCTCAAACGGAGGAGTTTCATGAGATAAGGGAAATAATAATTATGAAAACAAGGGGATTGCAAGGTGTGGGACCGGCCATGGCTAGGGCATGGCCGGCCGGCTAGGTTGCCCGGTCCCGTGACACCTTCCCCTATTTTTATTATTTTTCATCTTTGGAGGAAAATATGGAGAAACCGTGAGTTTTGCTCAAACAAGGAAAGTTGCTCGAATGAAGGAGTCTTCATGAGATTATGAAAATAAGAAAATAATAAAAAATAAAGGAAGAGGCGTGGGGGACCGGCCACGACGGCACCCGGTCCCTAGGCGCCTCTTTTATTTTATTTTTATTATTTTCTCTCTCTTATTTTGCGTGGGTTTCCTCGTTTGTCCATATTTTTGAATGCTCGTTCGTGCATCATCGTTGTGTACACTGCACTATTTTCTTGGGGCTTACTCGGTGATAGTCCATACGCCCGATTGTTGGATATTTATTACTAATTCATTAAATTCAGCTTAGAATGATTCATGAAACGGAGTAATAAAATGAATTGAGTGTCTATTACTAATCCATGGAATTCAGCCGGGGAATTCAAGGAACAGAGATATGAGATAAAGTGGTTATCTATTACTAACCCATGGAATCTAGCCGGGATAGCCATGGTTCGGAGTAATGAGATAAAATAGATTACTTTCTAGGAATTCAGTCGGTGAATGTCACGTTAGAATTAATCTATTGCAGAATCGAGATATGAGATAATTGAAACATCATACTCATTCTGAAGGGTGTATAGTCAAGGAACAACGTGCAGCGTTGACGTCCTGAAGGCTTTAATCCCTATAACAAACAATTATGTCTAGAGAACCGCCTGAATCTATACACGGTCTCTCTACATAGTCAGGTAAGTGACGTCCCGAAGGCATTAAGCTCTCTAACAAACAATTATGTCTAGAGAACCGCCCAATCATTAAGATTCTATGTAGAGATGGGTCTCTTTATGTAGTTAGGGAAAAACGAGTGGCGTGACGTCCTGAAGGCGTTAAGCTCTCCGAAAAATAATTATATCCATAGAACCGCCCAATCATTAAGATTCTACGTAGAGGTGATGATGAAATGTTGTAAAGCATCGAACGCTCAGCCGGGGAGGCTTTTCAAGAAACATATTCATCATAGCTCTGAGAGGAACGCTCACTCAGGCATAGATCGTGAAACGGTTCACGGATCATAAAATATGAATCGTCACATGCGTTCCTGAAGCCGGGTCAGAAACATGCAGTATCATGATTTTACAATTTTAGCCCTTGTCGAAAATACACCATCAACAGCAGGTACTCGGCTATTTGCTTTACCTGATTTATAGATAAAAACTTGCTGAATTTGGTTCATCTAGTAGGCAATTTATGCCAGGTGTTTCATCTTGTAAATTGAATTAAGGCCTTTGAGAACTGACTTTAAAAGTATATATGTAACTACAAGTTTTCTTCTTCTTTTTATTATGATAATTGTGCTTGTTTGTAGTGTATACATTAATTATTAAGTTCAGATAAACTTGTCAGATTTTAATAGTATTGCCACACTCTTCATAACTGTTTTATCCGTTTTTTTCTCACAAGATGTAAGTTTATCCATTTGATCAGTTCTGAATTTTTCGTTGTTTCCAAGTGTAAACTCAGGTATCCCCCATTCAATAATAAATTTTTCAAAAATCAACAATCTTCACTTTTCTGTATTTTGGCATACCACATAATTTCAAAAGAAATGATTCAATTGTTTGTTATTCGAATATAAAAACCATCAAAAGATATAAAACTTCATCAAATGGAAATCCCATAAAACTTCATCAGGGGTGGATGTGTGAGATTCCGTTATCTTCTTTTAGGATTCAATTTCTTTAGCTTTTGCAATCCTTTTGGGATTCAAGCTCAATGTTTAATATGCTACGAAGAATAACATCTACTATTTGACTTCTTGATTTTGAACAACAACAATAATGAAAATTAACAAACCGAGGAAAAAGAACCAACCAAAATCTCAGCCAACTTGTGAACTTATGAGTAACTATTGAGAAGCAAGATCTTTTGGGATTCTAGCTCCGCGCATAATACGCTATGACGAATATTATCTACTCTTAAACTCCTCGCTTTTGAACAATAAAATTAATAAAATATAAAAAAATGAACCAAAGGAAATGACATAGGAGTTGTGAACATACGTGTAATTGTTAGATCAATGCTCGATTGAACCCAAAAGTTTTGTTATCTTAAGATTGATACTAATGTTAGATGATCAAAACTATTTATTGATTTCTAGTCTACTAAGTCAAGTCTCGGAATAGGTTAGTATTTGGTAGTTAAGTATCAGACATCACCCTCGAAGACTGAAGATCGACGAAGACATTTGAAGAACTTTTGTACCAGGTATGTGAAGACTGAACCAATCTATTTCACTATCATACCATTCCATCGTTTGAGACTATGTCGCATGACTTCTAGTAGATTTACAAAGAAGAAATTTTGAGTTAAGCTTGTCTTGTTAAAAATCTCGAAATGTAATTCCAGCATAGATGTTCAAATGTCCTTAAAATATTAGTTCGAAACAATTTATTGTTTGAGAATTAATTTGTGGATCAATTGAAAATAACCCATACAATTGATTTTATCATTTGGGAATGTTTCAAACATCATAAGAGAGAGTTTCATGAACTTCTGATATTTCTGTTCAGGGTAGGTTGGAAAACCTTTTTGCAAACCATAGATATCCGATTTCATAAATACATGAACATTTCAGTTGGGAAACCCTTTTGCAAACCTCAAGTTAGTTGGGAACAGTTCACGAACCCGGTGGGCAAACCTTGGTGAACTGGATTTCTTTGTGAAAAGACTAGGGTACCCAAATACACAACAATCTTTTATTTATCAACCTATAAGTCCTCTACCGAACGTGATCGTCTATGGACAGAGTTGAGATAATATGACGATTCGGTTCACACTTAGTGTGATTGTCTATGGATACGAGATCGAGACAATACAACAACAAGATAACTTGTGTTAGAGCATAGCTCGGTTGAACCCACCAAGCGTTGGTATGTCAAGTTTGGTTGTCATATTTTAGTGAATCAAAACTCAATTTAAGAGTCGCTTGATTATGTACTAGAGACAACGTCATATAGGTTAGGCTAGAAATATTAGGATAATGAGACATACAAGTATTACTCGAAGACTTGAAGAATGTGAAGAAGTAACAAGCTACATCGACGACATCATCCTTCCTCTTTAGGTTAGTAATATTTTGACTTGAACTGTTTCATTCCCAACGTATCTTTCAAGTCGTGCTATATTGAAAACATAACTGCGAAGCTGTGAATGATTATACTCTAGTAGACATAGTGTTAAGGAATTAGAATATGAAGTATAACGCTTATCTTTTGAACTTTGTATATAAGACATCGATATAATCGTATGAATGCTATTGTGATTATGTGTATGAGTATGGGTGAAGATTTCATCCTAGGAAACAATGTTTACTTTCTTTTAAAGGAAGTACACTCATGAACTTGTTTTGCGAATCGAAAGGGAAATCGTTAGGCTTATTGGTATTGTTATTCATTGCATATCTTTGGATTACCAATATGTGTGAGTTAGTAGAACCGATCATAACTTGTTATGTATCTTGGTAAAACTAGTCACAATGCCTGACTTATGTATTGGTATGACTTTTATTAGTGTAACCGATCCTAAGTAATCACCTAAGATGGTATGATCGATATTTGTAATTAGTGTAACCGACCCTAGTAATTGGTGTGACCGATCACAAAAGAGTGTGTAATCGATCCTTGTAATTGGTGTAACCGGTCTTGGTAATTGGTGTAACCGATCCTGGTAACTGGTGTGACCGATCATAAGTAATACCATGAGAATATGGTAACCGGTCCTAGTAATTGATGTAACCGATCCTGGTAACTGATGTAACTGATCCCAGTAACCATATTAAGGTAAAACCGATCCTTGTGTTTGGTAGAACCGTAAACCCATGATTAGTGTATTGATATTTGATCAATCATATAGTTCTTGGAAATCAGATGAACCAGTTCTAAACTTGTTTGGAAGTGTAGTATAATCGGTTCCAAGATTGTAAATATGAAAAAGGATTTACAAAGAATTAAGATGTCGACATACTTTGAACATGTTCAGTAACTCTTATCTTTTATTGTTCAAAGATATTCCTTAATAACTAAAGGAGATCCGGACCGAAATAAGTTGAGAATCTTTTAATTAAGGTTGTTAATTTTATATGCTTTTAATTACCAGCAATTAAAATGCATATCTATGGAAAATAAAAATTGGTAATGTGCATTTACTAATTGGAGATTTTATAGTAGGATTTCGGTTATTTTTGGACAGAGCATTTCTAGGAATTATGAAAACCGATTGGGAATATATTGCATATCTTAAGAATATTTCGGTTTTGGAAATTCCTTGGTGTCCAAACTTCCTTGGTCTATAAATACCCAAGTTTGCATTTCGAGCAAACTATCCTAAGAGCCAGCAAAACTACCTTGTCGTGTTGTTACTAGTGGAGCCATCTATTCGGAGAGAAAAGTACCCTAATTAGGCGAAATCTCTTACGACCGCTCGTTTAAAGACTTCTGTGGGATCAAGAATCTTTACGAGTACCGTTGGTGGGAAACTAGATAATTGCAGTATTATTAGTTTTCGATTTGATTTGATTGACTAACGGTTGTTGAACTTTGATTGCACCTAGTTTTTTTATTCTTGAGAATCTTCTCTTCTGATATAAGATTCACTCAAACTAGATCGAAGTATCGACGGGATCTTTAGAACTGATTGTAGATCTAAAGACATCTTGTGATAATCCATTATTAACAGATTCCGTTCTATGCGTGATTGATCACAAGAGATTCAAGTTGTTGTGTGCAGGTGTTTATTGAAGATTTAAGAAGATTTGAAGACGAAAAATATTTCTTATTGGGTTTCATAATCTTTGGTGTGCACAAAACTTGATCGGCTGGGATCCAACTATAATCGATTTATCTTTGATAGATTTGATTGATTAGTTGCGTAGATCGGCATCAATATTTAGTATCTCGGTAGATCCTATTATTGATTGCATAATCTAATCTCTATTACTTTGGTAGTTGTTATTTAGATTGAACTAGACCCGACAAAGGAGTTTATTGGATTAAACAGAAGAGCCTTTGTCTAACTCATATCACTGAGATTGAATAAAGTTGTTACCGAACAGATTTGTTGTTCCTTTACTGTTTGGAATACGAACCAAAGGAATTGTTCTAGTGCTTGCACTTATTGAATGTCAGAAGCGCAGGGATACTGAAGAAACTAGGTGAACTATAGGTTTAGTTGCTTGGTCTCAACTATACGAAGTTGGTGTGATTTTGTATAGCGGCTTAATTCTGAGAGTATTCAATTCTGGACCAGGTCCCGGGGTTTTTCCCGTATTTGCGGTTTCCTCGTTAACAAAATCTTGCTATGTCATTTACTTTTGTTTTCCGCAATTATAATTGTTGTTAGTATAATTTAAAGTAAATTACACAAACATTAACTCCGTATTACTTGATAGTGATCCTATAGAGTTTGGTTAAGTCCGAACCTATTATCAAGTAATCACACTTTGATTGTTGCATTGTCTCGATCTCGTATCCATAGACGATCACACAAAGTGTGAATACCGATTCGTTGTATTGTCTCGACTCAATCCATAGACAATCACTTTCGGTAAGAGGACTTATAGGTGGAAAAGTTTAAGATTGTGGTATATTTGGGTACCCTCGTCTTTACAACTTGTGTGATTGACAATGGATACAAGATCGAGACAATACTACGACAAAGTGTGTTACTTGATAATAGGTTCGGTGATAACCAAACTCTATAGGATCACTATCAAGTATTGTGGAGTTAACGTACATGTGTAATTTACTTTTAATTATAATAAAACAATTATAATTGCGGAATAAAAAAGTAAATGACACAGCAAGATTTTGTTAATGAGGAAAACCGCAAATGCAGAAAAACCTCGGGACCTAGTCCAATTTTAAATAATCTTAGAATTAAGCCTCTATACAAAATCTAATACCAACTTCGTATAGTTGAGACCAAGCAGACTACCCCTAGCTACTTAGTTCCCTCAGTATCCCCGTGTCTTCGACTTCTAGAGTCACACACGTGAATAGCAAGTCCTTTGGATCGTATTCCAAACAGAAAAGGAAGAATATGTTTGGTAACCACTCTAATCAATCTTGCTACAAGATTTAGATGATTTGTTGACAAAGGATCTTCTGTTTAATCTAATAAACTCCTTTGTCTGGTTAGATCAAGCTATCCAATAACTATCAAAATAGTCAAGTTTAGATTCACACTCAATCAATATAAATCTCAAAGAGAAATATACATAATGCCAATCTCACGAAACTAATCAATCAGATTTATCAAAGATAAATCTATTCTAGTTGGATCCCAGCCGATCAAGGTTTGTGCACACAATTCACAAGATACGAAAACTAATGAGAAATCTTCTCCGTCTTCAAATATTATTTTATCTTCAAAACCTGCACAACACCACTTGAATCTCTTTTGATAAATCACGCATAAAACGGAATCTATTAACAATTGATTATCACAAGATGTCTTTAGATCTAACAACAGTTCTAAAGATCCCGTTGATAGTCTGATCTAGTTTGAGTGAATCTTATATCAGAAGAGAAGATTCTCAAGCATAAACAAACTAGGTGCAATCAAAGTTTCAACAAACCATTAGTCAATCAAATCAATCGAAAACTAATAACACTGCAATTATCTAGTTTCCCACCAACGGTACTCGTAGAGCTTCTTGATCCCACAAAAGTCTTTAAATGAGCGGTCGTAAAAGATTTCACCTAATTAGGATACTTTTCTCTCCGAATAGACGGCTCCACCAGAAAAAACAAGAAATGAAGTTTGCATGGCTCTTAGGATAGTTTGCTAGAAATGCAAACTTAGGTATTTATAGACCAAGGATGTTTGGACACCAAGGAATTTCCAAAACCGAAAATGTTCTCAAGATATGCAATGAATGTCAAAATTCGGTTTTCATAATTCCAATAAATGCTTTTCCAATATTTCTGAAATCTCTCAATGGAAAATCTCAAATTAGTAAATGCACATTACTAAACCAAAAACCTTAATTAAAAGATTCTTAATTTATTTCGGCACAGGATCATTGAGTACCAAGGAATATCTTTGAACAATAAATGATAAGAGTTACTGCTCATGTTCAAAGTATGTTGACATCTTTTCACTACAAATCCTTATTTCATATTTACATGGATTTGCATTATTGGAATCAGTTATACCACACTTCCAAACAAGTTTAGAATTGGTTTGCCTTAATTCCAAGACTACCATTTGATTGATCATACCAAATCACATACATGGGTTTGGATCGGTTATACCAATCACTAGGATCAGTTATACATAAATATGGTACCTATTTGTGATCGGTCACACCAGTCATTAGGATCGGTTACACCAGTTACAAGGATTGGTTTCATCTACACATGGTATCTACTTGTGATCGGTCACACCATTTACCGGGACCGGTTACACCAATTACAAGGATCAGTCACACAACACTTATGATCGTTCACACCAATTACTAGGATCGGTCACACCAATTACAAGGATCGATCATACCATCACATGGTGATTACTTAGGATTGGTTACACCAATTACCAAGATTGGTCATACAAAATTATAAGTCTAGGCATTGTGATTAGTTATACCAAGATACATAACCTGAGTTAAGACCGGTTCTACCATCTCACACATATTGGTCATCCAAAGATATTCAATGAATAGCCGGACCAATAAGCCTATTGATTTCCCTTTCGATTTACAAAACAAGTTTATGAATGTACTTCCTTTAAACAAATGTAAAACATTATTTCCTAGGATGAAATCTTCACCATAACCCATTCACATAATCATAACACTATATCTAAGATTATGTCGATGTCATATCTACGAAGTTCAAAAGATAAGCGTTATAGTTCGTAGTCTAATTCCTTAATACTATGATCATACTATTTTGATCATGTCACATCACTAGAGTATTATATACAATATGTACAATATATACAGCTTCGCAGTTATGTATTCAATATAGCATGACTTGAAAGATACGTTAGGAATGAAATAGTTCAAGTTAATATTACAAACCTCAAGTGGAAGGATGATGTCGTCGTTGTAGTTCGTTACTTTTTCACATTCTTCAGGTTTCCGGAGTAATACTTGTATGTCTCAACATTCCTAAACTTTCTAGTCTAACCTAAACGAAGTTGACTATAGTATTTAATCAAGCGACGTTAGATGAGTTTTGATACTAAAATATGACAACCAAACTTGACATACCAACGCTTGGTGAGTTCAACCGAGCTATGCTCTAACACTTTGTGTTGGAATAAAAGGCTAAGGTTGGCGAACCCAGTTGGAAAACCGTGTCCATCTGAGTTCTTGAGTCGAGTAAGGGTTGGCGAACCCGGTTCACGAATGATAGGTCTTGGACTCATGAACTAGCCTCACGGTTGGCTAGTCGTCTCACCAACTGTCCCAGTAAACTTAGCAAATGCTTAAAGACTTATTTTTTAAATATGTTTAGAATTTCTATGACTCTGTTAAACACTTTTAAGATTTAACTGATCACTTAAACACTAATGTGTGTGCATTCCAGTCCGAAGTATGATAATAGAGTGGCGTCTGTAGTTGGTTAATACAGCTCGGTGTTCAAATATGGACGAAGTCCCGGGTTTTTTCTACAATTGCGGTTTCCTCGTTAACAAAATTTCTGGTATCTTGTGTTTTTCCTTTTCCGCATTATATTGTTTATCTTTATAACTGGATTTACACAAGTTGTACGTATTCAATCTAAGTAGATACGTCCATCTAATTGTGATCGATTACGAGACTCGTTCTTGTAGAATTAATATCTTGGAAGATAGATAACAAGTCTAATTACTTGCAGAATTCTGATTGGATTATTTAGATACGACTAGATTGGTCTTGGATATTGACCTTTGGTATTGTCCAAGTACTCTTCTTAACAATCAGGTTTACGAACTCGGTGTATCATATATATTGATTGAGAAGAGGTAGACATTTAAACTCTATATACATATTATCAAGGATTATTAAGTTGGTCTGCTTGATATTGCATTAAGTTTTGACTATACCGGTTGCCAAACAAAAAAATTGGTGGTGTACTTGGTACCCCCGCGTTTTCAGTAACTATTAAAAAACAAGGATAAGCTAACCAAAGAAAGAAAAGTTAGATTGATGTTGCAAAATTATTTATACAAAGAGCCAAGCAGTTCTCCAAATCTTGTTTGAAGTCGCATAATCTTCTCACGACAGTGTAGGTCAAAACTTGGGTATCAGGTTCTCCATGCTAACATACATCAAATAGTTCACTGGACAGACCTATTCCCATGCACCATAGCAAAAAAATCTATTTTCCATACCAGGTGGCATGGAAAATCAGTTGCGCCACTACGAGAAAATATTTGAGCGATAGTGTTTCTATCGACAAATATTTATTATAACTTTGATGATATAATGATTATCGCTGGCGATGTGATTCCTATCGTTATATGGATACTATATTGTTGAACGACTATTTCCCCTACTTCATTCTATATATACGCCCCTTTACTTCATCAAATTACTTGCACCTATTTCTACATATATATTTTACTTATTCCTTTATTTGTATTCTTAGTTTTAAGTTTCATAATCATCAATGGAGAGTTCTGATGAAGAGAGGAATATTCATATCAATCGGTTTAGATCACATCAACAAATGCATCAAAGTAGGTTATAGCAACTTGATGATGAAGAAGCTGAAGACAAAGAACTAATTGACACTCTGATGCTCGTATATTCGGGCCAAATACCTAAAGTTCTAGAGCCAAAAGAAGTTTTCACGAGTATATATGTGTATCGATGGAATGGTTCCACCGGATGATGATGCATGATTATTTTCTTTCCAATTGTGTGTACTCAGATCAAGATTTCCAACGTCGATTCCGCATTGCCCCGACGCCTGGTGATAAAGATTATTAATGAGATTTGTCGGGTAGAACCTCAATTTAATTATCAGTTTGATGCATTGAATATTAGAGGTCAGTCCTGAACAAAAAGTTATTTTGGCTCTAAGGATTCTAGGTTATGGCAACCCAATGGATTCAACGATGAGTACCTTCGTAAGGGAAACATAACTTCATTCACTTGTCTTTCATTATTTTGCGAAGTAATAATTAATCATTTTGGTTCAACGTATTTACGAAAACCAACCAAGAGAGATGTTAGAGAAATATTAAGGGAGAATAAGGATATGGGATTCCCAAGAATGCAATGTAGTTGTGACAGATCAGAAAATTATGCCTGGCGCGCCTGGGCGCTAGGCCATAACTTCCCCGATGCGCCATTTTGATGCTACGATCTGGGCCTTAAAGCTAGGAAAATGCACGTCCATTGGCCCTTGCAAGCATGCTCGTGGAGCATGATGTAGCTAACTTAGCTTCCACACCATTCCAACTAACCCTTGTTCTGCAAAGGGTTTATTAAGAAAACAAAAACTTTCTTAAAACGGCCTTTTGAGGTCCTAAACGATGGAATTTGGCTAAAATTCCAAGACCGCTTGATCATTGGGCCGTTTCCAATAAATTTAGACCGTCTTGAGCTAAATTACGACAATCGGGTTTTTAGCCTCCAGATAGGCTATAACTTGCTCATCTGCGTCAACTTTTCTCATCAAGTTTGGCCACAATCTTCTCCTGTGTCAAGCTACCCAGCTTAGATGATATGAGAGGTGCCGCAATCATCTCTCAAATAGATGATATGAGCGACAAAGTGCTGGACCAGCAATGCTGGACCAGCAATGCTGCAACTTATTGCGGCTGCCTACGTACCCTTCCCTACTCTAAAGGGATCAAGCACAGACCGTAGTTCATCCTTGAAGGGACTGCAACTTAAGCCAAACTCGTTTGCAAGGACGTGGACTAGAAATAATGGTAACGGCCCGGTCCATATAGGCTATTTCGTCAAAATACACAATGATTATGCACTATCGGGTCCGCGGAGTGGCATAATGATGCCTTCGTATCATATGCCCCATTGGCAAGGCTACAAAGCTAAAAATGAGACTTAGGCATCATTTATACTCTTCCGGCTAAGCTATGAAGCTTACTTGGTGCATGATCAGCATATGCGCCTTCAACAAACTACCCCTCCCTATATATGTTAACTTGCAATTTCTACAAGTTAGAATTAGGGAGCAAATTGACATGCCTGCTTCACTATTCATGAGCAATGATTTCGCACAATGATTGCGCGACACTCGCTTCTTCGTATTGCATAATTATTGTGCAATAATGGTTCCGGATATCGCACAATGATTGCGCGACATTCTCTCTGGCGTATTGCATAATGATTGTGCAATATTCACTTGGCCAGCCCTCTCTGGCCGAATGCATCATGATGATGCAATATTGGCTCTAGGCCAATATTCCTCTTAACGCAACAGAAGCTTTGGATGAAGCTTCATCTCAGGCCATGGCGCATCTTTTAGCATGCGCCATGCTAAAAACACAGGGTGTTACATTATTCACCCCTTTAAAGAATTTCGTCCCCGAAATTCAAAACAAAAACTATTGTGGACAATCTCTTCGGTTTGGATTTCCTGAGCAAAAGTCTCATACCAGATACTCAGAAATCACGGGTTTCTTCAAGTTGTCATGAACAACAATTTATACCTTCTGAGCAAACGTCCCATACCGCCTGCCCAGAAATCCAAAAGTGTCCACAACAATACCAAGAGTCACAATTGGCAAGTTTCCAAGAGGATATCTCGACCAGGTATCCTGAGGAGTGTCCCATACCACCTCTCAGGAATCCCTAAAGTTCACAAGTTAAAAAATGTCATCAAAATGACAAGATCTTAGCGCAGTTCTGTGTGGAACAGGATCCAGTTGCCCACCGTCCCTGACGGTCATCCAGGTTGCTACTCGTAAGTGGGATGCTAGCCGGGCCTGACAACGCACATTATTGGCCAGTTGCCAATGTGTGGGGATGATCAGTCCCATTGTCTACCCATCGTCCCAGACGGTCTTCCGGATATCCACTCGTAAGTGGAGTGCCACTTAGTCCAGGAAACTCAAAGTACTTAAACAAGCTCAACTCGAATCACAAAGTAACTGGCATTGCAGTTACAAACTATTTCACGCAAAAGTTGGCCTACTCTCCAACTTTATTTTCTTTATAGGAAAATAACTCGTTGACGAGTCCACTCCGCACATTCCCTAGAGTTATCTCAGAACTTGCTCTTATACCAACTGTGACGGACCGTAAAATTACGCCTGGGCGCGTAGGACATAACTTCCCCGATGCGCCATTTTGATGCTACGATCCGGGCCTTAAAGCTAGGAAAATGCACGTCTATTTTCCCTTGCAAGCATGCTCGTAAAGAATGATGCAGCTAACTTAGCTTCCACACCATTCCAACTTACCCTTGTTCTGCAAAGGGTTTATTAAGAAAACAAAAACTTTCTTAAAACGGCAAAAACGGCCTTTTGGGGTCCTAAACGATAGAATTTTGCTAAAATTCCAAGACCGCTTGATCGTTAGGCCGTTTCCAATAAATTTAGACCCGTCTTGAGTTAAATTACGACAATCGGGTTTTTAGCCTCCAGATAGGCTATAACTTGCTCATCTGCGTCAACTTGTCTCATCAAGTTTGGCCACAATTATCTCCTGTGTCAAGCTACCGAGCTTAGATGATATGAGAGGCCAATGTGCCGCAATCATCTCTCAAATAGATGATATGAGCGACAAAGTGCTGGACCGACAATGCTGCAACTCATTGCGGCTTCCTACATACCCTTCCTTACTCTAAAGGGATCAAGTACATACCGTAGTTCATCCTTGAAGGGACCACAACTTAAGCCAAACTCGTTTGCAAGGTCGTGGCCTAGCAATAATGGTAACGGCCCGGTCCGTATAGGCCATTTTGTCAAAATGCATAATGATTATGCATTATCGGGTCCGCGGCGTGGCATAATGATGCCTTCGCATCATATGCCCCATTGGCAAGGCTACAGAGCTATAAATGAGACTTAGGCATCGTTTATACTCTTCCGACTAAGCTATGAAGCTTACTTGGTGCATGGTCCGCATATGCACCTTCAACCAACTACCCCTCCATATATATGTTAACTTGCAATTTCTACAAGTTAGAATTAGGGAGAAAATTTACATGCCTGCTTCACTATTCATAAGCAATGATTGCGCGTAATGATTTCACACAATGATTGCGTGACACTCGCTTCTCCGTATTGCATAATGATTGTGCAATACTGGTTCCGGATATCACACAATGATTACGCGACATTCTCTCTGGCGTATTGCACAATCATTGTGCAATATTCACTTGGCCAACCCTCTCTGGCCTAATGCATCATGATGATGCAACATTGGCTCTGGGCCAATATTCCTCTTAACGCAACAGAAGCTTTGGATGAAGCTTCATCTCAGGCCATGACGCATCTTTTAGCATGCGCTGTGCTAAAAACACAGGGTGTTACAGTAGTCTTGACTGTATGCATTTGATACAACAGGGATTGTCTACTTATTGTGCCGGTAAATATAAGGGTCATTAACCAGAACTAATCGTTATCCTTGAAGTTGCTGCTTCTTATGATTGTTGGATATGATACGTTTTTTTTTTGTCTTCCGGGTTCACAAAATGATATTAATGTTTTACGCAAATCTTTGTTTGAAGATCTAAGTACGGAATTTGTCCCCAATTCCATTTTTTAATCAACGTCCATCAATACACTCATGTTTATTATTTTATGGATAGGATTTATCCAAAATGGTCAACATTTATTCAATGTTACCGTCAGCCCCCTGTCGGCGAATTGGGTCATTCATACCGACATTTTAACTAACGCCAAATGACCTTGAGGAAGGATGTGGAACGGGATTTTGGAATCTTTAAGAGGAAGTTCATTATCATTTGTGGCCCATATCGTGGTTTAAGTCCTCGTGAAATGCACAAGACTATGCTCACTTGCATAATTCTGCTTAACATGGTAATTTAGGAAACCATCGTGATAAGGAGTGGACTAATAATGAAGATGAAGATTTGAGGCATGAGATTCAATCATAAAGAGGCTTGCTTGCAAGAAAGTACGCATAAATAGCTAGCTACATTCAGATCCAGAATCTGTATGGAAGGTTAAGAGAGGATCTGAGAGTGAATATTTGGCAGAGTATGAAAGAGACGACGAACATAATTATTAAGTTTTATTTCATGTTTTAGTCTAAACATTTAATTGTTAATTTGTTTGTAGTTTGTATTATTCAATATTAATTTTTATAAAAATATTCAACCTTCACATAGCGGTTTTCAGTTGATCGAGTGATAAACACCTTATCGCCAACGGCTAGGTTTCCCCAACATCTTTCAATATATCCCATATATACGCCCACTCATCCCATTTCAAAATCATACGTATTCTACTATCACTATCTAAACTCAATTAACATGCCTAATCTTAACTTTACTGTAGACGAAGATTTATCTCTTTGCAAAAACTATGTAATATACTACCCGAAGAGGGGTAAAGAGCAGGACCAAGCTGGTTTAGTGAGCCAAAGTTATTAGGCTAAAGTTCATGAGACCTTCTATAATGACACAGGTAACCCTCACAATCAGATCGTGCACAATAGTTCTGTCGAAATTTTGAAATAAGAAAACAAGTAGAAGATTTTGTTAGAGAACTGCTCGGTCGAACTCGCAAGCGTTGCTATCTCAAGCTTGTTGTCAAGTTTAGTTGTCAAAACTATAAGTCTTGATTTCTAGTTTACTTATAGCTAAGTCTCGGACTAGGATAGAAAGTGTAGTCGAGCTCTAGACTCCACGGCGTTCATCATACAAAGACGAAGAACTACTCAAGGAACTGGTGGAACTTCATCGACTAAAAGGTATGTGGAAACTTGAACTTATCTATCACTCAAAAGTCTATCTACTCTATCTCCTATCTTGAGACAAAAGTCGTATTGCTATATAGACTTCGATTATACACATTTGCTATTGGGTATATTAATTAAATACCCTTGGTTTTGACACCCAACAAATATACCCTTATACAACAATAAATATACCCCTATCATTTGAAAACCTTATTCATTAAAAAATAGATTACATTAATACCCTCATATTATTTTTCATTTAAAAACCTTATCCCTTAACAAATTTCCAGCCACCACCACCACCACCACCACTCTACCACCACCAGCACCGCCATCGCCGCCACCATCACCACTGATAAGCACGTAAGTGTGACGCATTTTCACCCATAACTACATTATCTAGGACTCATTTTATTTCTAATAAAGTTGTTTTAAGTCTTTTCTAGGGAATAAGCTCTTGCGGCAAAATTGGCTCGAAAAGTGATGATTTGCACCCCATAAGACAAGTGCTAAAGGGACACCCGTGCAGGATTAGGGGGAGGACATCTTCTTCTCAAATTCAAAAAATAAATTTTGGCGGGAAAACCATTTCTTCTCTGGCATAATTTCGATCGGATGTTTGGACGTGATTTAGTGAGATTCAATCCCTGAAACTTAGTGGGTAGACGTGGTATGACTATAGAAAGCTGGTATGGGTGTTCGTTTGGATCAAAATTGGCTGAATCGTGTCATGGAGCAAAACAGGGCAGCACGTGCATGAGAGAAATATTTCACGGGATTGCATGAGTTTTGGAGAATTTGAACGTGTTCTGAATGTGTATGATGACTAGAGCAACAGTTTGGAGCGTAAATAAGTTATATTTGGAGATTAATCCAGCTGCAAACGCGTGGAGAAGCTAAAACAGGAAATTATTGCCGTGAGAATAAAAATAATAAAGAGAAGATTTTTTGAAGTTATGGAGGAGATTCGATGCATCTTTCGGGTATAAATAGATTACTCAGGTCATATAGAAGAGGGGTCGAGAGTCTGGGGAAGTTTTGGAGGCTACGGAGCGAAGAAATCACGAGTTGCAGGAAAAGTTTTTTGCTGCTGCAACTCAAGAACACAAAGAACAAAAGCCTGTAAAGGAAAGTCGTTGCAAACTGTCGCTTAATTGCGACAGTTCCCAACTCCTTTCCAGCGACTGTGGAACAGAGTTTACAACACTTATCTTTTATCGTTCATTTTGTGACGATTTTTGTGCGTCGCAAAATCCTGTTTTACACCATTTTCTCTTTATTTCATCTTTGTAAACCATTTTGAGCCTAAATAAATATTTTGAGAGCACGTTTACTATGATGAGCTAAACCCCAACATTGGGGCGATGGAGGGAGCCTTATTTCACACTTGGGTAATTATATTTAATTCTTTTCATGACTTTTTCACTAATTTTAATTGAAATTATGATTTGAATTAATTAGTTGTCATTTGATTAGATGGGTCATGCTTAGCTTAGGTGATTTGATATCCCATGCTTAAGATTTACATCTAATATTTTGAGAATCTATCTTGGAAAAAATAAGAGTCACTTTATTTTATATTTTTATTGAGCTATAATTGTTAAAAGAATTATTATTTGAACCTTAAGAAATGAATTTGGTGGAATCCTAAGCCCTAGTACCTCTCGCCCACTTTGTTAATATTTTTGTATATAATTTTTATTAAATTTAAAAACTCGAATCTTCACAAGTCTTAGAGTTCGAATCATTTTAACTACAACTTCAAAATCACATCAAATTTTGCCACCACTAATATTCCACCACCACTAGTCGATGCTGTCACTACTGCTGTCGCCACCACCGTCGCCGCCACCGCCACCACTGCCGCCATCAAAATTAGGTGTCAACAACCGAAGTTGATCAAAAAATTAAAAGTTCAAAAATAACTTTACTAATACATATTTCAGTTTTTTTTGTGCGTCAACAATTGAAGTTGATCCCAGTGAATGGGGTCAACAATCAAAGTTGATACAAAAAGGTAGAACCCATGAACAATGTTTTCAGATTATAGTGTCAACAACCAAAGTTGATACCTTTAAGTGGGATCAACAATTGAAGTTAATGGGATCAACAATGGAAGTTGATCCACAAAAAATGGGATCAACAGTTAGAGTTGACATGTAGGAATGAGTGAACTTGGCGTGAGTCGAACACGCATCATCTGACGTAGAGTCAGTCATGCTACCATTGCACCACAAATTCAACTTTTGAAGATTTTCACAAGGAAATTAAGCTAATTATTTTAACAAACATGATTTAAACTACAAACATGACTATGCTAATCCAAGGAAATGCTGTTAACAAATACTAATCCAACATCACCACCACTACCATTAGTCGAAACAATGATACACACACACAAACTAGCAGGAAATTAAGCTAATTTTTTTAACAAACATGATTTAAACTACATGCATGGATATACTAATCCATGGAAATGCTGTCAACAATAGGAGTCAACAAAAGGAGTTGATTCCATAAATGGGATCAACAACAGTTGTTGATTCCATAAACGGGATCAACAACAGTTATTGATCCTATAAAAACTGAAGTCCAGAGACATTTCGACCATGGAAGTTAATACCTAAGAACCGTACCTGTTCCACACCTGTAAAAGATATCTGGAACTGTATTGAATCCTACCACCACAGCCGCAACACCACCACCCACTACCAGTCCAGGACCAAACACAAACCACCATCATTATTATCCATATTAATTCAATCAGAAGTTTTTAAAAATCTAAAATTAGTTTCAGAAATTTCAGATATGAAAATCAATCAATTAAACTTTCGATTGACTTACCTGTTCTTAAACTGAAAATCAATCAATCAATCAATAAAAAATGCAGATCTTAAACTGAAAATTACGTGAAATTAAAATCTAAAATCAGATCGACCCATCTCCCAAATCTTATATAAATTAAGAAAACTTTTAATTTCTCCATCTCATCTTATGAAGATTCAACGAAGATCTCTTTGTTATTCTTCAGCGTAGATATGTACCTCTCCAATTTCGATCTATTAGAAATCAAATATAAAAGACTTTAACAAGTTCTGATTGAAGTGCACCATTAATGTATCTTAAACACGCTGAAATCAAAATCATCAAAGGGGTCGATTGATTGAGGTGGCTGCTACGGAGGTGGTGACGAAGACGACAGAGATGGTGGTATGCTGAAAGAGGAGGAAAGTGAAAAGAGAGACTCTTTTCGGATCTGAAATATAACGGAGGAAACGATTCAGTTTCCTTTCTATCTTCGTTAATACATAAAAGGTCATTTATGGAACTATAAACAAAATAAATTTCCTTATAAAACACGGGAGGGTATAATTATAGTGATGCAAGGGTATTTGTGAAACATGTGAGAAGGAGGGTCATTTATAATATTTCCAATTTGCTATTTCGAGTTTATCTCGCTTATCTTTTTCTCGAAATATGTGTTGGTAAGCTTTCGCTTTGGTCAAGTTCATCTTTACAAGTGACGAATGTCATTTTGGTTATTTCAATATCTTGAAAATTGCTTTGATGAAAAATAGTGTGTGAATAACCTCTATTTAACATCCTCTAAGAATGTTTCAATGATTGAAATGAGAGTTTAGAATATATAACCTTGAATGGATATAAACATTGTATGTGTACTCATACGTGTGTAAGTCCAAAATACTTGAACCAAAGTATGCGTACTTTGCTGCTCAGGATAACCAGAACTAAAGTCCGCGTACCCGTACGCGTACTGCCGGAAGTTCACGTCCCGTGAATTTCTGCAGGAGTTTGTGAACTGAAAAAAAACTTAATCCGGGTACTTAAGTATGCGTACCGGTATGCATACTTTAGTGGGTTATTTTCTAAAAACGGTTTATTCGTGAACTTAAACTTATATAAACTAAGGAATGCATATTTGCAAACCGTGGCTATAAAGTTCATGAATCGATTCGAGTGAATCAAAATCGTTTTTGCTTCGATTGTGTCTTGTATACTTCTATGAGATCTAAGCAATTGAACAACTCTCTAACTAGTTCTTTTGAGTCATTTGAACTAGTTATGGTGAAGATGAATAAGGTTGATACGAAAGTGTTCATATGGCTAACTTCGGTTAACTATTGTTGAGCCAACTAAGTGTACACGTTTAGGTACGGTTACACATATCTAAATGAAGTCACATTTCATTTGTGTATAACAAGCTAAGTTCGATCTAACGGTTGAAAGATATTAGCTTTAATCTAATCAGGTTTTCATCTAACGGTGAATATTGAATGCTTTGTTACCAAGTTGTTTTGGGGTGAAAACTGATTCTGCTGTTTTTGGTAAATTTGGGTGTGTTGATGAGAAACAAATTCAAACCCTAAACAAATGCACTGCACGGGAGTACTTTTAGATTCGAGAGATCAATCTGTAAGACTCTGGCCTAAACCAAGAAATGGCCGTTCCAGATTTAATTCGGTCACAAAGTGAATGAGAAGGGTTGATCTTAGGGAGGGAAGCAAAGAAGGTGTTTGAGATCAGAATGTTGAATTATGAAGGTGTGGCTGTTTTATGACTTGTATCAGAATGTGGAACTGGCTTGCAGAGTGTAAGCTATCAGTTCTTGGTGTTTTCTGGATACTTGTGTTGATTACTTCTGTCCTTTGTTGAAATAGGTTAAAATCCTATTTATACAGGTCATTGAGCGCACCCCTGATCTCGTAGGAAGTGGAAGCAGTTAAGTAGTGGAGAAGTGGGGTTGTGTAAAAAGTGGTGATCACCACGTTTCTATTACGAGGGAAAACTTGGTCACACTTTCACCCACTACTCTCATTGCTGTTAACCGTCCGTCCTCTCCTGACACTTTCTCGTAATGGGCACGTTGCACGCCGCATGCTGTAAACCGCCAGACCAATACCCCAGTGAGCATCCCCCAGTTTGTGACATGTTTGATGTCTCGAGTAAATAGGTGAAGTCATGAAACTCGCCGCTAAAAGCAGCACATAGTGCTTTTAGGTCAAATAATAAATTATTTATGAAATCAATATTTATAAAACATCGCTTATGATCGATGTATATAAAGCATCACTTTTAAACAAGCAGCTGAAAATAATTGATGTAAGGAAACATCGTTGTTTTAGAGCTCGTTCAAATTAGTCGCGAATTGAACGTCTTAAAAAAGTAGCATGACCGGCCACCTTTAGGCGATCGTTTGGGAACCCTATGGGTGAGCTACCACTTGGTCGATCGCTCACTTTGGAAGAGGGGTGGCCGATGATCACAGCGTTACCTTGTTGGCCTCCTGAAAATAAATCTAAACCATCCGACTAGGCTAGCGAAGTTGGATGGACGAGATGATTTGCGGCAGTTGCGTACTGCCGTTGGATTATGCAAACAGCGTGACCAGCCTCTTTTGGGTGATCGTTCGGAAGCACTGGGCTTTAGTTTGAGCAGGACGATCGTCCATGTGTAAAGGTGGGTCATCAGTGAGCAGGCTGACGTCTCCTGGGCCGCCTGAAATTGGATCTAAGCCACTCAATGTGGCTGGCGAAGATGGATGGTTGTGATCGATTTGCGACTGTAGTGTGTTGCCGCAACGCAAACTAAGGTTTCCAAAGCAGCATGTTCACCCTACTTTGGGAAAACGATTTTATACACTCTTGACTTGCCGTGGACAAGTCGATCGATCATGGGTGTAGCTGGGTCGCCGGTGAACACGCCATAACTTTTTTGATCGTTTGAAGGAAAATCTAAGCCGTCCAACTAGGCTAGCTAAGTTGGACGGTCGTGATGTGTTTGAGACCGTTTTTGTCGGTTGTAGCTTGTTTGAGCTCTTTTTTAAAACAGCGGGATCACCCATGTTTTGGCGAGCGTTCATGGGTGTAGCGGATGAGCTAAAGGAATTTCGACCGGTTGGGATGTTAGTGGGCCCGCCGGTGTTTACCATGATGATCGCTTAGTTCCGCAAGGAGTAGGCTAAGCTTGTTGAATTGTGTGGCCAAATCATGTGGCCGTGATCGTTTTTTAAGACTGATATGGACAGTCTAGATTTTCCTTAGGGAATTTAAACGCGTTCGATCGCGCTAACTTTTAATTAAAAAGTGTGTAAACACGCTGATCTCTTTATCAGAGAGTGGTGTAGCCTACGTGAGTGTTTTCATGCAAGTCTCGATACTGACACTTCGGGAGATTCATGCTACTCCGCAGTGAGTGAGCATTAATCGTCATGTCATTCCAATATTGAGAGTTCGGCTGGGAACATAGCATAGGAAAATACTAGGCGGGCAATGCATTAGTGAATAATGCTGGTGGAAAATAAAATTCATAGAATATTTGGGATTGCACCATTCTGAGTGAATTATATATATATATATATACAAATATATTGAATTGTTCAATACATCTATGAGCGAAGAGGTTTATGCACTCATCACTTTTAAATGGCTTTTATTCCTTTGCAGGATGACAGCGCATTAAATACAGACTCCGACATTAGTGAGTAATGCAACTAGGAGCTTAAATACTCATTAGGCTCTATACTATTGAACAATTCATCTAGGAGCTTGAGTTTCAATATAATATGAAGAGAGACATAGGCACTCATCAGATTCTGATATATTCTTCAAATTCCTTGCGGAATATAGACATATCAAGGTCTACTACTTCTGATGCTGGGTCAGGTAGGAAGATTTTTTACAGTTTTCTCCCTATACTAAAAACCACCATCAACACAAGGTAACTTAGATTGCAAACCCTGATTTGGAGACTATATAAAGGAGAACTCTAGCAATTGGGAAAGTTAATCCCCACACCTCCTGTGTGATACTAGTTGTATAAGCTAGAGTCGATTCTCCTTTAACCTTAGGTTTCTACCGAGACCCTGTAGGTTAACGACCTTAAGACTTCATTGGGATTTTGAAGTCAGACCTAACTATTTTCTCTGTAGTTGCGTGATCTGATCTTGCTGTTTCTATCGTATTGAGTACAATTGTAAATTTGGCTCGAGATTAATTTCTCCGATAGGCAAGATAGAAAAGTAGTCACAAACATCTTCGTCTCATCGTTTGTGATTCCACAATATCTTGTTTCGCTAGTCGATTAAGATTATTGTGAGGTGATTGATAATTCTAGGCTGTTCTTCGGGAATATAAGTCCGGTTTATCGATTGGTTTTTGTTCACCTTGATTTATCAAAAGACGGAAAAAAAACTTGTAGGTATTTCTGTGGGAGATAGATTTATCTATTCCTATAGACTTTTCTGTGTGATACAGATTTGTTTATTAAAGTCTTCGACTTTGGGTCGTAGCAACTCTTAGTTGTGGGTGAGATCAGCTAAGGGAATTAAGTGCGTAGTATCCTGCTGGGATCAGAGACGTAAGGAGCGCAGTTGTACCTTGGATCAGTGTGAGATTGATTGGGGTTCAACTACAGTCAGGACCAAAGTTAGTTTTTAGTAGGCTAGTGTTTGTAGCGGCTTAATACAGTGTGTGTTCAATCTGGACTAGGTCCCGGGGTTTTTCTGCATTTTCGGTTTCCTCATTAACAAAACTTCTGGTGTCTGTGTTATTTCTTTTCCGCATTATATTTTGTTATATAATTGAAATATCACAGGTTGTGTGTTGAATCAATCAATTGGGAAATCCGACCTTTGGTTGTTGATTGAAATTGATTGATACTTGAACATTGGTCTTTGGTACCATTCAAGTCAATTTCTCTTGTTTTCAATTGGATTCGCAGATTTCTATTTGCTTGAGTAAGTATTGAATCGAGAAATTGAGATATAACTCTTTAATATACTTTTTATTAAGATTGAGTCTGACTGTCTAGTTGATTCTCTTAAAAGTATATTGGAGTTAGTCCATACAGATTGCTAAGCGAATTATTGGGTGAGGTTGTTGTACCCTCACTTTTTCAATTGGTATCAGAGCAGGCAAACACGTTTAAGACCTTATAAGTCTGTGTTTGTAGCGATCTGACTCTATGGACAGAAGTGCTATCTCTATAAGCGTACCACCAGTCTTCGATGGATCAAATTACTTGTGGTAGAAAATTTCTATGCGTGCCTTTCTTCAAGCGCGTGATTTTCAATCATGGGTTTATGTAGTTAATGGCTATGATGCTCCCGTTGTGGCAGTAGGAGATGCAACTGTACCTAAAGATATTGGTGCATATGACGCTGCTGAGATACTTGCTGCAATGCAAAATTTCGACGGTTTGAATGCCATCATACATGCCATTACCCCAGATCTTCAGCACCATGTGACTACGTGCACTCGGTCTAAAGATGCTTGGGATATCTTAGAAACCGTATTTGAAGGGAATACCAGTGAAAAGGAAGACAGGCTTCAAAACCTAAATTCCGATTGGGAAAACCTTCTTATGGCAGATGAAGATTCATTTGATGAGTTTAATCACAAAGTGTCTGAAATTGTTAATGTATCCTTTGCATTGGGTAAAACTATTCCTGAAAAGGACATTGTGATGAAAATTCTCAGATCGCTGCCATCTAGATACGATTCTAAGAAGCATGCCATCGTTGAAGGAAATAACCTTGATACACTTTCCATAAATACTCTTGTTGGAAAGCTGATAGACGCATTTATGTATCTATTTTCATCTCTATTGTATATATTGTTAGTACCCATTTTTGTACTTATTATGGTATTTTGTGTGTGTGTAGGTATTTTTGGGGAATAAACATTTTTGGAAAAATCGGCTCGAAAAGTTGTCTAAATGCACCCCAAGGGACAAGTGTTATACGGACTCCAGCAGCGGATAAGGGGCACCCATGGCTATGTGTAGCCCAAATTCATCTTTAGCACCCATCTTCATCATTTGAAAATGGATTTTTGGCGGGAAATTGCTTTTCTTCACTGGCAGTTGGGTCGATCGATTTTTGATGATGTTATGAAAAGACTAAAGGGCTGATTTCTTATGGGTAGTTGTGATATGACCTAATAAACATGTTTTGTCTTTAGGTTCGACCGAATTTGGCTGAGTAATCCGCAAGAAGAAAACAGGGAGAAACGAGAATATCACGTGTCGATGAGATTATGTGGAAGATTGCGTGAAGATTAGAGCGAGTTTAACATCTTTTCAGCGTGCAAGAAGTGTGTGGAGATAAAACAGATGCGTGGAGGAGATAAACAAGGGAAGAATCACGTAAATATCATCCCCGAGTAAAAGAAAATATTTTGGATTTATTAGCGAGATATCTTGGTGTTGGTTGATATAAATAGGTTGATTGGGGTCTCACTGTGAAGGAGGAGAGTTTAGGGGGAGAATAGGGAGACGTTTAGAGCATAAAAAATCGAGAGAAAAAAGTTACAGGAAAAACAATTTTTCTGCTGGTGAAGAAGGTACGAAGAACATAAGACCCTTAAAGACCGTCGTTCTTCAACAGTGCCAGTGACGGTATTCCTTTATCGTTTTCTGTAACAATTGATTTTGTAACAAATATAAGTGTTACAAAACCCGGTTTTATTCATTTTTCTCCCATTTCATCATTTGTGAACCATTTTTGAGCATTAATAAAGATGAATTTTGAGCATGTTTCCATGATAATGATGAGCTAATTCTCGCGTAATCAAGGCACGGAGGAAGCTATTTATGCATGAATAATTGGTAACTATTCTATTTTTCTCTAATTTGTATTTTATAATTCACTCAATCACTACTTTGTAGAATTTTAATTGTTTGCATAATTTTTCCTAATTAGTTGTGATTCAATTAGATAGGTTATGCTTTGGTTAGATAATCTATGCTTAAGGGATACAATTAATGTTTGAGAATATGCTTGATAATTTGTGAATTAAGAAAAAGAGATTTTAAAAATAATTAGAGTTTTGGAATTTTTATCATCATTTATTCATGTGTAATAGTGGAATCTAGTGTCTTGGTTATTTTCACTCTAAAAAAAAAAACAAATTTGGATTTAAATTTTCTGTACTTTTAGTTTAAATAAATCTAAATTCAATTGCTTTCACAAGTCTTACGAACCTCATTCTTACCACTATCAAAATTCGATCAAAAGCTTAAGATTTTCGATCTTGAACTTAGTCAAAGAGAAAAACGTCACTTGTTTAGCAACAATGTTGCTACATTTGATAAAAAGTCTCGATGTCCTAAATTGATTGATACAAGGGATGAGAATTGCTTTAATTCAACTTTGTCACTGTTTGTACAACAGCTTTAGAAAACTCTTAGACAAAGTAAAAGAAAGTCTCAAAAGAAAGCTCAGTCAATCAATAAAAGGGATAGAAAAGTTAGGGAAAGCTATGTTAATGAAACTTGGTCTAAGTGCTATAGAGGTGTTCATGATACTTCCATAAATTCCGACGAGGAGTTAAGTGAGATAACTAAAGCATGGATAGAAACTCTTGACTATTGTCCCGATGTTGATATATGTGAAAGTTCTCTTAATCTCTTTGCTGATAATCACACTTGTCCTCCTAACAGTCCTGATTACTCCACGATGAACAATCTTACTTTTCTAGAGGTATTTCAACTGGAAAGGAAGCCTTGATTAAGAAGATTGAAGATCTGGAATGTCAACTGTTTAAATTAAGACAGAAGGTTGCTATCACTTGCATGTGTGATTCTAATAAGAAACATCGTACTTCCTCGATTGATTCTTGTAAGCATTATCAGCAAATTACTCCTGATTCCATGTCTGTCTCAAATCACCCTGAAGAGGATGATATGAAGAACCACAGGGACTTACCAAACTGTTTGGTCTCCTTGTGTGAAAATCAGGATCATCTTGAAATTGTAAGCACTAAAGGTCAAGAATATTTCTCCTCTGTTAAACCTAGTTTTCAGAAGATGAAAAGGAAATCTCATAGGAAATCCCCATTCCTTTCAAAAGAGATCTCCAAAACCATTCATAGTTTGCGAAAATCAACAAACAAGGTATTTGAAACTGTGCTAAAAAGGGGAAAGAATGATGTGCATAACTCTTTTTTCTTGAAGGCAAAACAGAAACAAGGAATTACAAACACTTCATCCCCTCGTAAGAAAACTCCCAGTCCTGTTATGGATTGGAGAAATTACATTATGTAATTTTGATCAAAATGATTCTTGCTTATCTCTCTTGGGAAAGAATTATAATCTTTAAGAGGGTTGTGATGAAATATTTCTGTTGATTCCCTATTTTGTTTCTTTATGTTGCTCTTTTTTTTTTTGTCAGGAACCGTTTGTGTACGTGAACGTCTTTGTTCCTGTAAAGATTTTTTTCTTGGGGATAACCAAATTCTGTTAGGGTTTTGGTCAAAGGTCTTTTTGGAAATTTATCCCCTATCTTCATTCCTTTTTAAAGATGAAGATTTCTCCTTGGTGAGAGCATTTCATTTTTCTGTTCTATCATGTCCTCATCGAGTCTTTCAAGCAAAGAAAGTGATGTCTGGACTGTTCTTTTTCCCTCTAAGAAGGTTCGTTTTGACTCTTCTGATGGTGAGATGTGCTCTGACAAGCGTGATTCCTCCCCTGATGGGAATCCCAATGTCTCTCATTTTGATAAGCTCTCTTTAACCATGGATCTCGTCCTGGAACAAGTGCGCGCCCTGAAGAATGAACTTGAAGTCTCTTCCAAAAGACTTGAAGAAAAGATGGATGACCTTGAATCCAGGATTGATCTGATCGAAGACGAGCTTGATGAATATAGGGAATATGAGAAGAGTATTCAAAGTAAGTGAAATGTTTCATAGGAGTTCTGTTTTGTTTCTATCTAGAAAACTTCTTATGAGAATTTTATTCTTGTGTTTTTAAGAAGAATAACTAGAGTTTGGAATAGCCATTATTGTGATTACACATACCTATGTCCAACGATTTTCATCTTCAATGTTTTTAGATTTATTTATTTAAATTCTAAAGTTTGTTTGGAAGATGATTTTGAAGTATTAATCTTTATGGTTTTATATATTGCAATTTGTTATGGGATATGTGTGTTTGCGTCCGTGAACTATGATTGTCCCATACGTTGTCAAAAGTTAAGTCCTTCGTACGTCAATATGCAAGTATTGATAAAAGAATGAATGAACTTTTGACAAAAACAAAAGTTAAGCCTTTTATGTCATTATGCAAATATTGATGGAAGAAAGGATGAGCTTTTGTTTACAAAAATTAAGTCTATTATATGTCATTGTGCAAATAATGATGGAAGATAGAATGAATCTTTGTCTATTCCGCAGTATTGATCTTCCCTGATCCATATTTTTTTATGTATATACTATGTGGCTCCGTAAGTTCTCTTATGTTGAGCATTTCCGATTGAATTAATCATGGGTTCTCTTGTGGTTAATTTAATTGAGTATTTTGGATACAAATTCATATTCTTATATGATTTGTTGTTGTCCAAAGAAATCCTTCTTTTCTCGTGAAAGTAAGGTCGCTCTTGTTGTTCTTTCGGGAATGACATTTTATGGGGGAGAGTTCTTAATTGAACTTGTGCTTAATTGCCAAATCTTTGTGGGGAGTGCGGCTGTGGAATATTATAGGGGTTATCTTGTATCTTTATTAACTCCTTGATGAATGCATTTAGCTTCGGCTATATGATTGCATCTAAAAAGTTGATATGTGCTTTATTTTGGTCATGAAATGTCTCTATGAAAATTTCATTAGGATCCCACTAGTTTTTGTACCTTTGCCAATTTTATTGACAAAAAGGGGGAGAATTAATGTGTAGTTCACACTACAAATACATATGGTTTTCGGATCATTATGTAAGGGGGAGTGGTTTCCATGTGAGATGGAGTATTGATTTTTTTTTTTTGGTAAGTCCAAAATTGTATTAATAAATAACAAAATTACACCAAAGTTTGTAAGAAAATAGGCACAGCACCCCAAAAACTTACAAACTAATCGAATCTAAAATAAGTTACATTTGGTAATTCAATAGCAATAATAAAATCAGGCCTATTGTCATAAATTAAACCCACTCCTTCTTCTAATAAACAACCTCTCTTTGCCATGGTATCAGCAACAAAATTTGCTTCTCCATACGAATAAACAAAACGAATGTCATTATATCTTGCCCTCACAGCTAACCACCTCGAACGAAGAAACCAAGGCACCGAATTAATGTTGCCAGAGAACACCAAAATAGCAGCCATCGAATCCGAACGAATACAAACATCAGTCACTTCAAATTTAGTTGCCCACTCAAGACCAACTATGATACATAAAATCTCCGCCAAGTAATTTGTTTGAATGCCAAAACCAACACTCATTGCTCCTAAAACATTAGCATTTGCATCACGAACTACAACTCCAGCCCCAGCTCTTCCCGGATTCCCCCTTGCTGCCCCATCACAACAAAGCATAAGCTCATTATGTCTTGGAGGAACCCAATAACACTCCTTAGGATCATTAAACTTCACATTCCTATGACGAACTCTAAAAAGGGATAGAACACGTAAATCGTCTTGACAATTATACATGTAACCTTTTAGACGTCGAGAGTAGTCATGAATCTGATTGAAAACCTTTTTATGAAAGAAATGCCAACTAACTTGTTGGTTATTATAAATAAAACCATTACGAGTCATCCATAATTCCGAGCGAATCACTAAAACAACAAGCAACCACAAATCTTCAATCATGCGACTCTTCCCCTTAGCTATCTTGTACGAAGTTATAAGATTAGGATGAGGTAAAATACCAAAGACATCTGAAATCCAAGCCCACGCTTTGGCAGCAAAGGAACAAGACCACAAAATATGTTCCAACGTTTCCTCCTCACTGTTACACAAACAACACTTGTTAACTATTTGATATTTGAATCTACTCTTTAGCTTATCTAAGGTTGCACAAGCACCACGAAGGATTTTCCAGTTTCTATCCGCAAGAGAAGTATGCATTGAAGACCTCCATAGCAACGAAGCTCCCTCCAGAATAGGATACCTTCTGCGAATTAGTTGTTTAGCCGAACATACAGTAAAGGAGCCTTTGTATTCAGGCTTCCAAATTCTGTAGTCTTCACCTCCTAACGGGATTGGCAGATTCCCCAAATTAACTTCAGCAACAATCGAGTTCTGCTCCGCTGAATCCGTAAACATCCAGGCCCCATTTTGAATACAATCACTAACCAACAGAGAACGATCCAAATTCTGTGGACCAATAGCATCAGCAATACTCGTTTCCCCAAACCAAGAATCAAAGTAAAGAGACGTGGTCCTGCCATCTCTAATCAGCATTTTAGAATTTGAAACAACTTCACTATAAACCCATTTAAAGCCCGGGTAAATGGAAGATTTTGTATACCCCACCAGCCAACCATTCCTAGTGAAAAACTTAGCTCTTAGAAAACCTGCCCAAGCCTTTTTAGAAGAGCATATATTCCAGCACAATTTCATGAGCATAGCCTTGTTCATAACTCGCATTTGAGTAATACCCAAACTACCCTCTTCATAAGGAGCACAAATCTTATCATAAGCAACAACAAAAGATCTACTCACCTGAGAATCACCCGACCACAAAAAGTTGCGAATGGTTACTTCACATTGATGGATAAATTTCCTAGGCCATTTATAAACCGCCATATTATGAATTGAATAACTTGCTATTACTGATTTGACTAGCACCACTCTATCTTGAAAAGATAACATCCTTCCCTACCATCCAGATAATTGTTCCTTAATCTTCTCCGCCACATCACTAATATGATGATATTTGACAGCTCCCGGCATAACTTTAACCCCCAAATATCTATCCGGGAAGGTTATAATATTCATACCCAAGAAATCAGCAATAGTTGCCCTTCTTCGTAAATAACCACCTCCATAATAGAGTTTGCTCTTTTCACGACTAACTGTTTGGCCCGAAGCTCTTTGATAAGTACCCAAAAGAGCAACCAAATTCCTCAAACTTTTCATGTTACCCTTACAGAAAATCATAATGTCATCAGCAAAGAACAAATGAGTGGGAGAAATACCTTTTATAGTGACCATAGTTGTCATGTGACCCTCACGAAAGAGTTTTGTGATATTTATGCTTAAGACATCCTCAATCAAAACAAAACTCAAAGGAGACAAAGGATCACCTTGCTGTAGGCCTCTATCAATACTGAAAAAACCTTCCGGGCTACCATTCACAAGGACAGAGATTCTTGCTGACTTCAAAATGCTGAGGATCCAATCACACCAACACTCCGAGAACCCATATCTTCTAAAAACCTCCAAAATAAAAGACCAGCTAACCGTGTCAAAATCTTGAGTAATATCAAGCTTTAAACTCACAATTGAACTTGTGATACAATTCAACTTTGATGTTGTGTAATGATACTATGACATTGTGTAACAATGATTGAGATCTTTTGTTTTCTCATTGTTATGGCTACGGATTTTCAACAATGATGATGCTAAACTTACAACCTTTGGAATCATTGGAGTACTTGGAAGTGACGAAGATTTTGAGTAATGTTGAAGAACCAAGGAGATCATGCATGTGGAAGAGAAGCTGCAAAGTTTATTTATTTTGTATTCCATATGTATTGATAGTTTTTTCACTAAAATTGACAAAGGGGGAGATTGTTAGAGCACTGCTCGGTCGAACTCGCAAGCGTTGCTATCTCAAGCTTGTTGTCAAGTTTAGTTGCCAAAACTATAAGTCTTGATTTCTGGTCTACTTATAGCTAAGTCTCGGACTAGGATAGAAAGTGTAGTTGATCTCTAGACTCCACAGCGTTCATTATAGAAAGACGAAGAACTACTCAAGGAACTGGTGGAACTTCATCGACTAAAAGGTATGTGGAGACTTGAACTTATCTATCACTCTAAAGTCTATCTACTCTACCTCCTATCTTGAGACAAAAGTCGTATTGCTATATAGACTTCGATTATACACATTTGCTATTTCGAGCCGAGTTTATCTCGTTTATCTTTTTCTCGAAATATGTGTTGGTAAGCTTTCGCTTTGGCCAAGTTCATCTTTACAAGTGACGAATGTCATTTTGGTTATTTCAATATCTTGAAAATTGCTTTGATGAAAAATAGTGTGTGAATAACCTCTATTTAACATCCTCTAAGAATGTTTCAATGATTGAAATGAGAGTTTAGAATATATAACCTTGAATGGATATAAACATTGTATGTGTACTCATACATGTGTAAGTCCAAAATCCTTGAACCAAAGTATGCGTACTTTGCTGCTCAAGATAACCGGAACTAAAGTCCGCGTACTGCCGGAAGTTCACGTCCCGTGAATTTCTGCTGGAGTTTGTGAACTGAAAACAAACTTAATCCGGGTACTTAAGTATGCGTACCGGTATGCATACTTTAGTGGGTTATATTCTAAAAACGGTTTATTCGTGAACTTAAACTTGTATAAACTAAGGAAAGCATATTTGCAAACTGTGGCTATAAAGTTCATGAATCGATTCGAGTGAATCAAAATCTTTTTTGCTTCGATTGTGGCTAACCATTTGGTTAACTACTGTTGAACCAACTAGGTGTACACGTTTAGGTACGGTTACACAAACCTAAATGAACGTGCATTTCATTTGTGTATAACAAGCTAAGTTCGATCTAACGGTTGAAAGATATTAGCTTGAATCTAATCAGGTTTTCATCTAATGGTGAATATTGAATGCTTTGTTACCAAGGTAACTTAGATTGCAAACCTTGATTTGGAGACTATATAAAGGAGAACTCTAGCAACTGGGAAAGTTAATCCCCACACCTCCTGTGTGATACTAGTTGTATAAGCTAGAGTCGATCCTCCTTTAACCTTAGGTTTCTACCGAGACCCTGTAGGTTAACGACTTGAAGACTTCATATGGATTGTGAAGCCAGACCCAACTATTTTCTCTGTAGTTGCGTGATCTGATCTTGTTGTTTCTATCGTATTGAGTACAATTGTAAAATTGGCTCGAGATTAATTTCTCCAATAGGCAAGATAGAAAAGTAGTCACAAACATCTTCGTCTCATCGTTTGTGATTCCACAATATCTTGCTTCGCTAGTCGATTAAGATTATTGTGAGGTGATTGATAATTCTAGGCTGTTCTTCGGGAATATAAGTCCAGGTTATCGATTGGTTCTTGTTCACCTTGATTTATCAAAAGACGGAACAAAACTTATAGGTATTTCTTTGGGAGACAGATTTATCTATTCTTGTAGACTTTTTTGTGTGATACATATTTGTTTATTAAAGTCTTCGACTTTGGGTCGTAGCAACTCTTAGTTGTGGGTGAGATCAGCTAAGGGAATTAAGTGCGTAGTATCCTGTTGGGATCAGAGACGTAAGGAGCGCAACTGTACCTTGGATCAGTGTGAGATTGATTGGGGGAACTACAGTCCAGACCGAAGTTAGTTTGTAGTAGGCTAGTGTCTGTAGCGGCTTAATACAGTGTGTGTTCAATCTGGACTAGGTCCCGGGGTTTTTCTGTATTTGCGGTTTCCTCGTTAACAAAACTTATGGTGTCTGTGTTATTTCTTTTCCGCATTATATTTTGTTATATAGTTGAAATATCACAGGTTGTGCGTTGAATCAATCAATTGGGAAATCCGACCTTTGGTTGTTGATTGAAAGTGATTGATACTTGAACATTGGTCTTTGGTACCATTCAAGTTAATTTTTCTTGTATTCAATTAGACTCGCAGATTTCTATTTGCTTGAGTAAGTATTGAATCGAGAAATTTAGATATAACTCTTTGATATACTTTTATTAAGATTGAGTCTGACTGTCTAGTTGATTCTCTTAAAAGTATATTGGAGTTAGTCCATACAGAATTCTAAGCGAATTATTGGGTGAGGTTGTTGTACCCCCACTTTTTCAGATTTTATAGCTTTAGTTCGGATTGTAAGTCGATATAGACTTAGGGGTGAAACTTATGATGAAATTGTTGTGCGATCTTGAGAGGAATGGTGAAGATGGAAAAGAAAGAATTTTGAATACGAAGCTCATTTTCACATCCTCAGGGAGTTTCTCATTACTCGTATGGGATTTTAATACGATATAATGATTTTAATGCGGTATTATAATTAAGTAAAACTTACTAAGTAGAATGCAACAACATTTCAAATAAAGCAAATTTTCATTTCAAATTAATTTTCAGTAGAATGCAACAATATTTCAAATTAAAGATCTACATTTCAAATTTAAATTTAAATTGAAATTAATACATCAATTATCTAGAGTTTGGATACACAAATGTTAACTTCGATATACTTGATAGTGATTCTATAGAGTTTGGTTAAGTGCGAACCTATTATCAAGTATCACACTTTGGTAATAGTATTGTCTCGATCTCGTATCCATAGAAAATCACATAATGTGTGGATACCGATTTGTTGTATTGTCTCGATTCTGTCCATAAACGATCACTTTCGATAAGAGGACTTATAGGTTTAAAATAAAAAGATTGTGGTGTATTTGGGTACCCTCGTCTTTTCAGTTGTGCATCATTGATACAATCTTGGGTAAAAAAAAACATAATTATGACAAATACATTCATCTTCAGAGACAGTGAACTTTGGACCTGAACTTTGTTACATTTTTTTATTTAATTTTTTTACCTTTGCTCTGAGATTGAGGTTGAAAATCCATGTTATAAGAAGTTAAGAAGTGTAGAGCTGAGAAGGTGTGAGTAGTTTATCTTTTTGTAGATTAAAAAATAGTGAGAGATTGAGAAATTCTAGAGCGAGCTGAAACGAGTTTGAAGTTGGGTATTTATGAGGGGTGGGTGGTGGGGTGAGGGAGGTGGAAATTTCTGCCCATTGGATGAGGAACTGCTGAGCGATGTTCAAATCGACGAGCGATGAAAAAACTAGCGCTGGCGCTGTGCAGGCCATCGAGCGTTGTTCTGACCATCGATCGATAGATATCGCTCGTTAGAAATTCTTTCGCATATGCCTAAGTTGTATATTGACACTTAGCCACTTATGTTTGCCACTTTACCATATCCATAATGGGTGCAAAATGGCAAATTATGGTATTTGACACGTGCATAGGAATATGACTTAGAAAATGTATTTTTATTAAGTATGAGATATCTCGGCCATGGTCTAAGTGATTCTCTTACCTAGTTTTTGTGCTATAAATATGAATTAAACTAGGTCGAGCTTAATATGATTAATATGAAGTATAAATGAGAGAAGCTTATTCAGGGATGCATTCAACATTAAGGTAAGAGTTTCCTCGTGGGAAACATCTACTACAGCGGGAAAATGCTTGAATTACTTGCCAGTCATTAAAGCAGCAGCCCTATAAAGAAATTAAAAAAACAACTCAAAGGATGTGAAAGAAAAAGAGAAAAAACAAAGCAAAGGTGGAATGGACTGGCGCGGCACAATGATGTCTATATTGTGTGTTGTTGTTGTTGGAGATAGAAAACATATTAAAAATCAAAATATAAATAAATAAAAATAAATACAAAGTTCTTAGCTCGTAACGCCGGTAACTGCCATAGATTTTCCAGATAGAGGAAAAAAACTGAAAGAAGTTTTCCTATTTTTCTTTTTAGCTCAGAAAAGAAGAAAAAAACGACTCTTTCCAGAAATAAATATACATCTCTTTACACTCATCAAAATTTAAATTTGGTTGATCAACTCTTTTCAGTCCTTTGATCTTCGATTTACTTGAGAAATTATTAATTCTTTTCTGAAGAAGAAGAAATTAGTTAATTACTCATAGATCCGTTGAGTTGTTGTTTTAGTCATATGAAGTATGTAGAATTAGGGTTTTAGGGTTTTCTTTACTAATTCAGTAAAGATGATGGTATCAAGAGGATTGTTTGGATGGTCACCATCACATGTACAACCATTAACACCAGTATCAGAAGTATCAGAACCACCAGAATCACCCTCACCATATATAGATTCAAATGTTGAATCAATAAATAATGTTGAAGATGATGAAGATATTGATGATGGAGATGATGAAATTGAACCACCACCTGCTGCTGTACCTTTCTCTAGTTTATTTGCTCATGCTGATACTTTTGATTGGTTTTTAATGGTTATTGGTTCATTAGCTGCTGCTGCTCATGGAACTGCTCTTGTTGTTTATTTACATTTCTTTGGAAAAGTTATTCACTTATTAAGTTTTAAAGGGAATACTCAAAATTCCGATGCCTTATTTCAGGAATTCACTCAGGTGAACATCTTTTCAAACCCTAATTTAAGTTTTTTTTTTTTGTTTTTTTTTTTCAATTTTTTTTTTGTTAATTTAGAATCTGTTTCATCTGGTTTGTGCTGCAGTATGCACTCTATATAATTTACATTGCGGTTGCTGTTTTTGCTGCCGCGTGGATTGGTATGCATTTTGGTCTCTCTGGGTTTCAGTGTATTTGTTGTTACTCTAGATTGAAGTTATTAACTATGCTTACCAATTAATTTGATTTGGTGAGCAGAGGTGTCATGTTGGATTCTTACTGGGGAGAGGCAGACTGCTGTTATTAGGTCAAAGTATGTTCAGGTGTTGCTTAACCAGGATATGAGTTTCTTTGACACATATGGGAACAATGGGGATATTGTGAGCCAAGTATTGAGTGATGTGCTGCTTATTCAGTCTGCTCTTAGTGAGAAGGTATGCTCTAATAGCAACATTGTTGTGATGGTTCATAACCATGGAATAGGAAGTATACACATTTTCACCTGAGATTTTTCCCTGCTTAAAAAATGACCATGTTTGTTCCATGAGGGGTTTAAGCTCATGCTGGTTTCAACTTTTCCCTGCTTCTGCTGTGTCATCGGTGGATGTTACCTTTTGTAATATGGAATTTGTGTAACAGGTTGGCAATTATATCCATAATATGGCGACGTTTTTTGGTGGTCTCGTCATCGGGTTTATCAACTGCTGGCAGATTGCACTCTTAACATTAGCCACTGGCCCATTTATTGTAGCTGCTGGTGGGATATCAAACATATTTCTCCACAGGCTTGCTGAAAATATTCAGGATGCTTATGCTGAAGCAGCAAGCATTGCTGAACAGGTTAGTGGTTTATAATCATCCTTATATAATTCTGCTGAGAAATCTTCAAGCAAGATAAGTGCTTAAGTTGCATTCTTCTTCCAGCAGTACCTAAGATGCGGTCATAAAACATAATTTCATTACTTGTGCAGGCAATCTCTTACGTTAGAACCTTATATGCTTTTACAAATGAAACATTGGCCAAATATTCTTATGCCACTGCACTCCAAGCAACGTTGAGATATGGTATACTGATAAGTCTTGTGCAAGGTCTTGGACTTGGATTTACATATGGACTTGCCATTTGTTCATGTGCTTTGCAACTTTGGGTTGGAAGGTTCCTGCTTAAGAGTCACAAAAAGCAGGGCGATCAAATCTTAATAGCTTTGTTTTCTGTTATTTTGAGTGGCCTGTAAGTATTTTGTACTTGTCGTTTTTGCTCATGTATTGATAATTTATTTCCACACATTGCCGTAACTGCAATTATTATTACATGTAGTGGGCTGAATCAAGCAGCGACAAACTTCTATGCATTTGAGCAAGGTCGTATCGCTGCTTATAGATTATATGAGATGATTAGCCGGTCAACCTCTTCGGTGAATCAGGAAGGAAATACCTTGGCTTCTGTGCAAGGAACCATTGAGTTTCGGAATGTTTATTTCAGCTACCTATCTCGGCCAGAGATACCTATCCTGAGTGGATTTTTCCTGACAGTACCTGCTAGAAAAACTGTGGCACTTGTTGGAAGGAATGGCTCGGGAAAAAGCAGCATTATTCCTCTAATGGAAAGGTTTTATGATCCTACGTTAGGTATTTGCTGTGAAGTTTTCTCATCTTCTCCATTTTCATTTCCTTCTTCCTTTCTCTTCAAGGTTCTATAAATACATACTGAGAATAAATATCTTGATGTAGGAGAGGTTCTTTTGGATGGTGAGAATATTAAAAACTTGAAAGTAGAATGGTTAAGAAGCCAGATAGGACTTGTCACTCAAGAGCCTGCCTTGCTAAGTTTGAGCATTAGAGATAATATTGCTTATGGGCGATCGGGTGCTACCTTCGATGAGATTGAAGAAGCAGCTAAAATAGCACATGCACATTCATTCATTAGCTCTCTTGAGCAAGGATACGAAACACAGGTGAATACCTGTATGAATAATAGGTGTTTCTATCACTTGTGTATGTTTTAAATTCAGATGTCTTCTTAGGGTTTCTCATCATTTATGCATTTCAGGTTGGTAGAGCTGGTTTGGCATTAACGGAAGAACAGAAGATAAAGTTATCTGTTGCTAGGGCAGTGCTTTCAAACCCGTCTATTCTTCTGCTTGATGAGGTTACTGGTGGTCTTGATTTCGAAGCAGAAAAGGCTGTTCAAGAGGCTCTGGATGTCCTCATGTTGGGACGCTCAACTATAATAATAGCTCGACAACTTAGCTTTATAAAGAATGCTGACTATATAGCTGTCATGGAGGAGGGTCAACTTGTAGAAATGGGCACACATGATGAGCTGTTAACCTTGAATGGCCTATACACAGAGCTTCTAAGATGTGAAGAAGCAGCAAAGCTTCCTAAGAGGTATTTGGAAATTTCACTCATTCGGTTTTAAATTAAACTCTAGAATTAGCTTTTGTTCATAGGTGAAGTCTAGATGGGAAAAATTAGTGAATGATGCCATTGCTTCATCCAGTGAGGTTTAATATCCTTCTAAATTTGGTTAGCAATATCGGTTGTTTGTGCAAGAGTGTTGCATCCATCATTTGGTGATCGTCTTTCCCATTCTACATTTTTAACACCTAGATCCCCAAGTTACGTAAAGAAAAAAAATTGTTTTTGTTTTATGCAATCTAAGCCTGCATTCTTTTCCCACGCCCAGTTAAGCTTTGGGATCTGCTTTATTCAAGACTCACCTCACTTTAATCTTACTCTCATCTGTTGAGCTTGATTATTTGCAGATACAGTTTTTGGACATGTCCATTAAGGATCAAAGTAGTTGTTTTGAACTTCATAAATAATCTCGTTTGGTTAAACTTATGTAGCGTCCTCTCTAGTAGACCATGTATTTTTTGGCATATTGGTTAATCTACTCTTGTTTAGGGACTTACCTTACTGTCACATTCTCTTTCAGGACCCCTATGAGGAACAGAGAGACCGCAGCTAGTCAAAATGAGAAGGACATCTCATCAGATCATATTACTCAAGAATCATCATCTCCTAGGATGAGTAAGTCACCCTCTCTTCAGCGAGCACATGGTGTCCATGCATTTTGGGCCTCAGATGCCACATTTAATTCACAAGAGTTGCCAAAACTTCAGAGTCCACCTTCGGAGCAAGTATCAGAAAATGGGATGCCCTTGGCTTCCACAGATGAGGCACAATCTGTAAAAGGGCAAGACAGTTTTGAGATGAGGTTACCTGAGCTGCCCAAACTTGATATTCCATCTGCAAAACAACAATTCTCAACTGGCTCGGACCCTGAATCTCCTATTTCACCACTTTTAGTGTCTGACCCTGAAAACGAGCGCTCACACTCAAAGAATTTTAGTCAACAACTCAGCTCATTCGATGATGATATCCCAGTAAAGCAGAAATATGTGAAGGACACACAGCTTCAGAAACCTCCGTCACTTAGGCGGCTTGCCGAGCTTAGCTTCCCTGAGTGGCTTTATGCCCTTTTAGGGAGCTCAGGAGCTGCTATTTTTGGTTCTTTCAATCCTCTCCTTGCTTATCTTCTTGCTCTGGTTATGGTAGCGTATTATAGAGATACTGGTCATCACCAACGCTATGAAGTGGACAAATGGTGTTTGTTCATTGTTGGCATGGGAATTGTAACAGTGGTGGCCAACTTCTTGCAGCACTTCTATTTTGGTATAATGGGGGAGAAAATGACTGAACGAGTTAGGAGAATGATGTTCTCAGGTATTTATGTCCACTGCTTTGAACCCGATTTCTTTATTACTAGTATTAATAGTAGTTTCCTTTACGTGTTTTCTGGGTAATATGTTCGCATTATGACTTTTCATTCTGAGCTAAAAGTGTTTCTGTTTCCATCCAGCTATGTTGAGGAACGAAGTTGGTTGGTTTGATGAAGAAGATAACAGTGCTGACAACTTATCCATGCGCTTGGCAAATGATGCTACTTTTGTGCGTGCTGCTTTCAGCAACCGGCTTTCTATCTTTATCCAGGACAGTACAGCTGTTGCTGTGGCTCTTCTTATTGGGATGCTGTTGGAATGGCGGGTAGCGTTAGTGGCTCTGGCAACCCTACCAGTCCTTGTCATCTCTGCCATTGCTCAGGTTTGCTGTTGACCTCTATGCTCTAGAACAAAAGGGGAAAAGATCCCATGAATTTCATCAGTCTGCACTGATTTATACCCATAACACTGTACTTTAGTAACTCAAAATCGTTCCCTCGATGAGACCTAAGACTTGTAAACGTTGCATTTTGCAGAAGCTGTGGCTTGCAGGCTTCTCACGAGGTATTCAAGAGATGCATAGAAAAGCATCTTTGGTCCTTGAGGATTCGGTTAGAAACATTTACACTGTCGTGGCGTTCTGTGCTGGTAACAAGGTAATGGAGCTCTACAGATTGCAGCTGGTAAAAATATTCAAGCAGAGCTTCCTCCATGGGATGGCCATTGGTTTTGCCTTTGGCTTTTCACAGTTTCTGCTTTTTGCCTGCAATGCTCTCCTACTATGGTACACTGCTATCTCTGTTAAAAACGGCCATCTGGATCTGCCCACAGGTCTGAAGGAGTACATAGTCTTTTCATTTACAACCTTTGCCCTTGTTGAGCCTTTTGGCCTGGCTCCATACATTCTTAAACGTCGAAAATCCCTCGCTTCCGTATTCGAAATCATAGACCGTTCACCTAAGATTGACCCTGATGATAACACTGGATTGAAACCCCCCAATGTCTACGGAAGCATTGAGCTGAAAAATATTGATTTTTATTATCCATCTCGTCCTGAAATTATGATACTGAGCAATTTCAGCCTCAAAATCAGCGGAGGCCAAACTATAGCCGTCGTGGGAGTTTCAGGATCTGGAAAAAGCACTATAATCTCTTTGATGGAAAGGTTCTATGATCCAGTCGCTGGTCAAGTATTACTGGATGGCCGAGATCTGAAGCTTTTTAATCTAAGATGGTTAAGGAACCACATGGGTCTTATCCAACAGGAACCAATTATCTTCTCAACAACTATAAGGGAGAACATCATCTATGCTAGGCATAACGCAACAGAAGCTGAGATGAAGGAGGCAGCAAGAATAGCAAATGCTCACCATTTCATCAGTAGTTTTCCGCATGGTTACGACACGCATGTGGGCATGAGAGGGGTGGATCTGACACCTGGTCAAAAACAAAGAATTGCCATTGCACGCGTTGTGCTGAAAAATGCACCCATCTTGTTATTGGATGAGGCCAGTTCTTCAATTGAGTCAGAGTCGAGTCGTGTGGTACAAGAAGCTCTGGATACATTAGTCATGGGGAATAAAACAACTATTCTGATTGCCCATAGAGCAGCTATGATGAGGCATGTAGACAATATTGTGGTTCTAAATGGTGGCAAAATTGTGGAACAAGGTACCCATGATAATTTGGTATCATCCAATGGTTTATATGTTCGATTAATGCAACCCCACTTTGGGCAGGGTCGTAGGCAGCAGCATCGGCTTGTATAGGTGATTGGTCTGTAATTGATGTAAATTTTATACTTAGTCAGGTCCTCATTCCACCCATTTGCTGACTTTTCTTTTTTAAATTGGTTGGTGGGAGTTTGTAGAAAAGAAGAAAAAGAGAATGGATTGGTTTGTAAGTATGTTTGTCTTTTGCAGTCGAGGGTGGTGGCAGGTGAGAATATTCAGATTTAGGATACTTCAAATAGGCTTTGTGGAATATGGGTGGAGTGAGAAGAATCTGCTACTGCTTGAGAATTTGTACTCGGCAGTTTGTCTGTCTCATTCTTTTGGAGAGACTCGCACTTGAGTTTCTGATTTGTCCTCCTTGGTAAATTAATTTTTGTGAAGCAAAAGAAAGTTAACTTGTTAGTTAGTGAATCAAAAGAAAGTTACATTCTGTTTCTTTATGCAGTTTGTTTGGCCAGGTTTTAGAAAGACTTGTAAGTTGAGAAATTTTGAACTTCGTTTAGTCTCTTACACCATGGATGTTTCTGCTAAATTATGCTATGGAGGTCTTGTATCATACAGAAGGAAATTTACAGACTTGATCTTTATTTTACATATGAACAAGGAATATAAAAGTTCAGTGTCATGTATGTAGAAAGGCAAATTTACCAGCTGACACTGTGGTAGGAATTTGCCATACATGCGTGGTCTCAAATCTCAAGCACCTTGAAAGAATCTGCTACTACTTTAAGTTGGTTTCGTACTTTTTTCCACCGTCTTTCGTTGGCTCCAACAATCAGTGTGTAATATCTCCCTATTGAGAATGAAGAAAGGAATCAAATTATGAAGCTGTATATTTGCATAGGCGGATATAAAAAGTTGGTTTATCTTACCATTGCCGATGGCGATAGTGGCAAAGGCAGTGCGAGAGAAATTTTTAGATGTTAAATCATACTCAAATGTGTAGTAGTTTCTTCCATCAACGGTTCTCTGAAAAATTTGTTAGATTTTCATATGACGCCCATCATACGTCTTTTCAGAGGAGAAAATGTCAATGAAACTCACCTCTTGCATGTCAAATATGGTTGGTGTTTGGGTTGGTGCTGAAAACTTGTGTTTCACCAAATTATAAATTACCTGGTAAGCAAATAAAACTGGATCAAACAAAGTGCAAAACATTGAGCAAAACAAAGGTTTTCTTTCTTTTACCTCATCCATTGGACCCAATTCGTGTACATCTTTTTTATCAGTAGGTATAAAGCTGACTCTAACATTTTGCAACGGCAAATATCGGTCCTTGAATGCTGAATCGTGTCCTCTAAAATCGAAGTCCTGAACAAAGAGAATGTATATCAATCTTATCAAATTTCGAGTAATTCAATCGAGAAATTAATGAAACTCACCACCCAATCATCAGGATGATAGTATGTATATCCATCTTTTAAATCAACAAAAGCTTGATAGTTTTCTAGTCCTTCTGCAAGAAATGGATAAACAGGACAAGTTTTTTGATGAATTTTGGAAGAGAACTAGAGTAAGGAAAATTTAAACAAACCCGGATACCTTTAGCAAATCCAGAACTTGCCGGAAACAAACTTGTGACTAATGCACCTGCTACTCCAAGCAATATTGGCCTCCTCTTCAGAAAACCTGGAACCGGGATATGGTGAGACAGTGTTTGCTAGTATTAGATATGTTCAATTTTGAATCAAAGGGAACCACATCTAACTCACTTTCCTCTGAAGAAGTTGCCTCCACTGAGCTTGAATTTATTGCACATGAAGGTAATGCTGTGCAGCGAAACGCAGAATTCTGCAACAAAAATAAAATAAAATCAGATTGATAGAGCATAACAGTACATTGGGTACAAGTAAAACGGATCTTAATAGTAAAAGTCTACCTGTTGCTTAGGAAGGAATGAACCCCATTTCACTACTGGGACTGATAAAGTTGCCATTTTCTTTCCCTGGAATTTAAGCTGTTTGTTTTTAGTAAGTGAGTGTTTTCATCTAAAGCATTCTTTATCTATCCTTGAGAAACGGATAATGTGTTGTGTGGTGTGGTGGAAAAATGTTTGGCTTTGTTTTAACTTTTAACAACAAGAGTTCATAAAATTAACAAGGGGTTCTAGTACTACATTCGAGTACTAGAACAAATCATAGAACCTAGTTTTAGCCTTAACTCTTAATTATAGGGTGAGGTCAAATGATGATTAATTAGATCTAATTCTATATCAACAGTTTTGTTTAATTATGTTAATAGCATATATGTGCATGTGAGTTCTTGCTATTAGTCAAAGACTAATAAAAAACAGTATGAACCAATTTTAAAATAAAAAACTTATAGGGAGATGAACCCCTTGCACGTTCACTGGCATAATGCATCATTATAATCTTGCATCACTGCATCATAATCAATTGGGGTTTGGGTTTAACCCCTAAAACTATATGAAATCATAACCACAAAAGAAAAAAAGAAAAAAAGAAAAAAAAGAAATTGTATCATGAAAAAAATGAAAAAAAGAAAGAAAAAAAAGAAATTGTATCATGAAACAATAGGCCTGCTGGTACAATTCAGATTGTCATATTATAAAGGGATTTTGGTCTAACCCGAGGGCCTGAGGCACAACTTCATTTTAGTAGAAAAACTGTGAGAAACCTGGTTGGTTTCCCGTTATTATCATCCAAAACGTGTCATTATGCGTCAAGAACAAACCACAACAGAATATCCCAACCCCGTTTTGGTTGCAAGAATTTCAGATTCTTCTCCCTTTGGAAAAGAAAATGTGGAAATATGAACTACTGATCTCGAATACCAGAGTAATGGAACGCGTGTCTGGTTTTGGCATGGCCTATTCCCGTCTGGTCTGGTTTTGGCATAAATTAGCTGTTAATAATAATAATGGAACGCGTGTTTAGCATATTATGTCAGTGCGACAGTTACTTGATACCAACAGAAAGAGACGGTTGTAAGTTATACTAATTATAAGTTGCCTCTCCAACTGACTTTTCCTAAATTGCCGCGAGTTTTTTTGAAAAAACAAATACCATTCTTTGTCAAGTAATATTAAATAATCTCAATTCTACAGACCAGATCTTGGAAAATGTAGCAGTAGTAGGAACAAGAAGAACATCAGCTCTCCCACCACCACTGTTGGACCATTAGCTCTTCTTCCACTGCTCCCAACTCCCAAGCTTTTGCTTTTCAGTCAATTCATTTGCTCTAAAAAACATCATAATAACATCTTCTTTTTTGACTCCGCTTTTTCCAGTCTTATTCATTTCCTTTACCTCCTAAAGAGGGGACTCAACTCAGCACTAGTTCTAGGTATTCACTCATTCCCTGTCTCTTCAAACCCTCTATATTGATCTGTAGCTCTTGTACTCAAATTTTGCTGAATGTAGCGTGGATTAAGAAATGGGTGGTAGTTAAGGTTTAGAGTTTAGTTTGTGAATGAAGAAGAGATGGGTATTACTTCTTCACATTTGTTCATTTTCATCTACCTTTCATTATGTTTCCTATGTGTTGGATCCGCTTACACTGCTTTTACTCCTATTGACAATCTCTTGTTTAATTGTGGAGGAAATAAAACGTTAAAACACGACGACGGTCGAGCATTTGTACCTGATTCAAAAACTCCTAATCTGGGTATATCACCAAATTCTCACGTTGTTGTTATTAAGGATTCTAAACGCCATTCTTCAAAGCTGTATAATACAGCTCGCCTTTTTAAGAAAACGTCTAGTTATACCATTAGAACCAAACATATTGGCAGGCATTGGTTGAGATTACATTTTTCCGCTGTTAATAGTCCCCTGAAATCCTCAGTTTTTTCTATTGTGGCTAACGCAATCACACTTTCTCATGAATTCTCTTTTGCAAAATCAGCTAACGGTAAATCTTCTCTTCTCAAAGAGTATGTCATCAATTTGAGGTCACATTCATTAACACTAACACTTTCTCCGTTGTCGAATCATTCGGTGGCATTCATCAATGGGATAGAGATAATCTCTTTACCTGACAAACAATTTCCTTCTTCTGTCGTTCCAATTCCTTTGGGTCCTGAGATTGGAATTCCTACACACGCCGCACTTGAAACGGTTTATCGACTTAACATGGGAGGACCTCTTCTGCCAGCGAATTATGATCCATTGTGGAGAACATGGGTATCGGATCATGCTTTCCTTCTTAATCCTGGTTCTGCGCGTAGCGTCTCCATGAACCCAAGTACGGTCAAGTACCCAGCTGGGGTTTCTGTCAATATTGCACCGAATATGGTTTATGCAACAGCTCAAGAAATGGCGGATGCGAATGTGGGAGATCAAAGGTTTAACATCTCGTGGTCATTTAAAGTTGACAGCAGTTTCAGCTACCTCATTCGGATGCATTTCTGTGATATTGTAAGTATAGCCTTGAACAATCTGATTTTCAATGTCTATATCAACAACCAGTCTGCTATCAACTCTTTTGATATATCTAGCGGGACAAATCAATTGTCTGCTGCTTATTATGTCGACTTCATATCAAATGTTTCTAGTAGCTCAGATAGCATTCTGGTTCAAGTGGGTCCTCCTAATCAGAGGAATGTGCCGCCTAATGCAATCTTTAATGGGCTAGAGATCATGAAGCTTAGTGACAGTGACAACAGTTTGGATGGGATTCTCCGCCCTCAGTACACTCGCTCCAAGACTCGTAAGAAGAAAAGGATGATTGCATTAATAGTGGTTTTTTCTTTAGTAGGATCCTCAATTTTAATGCTCATTATAGCTGGTCTTTGCCGGTATTTGCGGCGCCAGGAGAAGAAGCCTAAGGAGCCTATACCAGAATGGCAACCACTTCCAACCCATGCAGGAAATTCAGAAACCAAGGTTTCAATGGGAAGTTTCTCCTCAGTAGTGCCTTCTCAAAATTTCGGACGTGTTCTTGCGTTTTCAGAGATACGTGACGCTACAAATAACTTCGACGAAAGCTTAGTCATTGGAGTGGGTGGATTTGGAAAGGTTTACAAAGGAGTTTTGGAGAATGGGGCTTTAGTTGCTGTAAAACGTGGCAACTCGCGATCTCAACAAGGACTAGTTGAGTTCAAGACAGAAATTGAAATGCTGTCAAAGCTTCGGCATAGACATTTGGTTTCTCTTATAGGATACTGTGAAGAACTCAATGAAATGATTCTTGTCTATGAGTGCATGGCTGGGGGACCTCTTAGGAGGCACTTGTACGGTTCAGGTTCCTCGTCACTTTCATGGAAACAAAGGCTTGACATCTGCATTGGAGCTGCTAAAGGGTTACACTACCTTCATACTGGTGCAGCTGAGAGTATTATACATCGAGATGTTAAAACTACCAATATCCTTCTCGATGACCATTTCACGGCCAAGGTTGCAGATTTTGGGTTGTCGAAATTAGGCCCTACATTGGATCAAACTCATGTAAGTACAGCAGTAAAGGGGAGCTTTGGATATCTGGATCCAGAATACTTTCGTAGGCAGCAACTTTCAGAGAAATCTGACGTGTATTCCTTTGGGGTTGTGCTAATGGAAGTTTTGTGCGCTCGGCCGGCCATAAATCCTTCTCTGCCAAGGGAACAAGTGAATATAGCTGAATGGGCGATGCAGTGGCAAAGGAAGGGCCAATTAGAGAAAATAGTTGACCCCCATCTCATCGAGTCTTTGAACCTTGACTCATTAAGAAAATTTGGTGAAACAGCGGAGAAGTGTTTAGCTGAACATGGAGTTGATAGACCAACAATGGGAGATGTTCTGTGGAATTTGGAGTATGCTCTTCAACTTCAAGAAGCTTCAACGCTATCAGTTGCAAAAGTTGATAGTGCAAATTCCATACCTGATCTACCAGAGTGCATTTCTCGGATGCAGTCTGTTGATCTTGATAGTGAAGAAATTGCTAGTGAGTCAGGGTTGAATGCAGCCACAACAAGTGCAGTATTTTCGCAACTGATGCGTCCTAAAGGAAGATAGTGGCCTTTTATTTGTTTCGCTATTTTCATAAGAAATTGATTTTATTTTTTTTCTCCCATTTTGTATTTTAGAACGACATACCAATAGCTTGATTCTGGCAAATTACTTGTAATAAGTTAGCAGAGAAGTCAGTTCAGGGATATTCCGGTTTTTTATTTCTTAATTTTTGTTTTTGTGTGTGTATTATCTTGATCAGTAAAAAAAGGATTATTGTTTCAATGTCAATTTTATTTAATTCTTTTCCTTACGCTACAATTGTAAAAGTTCAAATGAAGATTAGAAGAAGAAATAGTTCATTAACTCAGTTTCAACAACAAAAATCTTTAATTCCAATTTACACCAATTTTATACAAATCCAATAATAATGTCAATGCAGCCTCTGACGCTTGGCAGTAGGGATAGAATGGTTAATGAAATTCCTATTGAAACCAGCAGATAACACTTGAGCCTTGTTTAAGCATGTACCATGACCGCTTGAAAAGTTGAGCATAGATGTAGAGTATATCTGCGCAGAGCCATGAGATACACTGGAATAAGAATGACTGGAAGAATTATGAACAGCTTCCGAACCGTTGACCGATAAAGACGGTAGCTGTAGGGTCTGATGAGGTGGAGGATTTCTCCATCGGGGTAAAGGTCCCGCTAAAAGTAGTGTTTTCAGCAATGGCCCAGCTTCCATTACAGACTGCAGCAATTTTCCTTTCGGGGGAAGAAGTTTCCCCTTAACAAGATTGTCAATTGCAAGTGATGCTTGATCAGTACATGCCGAACTCCATACATTACGTTCTTGAACAAAAGGCTGATGCGGTACGTGTAGTGGCTGGTGTGGTACATTCAAAGGAGGCTGTTGTGGTGCTTGAACCATACTCGAGTCGACCACATTAATATTAGATAGTTCCGGTGAAGAAACGGTATCAAAGATTGAATCAACAGGTGGTGAACCATATGAATGATGATTAGAAACACTATCAGTTTCTGTGATACTAGAGTTTCCTTTAGTGGGATTGACAACGAGAATTTTGGGTTGATGAGTAGACATAACAGGGTAGTTTTCAGTTGGATTAGAGGGTGAAAACTTGTTCCATAGTCTTTGAAGCTGATTTTTTGCTTCATCTCTTTCTCTACATGCTTGATTCAAGAGATGAACCAACTTATTTACATTCGCTTCATTTCTTTTCATCTCTTCTTTTGCTTCTGCTCTTGCTGTTTCCAGTTCGTATGTCGTGTAGAAAAGTAATTCCTTTAACTGCTCACAGTTCTGCTACAAGAAATATTCTAGTATTAGTAACAGGAAAATCTGATTTAAAGGAGATTCTATGATGATCAATATCAAACAGTAAAACTAGCGGCATTATGTACATACAAAAGAGCCGACACAGACTTTCATAGACTTCCGAGGAAGAAGTCCCGAAAAATGGAGAATGGTGGTTCAATTGAATTCCAGCAGAAAAAACTGGTCTCGCTTCAGAAGCAGTTGAAGAAGAAGACGAATCTTGGAGGAACAACTAGATTTATAAATCAGAAATTGGTCATTCCAAGTGATCAACTTTTATTGGTAGATGATGTAAAGAATCCATGAGAAACTGAATCAAATCATTTACTTTTCAAAAAATAAAAAAGACCCACTTTTCAGAGCTTCTTACTTAAAATCCAATGACACTACAACTGAAATAACTTTAGAAATAAGCACTCGAACACCAAAGTGACTTCTTAGAGTACATATAAAAAAAAGTACTAGAATCTTAAAATTCTCAAATGTTTTAAGCAGAATTTTCTAAAAAAACCCAGAATCAGAAATCAATATTCAGAATAAATGAGAAAATCGTGGAGAATTAAGATGTTGATATCTCAAACAATCAAAAAACAACAAGTACATTAATGTAGAAATGAAAATAACACACCCACCTCTTGATAACTCCAAACAGAAGTCATTGCTTCCATTTTCTCTCCTCACACTAAAGAACTAGTACGTCGTTAGAATGAAAAAGAGAAACAAAATCTAACAAGAAAATTTAGTGAATAATTTCTATGGAATCGAGGAACTCTCTCTTATATAACTAGCAGTAGTAGTAGAAAGAGAAATGATGGTAGTAGGGTAATAGGGTCCGCCTCACATCTAACACTCTCGTATGAAAACATCCAAAATTAAATAACATTGAAAAATGAGGAATGTAACCAAAAAAAAAAAAAAAACTTTCCAAATACAAAACAAAAATCCTTCCTTTTTTTAATTTCATAGTAAAACCCCCTTAATAAAAGCCAACTCCGTTTTTTAAGGGCTCTTGCCCCCCTTGATATTCTCTCTTTCTCTCGTTAGAAAAAACCGTTATTAACAGTATACACTTTGATATGAACCGTTAGATCTTTGATCAAGTCTAATTTGATGGTTTATTATTGGTTTGACTATTATTACAGTGTGAGCACATTTTCTTACTTTGATTAAAAAGGAAGTAAGAAATTAATGTGAGAATTTACTATAAATTGTTTGGTTTTTTGAATTTTAAAAAATTGAATTTCCCCTCCACAAGTAAAGTAAATATGGAAAGGGTGAAAGAAATTAATTGTAGTGGAAAACATATTTTGAGTAATAACCATTATGAATGAGCTCGAATTAAGCCCTTTAATTGTGTTTTAACAATGTGTTCAAGAAGATAAGTTTATTGAGAAATCTAAACCGTTCACTTATTCAACTTTTCTTTTGTTTGGTTATACAGTAGTTACTAAAATTCAGCCGTCTAAACAAATCTCATCCGGGAGAAGCATATAGCCAAACTTTTCAATGCTTACTAGTTAACTAGGACACGTGCAATGTGCAGGGTTTCAGCTTTCAAGGAAAACCAGCATTGAGCAGGTATGTTCTTGGATTAAAAAATAAGCATAATGTAGGAAATTTTCACGACACATAAACGTCTAAGGTTTAGTTTGGTGATGCTGCCGTTTCTGTAAAAGCGCTTTTGTTAAAGTTTGTCGGCATCCAACTCAAAACCAATTGATAATGAGTGGAGAGGTCCTAAGGATTATAAATCACGGGATCTTAGATTGCCCAACCAAACTATGTGGGACTAATATATTAATCTCAACAGCTTTTCTGTTGTGCTGTGCTGCGCTGAGTAAAAAAAGTAGTAAAGTGTTTGGTAAACTATACACTAAAATCTAAAACTGATTTTAAAAAAAAAATTAAAAAAATTAAAATTGTGTTTGGTAAAATATAGATTCACTTAATGTAGGTGTAACAAATGACAAAAAATGACATAATCTTGTAATATAGTTTTATTCTTTTTATGGGATTTAAACATAATTAGATACTATATATATTTGGAGTAACTATTTATTATTATTGATATAATTTGGGATAAAAAAAATTATACTAAAATCAAATATTTATTTAATATTGGCTCTTATTTATTTATTTATTTTTTAATTAAAATGGTATATAAAATATAATTTGAAGGTGAAAATAATAATATTCAAAGAATGTGTCATAGATTATGCTTCAAAAAAAAAGACAGATTTAAAATAACAATCTTTAAAAAATATGATATGGAGAATAAGAAATTGATTATCAAAGATTTAAGGGCAATTTTGGTCATTTATAAAATATACTAGAGATATAAAAGAAAAATCATGCATTAAAATAAGGTGGGATCAAAGGTGGGATCAAAAAAAAATCATGCATTTATAAAATATTCTAGAGCTTTTAAAAGCTCCTCTCCCCCGGCTTTTAAAATGAATTTTGGAAGTGTTTTGGGTTAAAAGCACTTTGAAAATATTTTACCAAACACTAATATGAAAAATAATTACTATATATATATATTTTAAAAGTGCTTTTTGAAAAGAAAAAGCATTACAAAACCCAGCCTAAGGCTTAGTTTGGTATTGCTGCGGCTTTTGTAAAAGCACTTTTCTGCTGTGCGTTGCTGTGAGAAAAAAACAGTTAGACGTTTGGTAAAATATTAATTTAAGTTAAAGCTGATTAAAGAAGCAATCAAAGTGTGTTTGGTAAAATACCAGATTCAACTATTGTTGTTGTGGCAAATGACAAAAACAGACATATCTCTAAAAATAGTTTTATTCAATTTTATTGGGGTTAAAAATAATTTTTTTTTACTATTAAATATAAATATATAAAATATTAAATTTACTAATTATTACTATTATTATGATTGTTAAAAAAATTATTTTTACTTAACCACTTTTTAGTATATATAATTTTCAAACAAAAAATCAAACTAAAATTAAGTAATTATTTAAAACTTGTTTTTATTTTTATTTTTGACAAATTAAATGAAATGGTATCGCACAATAGCTTGAAAATAAAATATAATAATATTTAAAGAATAAAATATAAGAAATAAAAATTGATTGTATATATATTTAAGGGTAATTTTTGTCATTTACAAAATAAAATAGGGACAAAAAAAAATCAAGCATTAAATTTTGGTGGACCAAAGCTTATGCTTTTGTAGCTTTTAAAAGCTCCTCCTCCCCAGCTTTTTAAAATTGAGGAATCTGGGAAGTGCTTTGGGTAAAAAGCACTTTGATTTTTTTTTACCAAACACCAATTTCAAAAATTATTGACATATATAGGTTTTGAAAGTGCTTTTGGAAAAATAAAAGCATTACCAAACCCAGCCTAAACCAAACCCCAAACCTGGACCAAAACCGGACTTAACGACATTCGAAGTACAGAGTATTCCAATTCCTTAAAACTGAATAAAGAGACTTGAAATCACTAAAACATAAGGTCCAAGAAAAGAACTAGAACTTTTCCTTAGGGATGTTTCCTTTCTCTTCTTCTATATATTTTTTTTCTTTTTTCCTCTCTTGTATTCTCCCTGGGTGATACAAGTAATGATGTGGCCCTTTTTTTTATCAACGGAAATTCTACTTTGCTGATAAAAAAATTATGGTTAGTGTTAAGGATCGAGCAAGAGAGAGGAGAGCATAAACGCGGAAGCATTGAAGTCTACATTGATAATAATACGGTGTCTCTTTCTCATTAATTCTTCAAGCTATTTATACAATCACAAAACTTGGTTCTCAAGACACAAGACTTGGTTATCAAGATATTCAATTCCTAATATAACTCAAAATAAGCTAAAATATATCTCCTAGTTATAGTCTCCTATTATATTTCCTAATACCCTCCCTCAATATGGAGCATGGAGATCACGAATGCCCATCTTGAACAAAAGAAATTTAAACTGAGCTTTCCCTAACGCTTTTGCGAAAATATCTTCCAATCGTAGTTTATGGACGTTACGGTCCCAATCGTAGTTTAAGGACATTTCGGTCCTCTTCGTAAGATTAGAACATACAGGTTCCATTGTCATAGTTTAGGGACATTTCGGATCTCTTCGTAGTTTAAGGACATTTCGGTCCCAATCATAGTTTTTGGACATTGCGATCCCCTTCGTAGTTTTTGGACATTGCGGTCCCATTTTCTTGGTTTCTTCAGTAGAATACTTCTGTACTCCCTAGACAGCATGCAAACTTGCATATCCCTCTGTCTTCCCTACAATACTCGTGTATCATAGTAACATCCTCTAACAAGCTAGAAACACAAACTTCTCTGTTGCGCTCTATCCACTTGATAGACGAACAAGAAACCAAATCCTTTCTATTTTTCAACGAATCCCACTTTGCGTCGTAGAATTCCATACAAACTTACATCCCCTGTAATTTGTATCCACCAAGCATAATTGCTCATCTTCTATTTTATCTTCTCTTCACATATTATTTTAGCTTCAAACTCCACCAAAACCTTACCATTATCGGCAGTCATTACCTTTCTTTACTGTCGTCAAACCATGACTAAGTGACAGCAACATAATCTCTTCTCGTGTTAACTACCATAACCTCAAACTGCTTTGTACACGACCACCATCTTGCGATCTTCAAATCAAACTACCAGAACCGACTCCATTCAGTTCAACCACCATTGCACTTTGTGCCTGGATCCTAACATTCATCTAACTCCATTTCAGTCACAGCTGCACCCAACTGTCTGCACAAACTCAATCCATTGCCAGCAACCTCCACTACTGCCTAGCCATCTCCAATGATCACAGACAACTCCCGTTAATTACCACAGCATCTCTCAGCACCGATCATCATCAATCACCACTGCCAACTCCTCGGATTCGTGTTCCTAGTTACAGCCAAACCCATTAACAATGGCAGCATTCCATCCATCAACCATTACTATGTTTTCATCTCGAGCTCTACCTTCTATCCGCCACGGCTTCAAAAATCAACTCAAATCCTATATCCGAGCTACAGATTCATGTCCCTCTTGGTTTCAGAACTCTCTCGCAACAGACTTGCTTTCTTCTTTGTCTTCTAATCTAGACAAAATCCTTCTCATCTGTTTAAACAGCTCTTCAGCCTTCATCATTCAGCTTCAATATCAGAGATTCAACAGTGGCAGCAGCATGTCCCTGTCTTTTCTCGTTCCAAAACCACCATAAACTCAAGCTAGATCTCTTCCGTTCCACACAAAACTCCAACTGAGCTCGTGTTCCCATCAGATCCATGTTTTTCCGGCGTATCATAATACTCACCACTTTCTCGAGCCTTGGTGAAGACCGAAGGAACATTGCTTGATAGGAAACACATCAGAGCAGCCACATAAGACTGCGGGTTAGGTCTTCTTCTCATCTCCACGATTAACATCAAACTTTGGACAATTCTCTCCCTTTTGATGACTCCAGAACTTCCAATATAACTCATACCACCAGCTTAAATCACTGACTCCGGTCATGACGATCTTCTCTTGACCTAGGCTCACTTTTTTTTTTTTTTTCCTTCTTAAATCCAATCAAGCCATACTTTTCTTCTCGGCAAGAGTATCTCGTCTGCCATGTTTTCTTGGCATCAATAACATGCCCTAAACTCGATTTTCATCATGAATTCAAACGAGATCAAGCTTCTCCTTCTTGTCGCAACTTTGCAAAAACATCCAATACAGACGCGGTGATCAGTTGGACCTTTGATTAAGTAACATCTCGTTTTTGATTGACCTCCTCTTTTTTTAATTCACAGGAGGTCAAATTAAGGTTTCTGTTTAAGTTGGTGGAGTTATTTCATTGTAATTCGAGAACAGAATCATGGAATACGATATTGAGACTTTTCCCCATAACGCGATTGATTTCTAAGATCATTTCCGGCTTTAGGCCTTTTACTAGTTAGTCCCGGTAAAGCCCCCAGACGGCGTATTTTTTTGAAACGAGGCCCTCGGTAACGAGACATAAAAACTCCTTTTTTTTATTTATAGAATAAAACTAAATTAAGACTGAACTAAACGATAAACGAAAAAAAATATACTGAAATTAAGTACTGTACTACAAAGAAGAATGAGATGAATTGTATCAATATTCAGACTCTTTTGTATATATAGCACGGTAGAGTGTCACCTTGACGTGGTGGAAGTCATCAGTTCGAGCCTGATTATCCCTAAAATAAAACCAATGTGAGTTTTTCTATTTTGGCTTGCCCCCCGCCGTGATCGAATGAGAGAAGCGACCCCATAGGCTTTCATTTTCGCGTCTCTCTAAAATTGCAGTCATGGTAAAATCTTGGTTTATTCAATTATCAGGGACTCCCAAGCACACAAACTATCTATAATTGATAATTGAAGGCTTGTTATCTAACAGTATAACATGACTTGTTTCCACTTTCCCAGTCATTCTAGATACACTTTTAAAATATTGGATTTTCCGTTATTTAAATCGCGTATCCCCGTCACTTGTAGTGATTTATCATTCAATGAATGACTAAAGACTGATTCACCGATATTAATAAAATCATAATTTTTTTACTTTGTTTGTACATACATAAACAAAGCATTCAAAATTTTACTCACCTTTTATATTTATACCCATCCCAGAGACTCTTTCTGTATTCCATTCCAGTAAAATTATTCCATTACAATAGCAGAATCGTGGATAGGGAATTATACTAGTTACGATTGAAATACACTTTTTTCTTTATCCATGGACCCTTTATTCATACTCATTCAATTGGAAGTTTTGATCCAACTAAAAAAAATTATGCTTCGCAATTCCATAATCCAATTTTCAATTTTGAATTGACCCTTGGATACAAATCACGAGAATGTATATTCTTCCTCAAATCTTTCATTAAGAGGTAAAGGATAAAATCCTACATTTCAATGAAATGAAATGTGAAATTATTGAGTAGTCTACATCCCTTCGAATGCCAAATCCCTTTTTAAAGAATACCTTGGAACTCATAAGGGACTTCTCTTCCTCTCCTCTCTCCCTCTCACCTTGCTCTGACACCATGTTAAGGATCGAGCAAGAGAGAGGAGAGCATAAACGCATAAGCATTGAAGTCTACATTGATAATAATACGGTGTCTCTTTCTCATTAATTCTTCAAGTTATTTATACAATCACAAGACTTGGTTCTCAAGACACAAGACTTGGTTATCAAGATATTTAATTCCTAATATAACTCAAAATAAGCTAAAATATATCTCCTAGTTATAGTCTCCTATTATATTTCCTAATAGTTAGCCTAGTTCCTGCGAGGCCTGCCTCTCATGTCTGACTAAGGTCAAATGTTTAAATCCCTGGGTTAAGTTAACTCTCCATCAATATCACAGCATATAGTATAAAGTTGTTAGAGCAAGGGCCATGGGTAGTGAACAAATGAGACTAACTCATTCATTTTGAAGGAGGACTTTCTCAATCGAACGAGTGAAGTGGGAAAATCTAAAAGAAGCACTAAACGGGAGACAGTCTCCTGTGTACTATTTTTTTTCTTCAAATTAGACGGGTGACTGTCCTCTATTCAGAAGAAAAATAATTATCAGGTAACAATAATAGTTCCATCTGAAGATTCTGCATTGTTTAAACGAGTTCGGACCTGAACAGTAGGACTTTGATCTCTAGACTGTCCACTCCCAGAAGAAATACTATCACAGTTACTCCCACGAAAACCAAAGAACTCTTGTAGCAATGGTCCTCATCTTGTTTTAGTTCGGAGCAAGTATTGGAGATACTGCAGTTGAAGAATCTTACTCTTTACTACTATTACTAGCACACAATTTAGGTGGTATCGGTGAAATTGGAACTTCTATAACTTTTACTTGTTTCTTCTTATCTTGATTATGTACTTGCCATGAGTTTAGATTCAAAGATACTCAATTTTGACTACTGGAAGAGACTGACGGTAGAAGATGACAATGAAGAAAAAGAAGAAGACGAACCCTAATTATGGGAATCAAGACGGTGATTACGATAGTAGTGTTATTTTGCTAAAAAACTATCAAACGCGGGACTGTCCCCCGTCCATTACAAAAAAAAATGTCACACGAGATACTAGGTCAAAAAAAAAAAAAATCTAGACTGGAGATTGTCCCCTGTGTAGCTTTCTTTTTCGGGGAACTGTCCCCCGTCTTGTGTTACACTACCAACTACTCGTTCAGCTGGACGAATGTGTAAACGAGTTGGGGGTAGAAATGGGGTGGTGGTGGTGGTTGGTTCAGGCTTGGGGTGATGGGGTTCAGGTGGTGACGGTGGGAATAAGGTGATGATTCAGGCAAGAATATTTTTGGAAAACATAACATCATTTTCTTCCATAAAATTAAATCGGATGGAAAATGATCGATTTGTAAGTGAAATGAAAAAGCATAACCAATTTATAACCGAATTATAAAAAGTAGGACCATTTTGTAATTGGCCCTAAATATATTTTGCTTTTATTAACTAAACACCGAAATTATTTTAGAAAAAGGTTGTTCCCTGACAACCCTAGTTTTGGCTTCTAAGTTCTAATATTTAACTATATGGTGATCATTAATCATTAAATTATATCATCATTGTCTCTTCTTGGTAGATTGTCTTAAACTTTGTTTATAATTTTGGAGGAAAAGACAAAGCTGCGGTTTTAGTATACTCGTTAGATTTCCTAAGATACATTGGATTTCGCCCTTTCTCTTTGTCAACTCATGAGCTACGGCCATTTCCTCCTATTTCTGAATCCATGACGAAACTCACCGTGTTTGATTCCTCTTTTAAGTTATCTTTAAACTAATAATAATATACATATAGTTGTAGCGGCCGACCCAGCAAATATTTGCCGATGCCGTTGTACATTTGTCAGCTGAATAGGATAGGCGGACGCTGCCTAGTAATGGATCACCAGCAAATGTTCAGACTCTATATCTAAATGGATCCACCGGTAAATGTTAGATATTACATAGATTAGACGAACTTCGGTATAAGGTGGGGACATTATAACCTTCTTCATTAATATATTAGTGTGGTATTAAGTTATAAATGTTAATTACACCACTTTATTGATGCAGGAGTATATATAGGTTTCTCGATTCAATTATTCACTAGGACGGTGCAAACTCTTGCTAGCACGACTCGGACTCGCCCTCCTCGGTAAATCCCATCCTCCTAAATGAGTCCACTCTGTGCTAGTTGAGGAGGTAGAGCTAGGTACCTAGTAAGCTATTAGCGTAACCGTTAAGTGCTAATCTAAACCTTTAACCGTTTGTATTTTTCCTACATAGATATCATCCCTAACCGCTATATCGGTCGACACTTTCATGGATTCAAGTGCATACAATCATTTTTAATCGGTTTATTTCTGAAAACCGCAATGGCTTAATAATCCTGCCTTCTGGATAAGTAGATACACTAAAAATGTTGACGTGTAATTGCACGGGGCTCCAGACAATAACCTTTTATTTTATTTAAATATAATGCTTCAGAAAATAAAATAAAATAAAATATATAAATTAAATTAATTCTGAGGATTAATTAGGGGGATTATGTTAAGGAGTGTTCTATGTTTTGGGCATGCACATGGGTGGGTGATTAGGTACCTGATTTCAAGTGAAAATTTTCTTTCTTTCTATCTACGAGACACGCGTACGTATCGTCAAGTTAAGCTAGAGTCATGCACGTGATGGCCGAGTCTGAGGTCACTATTGTTAGAACACGTGGTGCATGTACCGCAACTTCAGGAAGCACATGAAAGTTCCTTGTCCCCGGACGGCTCTTGACCATTTTGGCATAGTTTTGGTAGGTTCAGTGGTTTAATTCATGTTTCAACGCTGCATCTATTTCTGCAAAAAAAAACTTATCACCAGTCCGGCTCTTAACCATTTTGGCATAGTTTTGGTACAAACCAAGGTTTATTCTTGTTTCAATGTTGCATCTAGTTGTGCAAGAAAAATATACTCTTCATGTTGCAAACGTGGTTTCAAGAATTCATGTACATGTTCTCTTCTAATTCGGTCTTCAAATTAAATTCTGACTTTTCAACTTTCACGTGCAAAAAAGATCAGTCATCCTCGCATATCCACTAGACTTTGAATGTACTAAAATCATTTGTAATGTTTGAAAGGAGATTGATTTGCATGTCGTTATGCCAGGCGCTAGATTGTGGTGTCCATATAACGTCTTAATGAATCTAATCGTGCTTCAGAAGCACAGACGGTAACCAACACGTTAGTGTTGCATCTCATGCTGTAATCTTAAAGCAACTCTATACAACTAGCTTGTCTGTGTCTAGTTTATGCACGAGATCTACTAATACACGTTCAAACCAAAAAATGCTTCTCACCCCAAACTTTCTTCCCCCAACTTCTCGCACACTCACAAACCAATTTTTAGTGGCCCATCTGTTTTCTCCCGGGATAGGACCCAAGATAAAATCTAAGGTGTGGATTGTCGCCACCTATTGGATGGGGGCAAAATTTGGGGTGTCGCCACCTAAACTACAGAACGTGTTTCAGATTTTTGTCATACGTAGTAAGTAGTACGAAGGTCATCTTATTGTTGTTCTACTAACTGAGAAAATAATAAGACACCAAACACATACATAAACGTAGAGGTGGAGTTAGACTGTCTTTGTTTCGATGGCAACATTGACAGTCCGTGGCTGATGGTATAGCTAGTTTGACTTTGACCAATTTTATTCAAAGAAAATAATAACAGTCACCCTGGTTGTAAAGGAAACTGACAAGGATCGATAGAGTAATGCTAGATTTGTTAGCTAGGTCTAGGGGGCTTTCTTCAGAATTAATGGGACATGCAGTTCAAACAATAGGAATGACTCGAGGGACATGTTTACACTTTATTGGTTTTTTTTTTGGTTTTTTTTTATACTAAGAAAAATTTATTGATTAAGTTCAACTGTTACATGGATAATCTTTCTCCAACCATTTAACAATGTCAGGAGGATAGTACTCAGAATAACAGAAAGAAAGGTTTTCAACTTTGGCTTTTTTAGCCAAGTTGTGAGCTACATTATTTGCAGTTCTAATAACTGACTTACAAAACCAAAGTTTATTATTCATAAATTTGTTTTTGATTGAAAATATGAGATTATGATTGTACCAGTGAACTTGTAATTCCTCACTATTAAGTGATTTCATTACATTTTCACAGTCCAATTCATAAATAACTTGTTTATAACCTAGAGATTCAATCCAGTCCACCGCCATCAGTAAAGCTTTACATTCAAAATGTTCTGCTCCATATTCAGCATCCACAACGCCCTTCATAGCTATACCTTTAACTCCTAGACATTTTCCTGCAAAATCACGGATGATTAGTCCAACTGATCCTTTTCCAGTGTCAGAGATATAAGAGGCATCCATATTAATCTTAAGGTGATCTTTATCAGGGGGAATCCAATCCTTTATCTGCACATTAAGATTATTATTAGTTCTCAGAGAAGCAATAGAAATGTTACATTGGTTAACAAGATTCGGAATTCTTACTACAGTAGTGTTTGCATTTGGTTTAATATTTTGAAAACCAAATTACATCTATCCTTCCAAATGTATCAGATTGTGCACATTAACCTGCAAATAGAGCTTTCTGAAACAGAGACATTCTGACTAGAATTAGCAATATGAAACCAGCTGACAATCCAATCTTGAAAAGAAGCATAATCATGTAGAAGATTATCAATATCAATGCCAAGAGCAAACCAGATAGATCTGGCATAAGTACAATGACATAGGAGGTGTTCAACAGTTTCCATACTAGCATTACAGAAACAACAATGCAGTTCAATATCATTCATATGGTGAGATAATCTCGCTCTTGTAGGAACAATATTTTTCAAACATTTCCAAGCAAATAATTGGACTCTGTGAGGAGCTCTAATGTGCCAGAGTTGTTTCCAAACATCTCTAGGAATGGGGTCTTCACCTATAGTATTATTAACATACTCAGAGCAGAGTGTGTTATAAGCATTTTTCATAGAAAACTTACCATTTCTATCTAGTTTCCAGATTAGATAATCATCACCAGTCTCGGGTACAATCATGTTCAGAATGGCAGTAGAAGTTTCATGGTTGAAAAGAGATGTAATGAGTTCAAAGTTCTATATTCTAGTGTTAGGCAGAAAAAGATCACAAACAAAATTATAAGTAAACAAGCTAGAAAGACCCATAACTGGGACATGTGGACTATCAAAACCTATAATCCAACAATCTAGCCAAATATTGATTTTAGTACCACATTTAACAGCCCATATAGAATATTTCTTAACAATTTCTAAACCAGCATACATACTTCTCCAGAGCCAAGAACAATCATCCTTTAGCTTATCCAAGTGTAAAAGACTATCATCTTTTCCATATTTAGCTATGACAATCTGCATACAAAAAGAATTATCCTCTGTACAAGCTTTCCAGGCAAGCTTGGTAAGAAGAGCAATATTAAACATCTCAAGATTCCTAAATCCAAGTCCTCCTAAAGCTTTAGGTATACTTAACTTGGACCAACTTATAAGACAAAGACCTCTACTATGTTGATGACCCCACCAGAACTGTCTCTGAATAGTGTCAATTTGGTCTATTAACGTTTTAGGAATCTTAAAACTACCCATCTGATGGGTTGGTAAGGCATTAAGAACATGTTTTACTATTGTAGTTCTACCTGATTGATTTATAGTTTTACCCTTCTAAGTTTTAAGCCTAAATCCAAAAGAATGGACTATTGGATTAAAAGATTTAGTTTTATTTCTACCTATTAGGAGTGTAACTCCAAGGTATTTATTTGAATCAGACATTTCCGACATTTGAAGTTCATTAGCAAGAGAAACTCTAGCATCATGACTAATATTATGACTAAAATAGACACTAGATTTTTCCACATTAAGCAATTGCCCAGAAACATTACCAAACTGATTTATAACATTCATAATACTAGCAATGTTATGCATATCAGCTTCAGTAAAAATAAAAATATCATCTGCAAACATAAGGTGAGTGATACCTGGAGCATTCCTAGCAGCTTTAACACCTGAGATAACATGAGTAGTTTCAGCATGTAAAAGAAGTCTAGAAAGATATTCCATACAAATTATGAATAGGTAAGGAGACAGTGGATCTCCTTGCCTAATTACCCTAGTTGGGGAGTAACTTTCAGTAGGAGATCCATTCAGAAGGATGGATATTTGAGTAGTGGCAATACATTGTTCTATATACATACAGAACTTTTCATTAAAACTAAATTTCCTAAGAATTCCTAGCAAAAATGGCCATTCAATTCTATCAAAAGCCTTAGATAGATCTAGTTTTATAGCCATTGTTCCACTATTTCCTTCTTTATGTTTCATGGTATGGATCATCTCATGAGCAACAATAATGTTGTCATGTATAGCTCTTCCTGGGACAAAAGGGGCCTGATATGGAGATATGAGATATTTCAAATGAGGTTTTATCCTATCAGCAATGATCTTTGATATAATCTTATATATGGTGTTGCACAAGCCTATAGGTCTGAAATGAACTGGATTAGTAACATTATCAATAAGTTTTATTAAACTCAGTAGGCATAAAACCAGTATCAAAAAAATTCTGAACAACATTAACAACATCATTACCTACAATTTCCTAATTGGATTAGTAAAACCCAGCTTGGAACTCATCTGGTCCTGGAGAGCTCCAGGAAGTCATGTTTTTAACAGTTTTATGAATCTCCTCACTGGTAGGAATTCTAGTAAATCTAGCATTATCCTGATCTGAGAAAGTCGTTGGTATAATATCAAAAGTGTCTTTAGAGATACAAAGGTTAGTTGTATTACTCACAGAGCTAAAATGGGAGACAAGAATATTAGAAATATCATTTTTATTATGATACCAAACACCATTAGAGTCACACAGATTGTCAATATTCTTCCTAAACATTCTTATAGTAGCAAGACTATGAAAATATTTAGAATTATTGTTCATATCTGTTATGAATTTATCACCTGATTTCTGTTTGTAGAATTCAGATTGAATATTAAGCCAATGTTCTAGGTTTTTGGTGATGTTTACTATCCTATCATGTTGAGAAGGATTTGGGATTTCTCTTTGGATAGAATCTAATTGACTTTGGAGATTATTGATATTTCTTTCAATGTCACCAAATTCAATTTTATTCCAATGGGATAGTCTTTTTCTAGCACATTGTTGTTTAGTAGAAAGCTTAAAACCAGCAGAACCATTAGTATCCACATTCCAGGCAATAGAAAGTTGTTGTTTAAAAGCAAGGTGCTTCATCCACATAGCAAAGAATTTAAAAGGTCTCCAAGAGCTACTAACAGCATTATCAGTAATGAGCATAATAGGACAATGGTCAGATCCAGCTTGGACTAAGTGATGCAGCCTAGCAAGAGGAAAATTGATTAACCAGTTATGATTACCTAAGGACATATCAATCCTAGATTTCCTAGTACCAGTACCTAGTTTATTACTAGATTAAGTGAAATTTTTCCCCACATAACCAAGGTCCATAAGACCACATTCATTAACTTTTTCTTGAATATACTTGTCATCACTAGTCATATGAGAAGAATCAAAAATATCATGCAAATGAAAGTTAAGATCCCCTATAACCATCCAAGGGAGCAAAATATTTTCACTAATTCTTAACATAGACTCCCATTGTTTCTTTTTCTTATCAGTATAGGTAGAACCATATAAGAAAGTGACAAAAACATCAGGTTTACTAGGATCAATTTTAATGATAGCATGAATCATGTTTTTTGAGGCATCTTGAATTTCACAACTAATTCCATCTTTCCACATTAGAATCAGTCCACCATCTAGTCCTATTCTATCAATATGGACATAATTACAGTAATTTAAGGCATTAGCTACTGCAATCATTTTATCACTATCTACTTTGTTTCAGCAAGAAACAAAAAGTCTGGGGAATGTTTTCTGACTAGAATAAAGAGTTTGTCTTTTGTAAACTTTTGGGTTAAACCTTGGACATTCCAAGATAAGACCTTCATAGTGTATAAAATCAGGGAACTGTAAAAAATTAGGGTTTTGAAGTCAACAAGAATAAAAAATTGAAAACAGAAATTTAGGGTTTGAAAATTTACCAGAGAATTAGCAGATCCTCCATGCTGATTCTGTGCAAATCCAGTATTAGCAGCTGAATTATCAATTGCCCTCTCATCACCATAATTGTGTTGGTATTCCATTTGAAGCTCCATTAAGCTTCTGTTACCATCAACTTCTTCTTCCTCAAGAATAGTATCATTATCCTGGTAAATATGATTACTATGGGTATTGATAGGATATGAGTTATTCTGACTGGGATAATTTTGGTTATCTTCCTCTCTGGATCACTTATTTTTCCTCCCATCTTCTTCAGGTGCAATTTCAGATTGGGAATTAATGGTTTCCCCTTTTTCACCCGATGTAGATATCATTGCAGAATTACTATCTACATATATATCCTGCCAAAAAAGCCTTCCCTTCTTCTGTTTGACCATACTCTGCGAAAGTCCTCTCATCCATCTCTTCTAATTTATGTTCTTGTGCAAGTCTTGCATAATTTGCATCAACATGATCAACCACAAAGCAATTTTTGCATATCTCATATGGTTGCATATCAAAATGATATCGAACCCATATTTTACCACCTGACGGAGAATCTATCCATCCACCTCTTCTCAAAGGATCCTTGGGTTTGACATCAACATAAAATGTGTTAGTAACATACCCTCTAGCAGTTTTCTTTCTTCCCTCTGGTAATACTCTTGTTCCAATGTCTTTGCAAATATCATTAACCAGTCTTTCATTTAGGACAATTTTCTTAAGATTCTTCAATCGCACACACCATGTTTGACTCAGAAACTTGTGATCATTGAGTTGAATATCCGGCTTATATTGTTGGAGACAAAATAAGTGACCACTTATCGACCACGGTCCATCAGAGATAACGCTATTATAAGCATTCTTCCTTTCAAATCTGAATAAGAACAGATTTTTTCCCTTAGATATTATTTGGTATCTTCTATAGATGGTCCATCTCATTTTGACTTCTTTCTTGACTTCTTCGTGATTCAAAGGATCTTTATAGATGATCTTACCAAGCAGACTAGAAGAGAATTCATCAGCTGCATCTTTCACCACCTGAGCTGAAGTAACAGCTCTTCTAATCCTTCTTGAAGAACTTGCCTCAATGTTAGCAGACTGCAGTTGTGAAGAGAGATTATCTATCTGAGTAATATGCTTGTTCATATAAACTTGTAATCTTCTGTGTAGGTTATATAGATGGGTTTTGTTAGGGTTTGACTTAATGGTAGGATATCTTATCGGATTATGAAATGGTTGAAAATATTCCGAAATATTTTGTTTCCAAAGATAATGAGTGTAGTAACTATAATCCAGTAATGTCGGATGGAAAAGTTTGACTAAATTTTGAATTTTAGATGGGGGGGAAAGATTGCTAAAATCTACTGCTGAAATTTCGCTGGAAAATTTCCAACGAGTTAACCCAGTGAATCATATGTTTTGAATACACTTTATTGGTTGAGGGTCCCTTTATATGAGTCTACATTGTTCGACATGGAAACTAAAGACTTGATAACGAAGGGTTAGGTTTTAGACCATGAGTGTGGCAACAAGAGCAAAGTAAGGATGACTTCTCTTGTTCGTGTTTCTTAAACTAAAACCCTGATTTTATGATAGACTAATGCATGCTCTTTTTTCCTTCGTTTGATTAGGGGATATTCCATCAAGGTAAAGTAACTTACTTGGACTTCACTAAGATTTTGGGAAAAAGTTAATATATCAGCTGGGCGGACTAATAGTCTCATAAGTCAAACCTTTATTTTGGTGTCAATTTTCATTTTTGTTATAACAAACGTCATTTTGTGGAACTTCTCAAAATAAAATAGCTAATTTGCGTTCTCTCCAGCAAATCCCCAAACCACAAAATACATTATTCATTCTTTTCTGTTGTATCGGATATAACCACTACTTACATTCCACGAAATTGTGCACCATAACATCAATAAATGGAATAATCGTGAATCCCGAGTAACTGGCCAAGCCGTTAAAGTAGGTAAAGTTGTGATGAATTCCGTCAATAAAATGGTTAATTTGATAATCGATAATGCGTGAAATCACCAAATAAATTTTTCGTGTTTATCGTGTTAAATGATAGCATGTTGTATGCATTTATGTCTTAGTAAAATTCTAACATAAATTCCCTAGGATACGTGGTGTATTCTCAATCTGCAAAATAAAATTGACAAACGTGGTAGCCACTTAAGTTGTGCCTGCCTTTTGGAGGTATGCTTTTCGAGGATGGAAGAGAGAGAAAATCCACGAGCTAAAGGAATAACCGCCGCTTACAATCTAACTACTGCTACCATTCTCGCTCTAAAAGTCTTTTATGGTCTACTCATCTTTCTAGCATGACAATTTTTTTCACTGGAGGTGGTACAACCCGACTCTCTTCTCCTTTACTTCTAATCCTCCTGTATTTATTCGATCGTGTGATCAGTTGAAACTAACAACATGGAGACAATGTTGATCGAGCATGGAGGATCATCTTCAAATCTCGTCAGTGAGGCAACTTTGGGATCCACCATTAAATTACGTTATATAAATTATTATATCTATAATAAGGAGTGAACACATTTAGTGTTAGAAGTAGTAAAGTAACGTGAAAGATTTTCACCTGTTAATGTTCCTTTTGTAGTAAGCAGTAAAATTGTTCGTACTCATACATTTTTATTTCAGCACTTAGAATATGCCTTAGTTTATCCTTTAGAATAGGCTAGGTGATACCTTCAGGATATGATTGAATGACCCATATGGATGTGTCGTCACCTGAGTATTGTTGGCTTATGAATGCTACCTTGTATTGTCCCTTTAGGACATCATCTATCAATATAACTTATTTTTCCTCACCAAGTTGAGTGTCACCTTTTCTATGAAGTCCTTGGGGAGATGCATTATTTCCTTAGTATTGAAGCAACTAAGTATTTCTAAAAGTAGTTCTCTATTGCTCACATAATCCAAGTACACTCTTGAGTTACTTGAGAAGGCTATTATGACAATGCAAACTGAAAACCATGTTATCCACCAGTTGCAAGTGTACTATAATCTCTTTTTATGATAGCGAGCTTCTCTCCAACCCAGAAAGGTGTAGAAGTCTTGTTGGTTCACTTCAATACATGACTCTCACCAGACAGGACGATATAACTTTATTATGAATCACCCTTCTCAATTCATGCATGCTCCAACTGCATTACATATGTTGATTGTCAAGAGGATTTTGAGCTATCTGAAACAATCATTGGGCGCTGGAATTATTATTTGTCTTGGAGATATTACTTCAGACTCCAATTGGGCCGGTTATCCTGATGCTCGCAGGTCCACTTCAGGGTTCCATGTATTTCTTGGTTCAGCACTAGTATCTCGGCAGTCCAAAATATAATAGACTGTATTCAAATCGTCCACTGAAGCCGAGTATAAAGCACTGTTTCTTCTTTTGTCATACCTCATGTAGCTAGCTACCTTACTTGAAGAACTTCATATCTCCTTCAGTACTCCTCATCACCTCTTCTGCGACAATTTGGGAAGTCAGGCCTTAATCATTGTTAGATATTTGAGGAGTTTTATGGGAGAACTCTAATAGATAAACTTTGTATAGGTTTGAGTAGTACTTGAAAAAGCGGGGGTATAACAACCACACCCAATAATTTGTTCGGCTATCTGTAGATTTTTTTTATAGGTCATTCAAACTTGTTTTAAAATATAAAATAATTGTTCATTTTTTTTTTTAAATTACCCCTCGTTTCCTAGGGCTTAATCCTAACAAATATCACATGTAAAAAAATTAGATTTATGATATTAAAAAAAAAAAGTTTTTTCGACAAAAGTTTAATTTATAAAAAAAAATAGTGATGCCGTGGACTTAAAATCAATTTCATAAGTTTTTTAAAACCATCATATGATATGTCATTGTTCCTAATAAATAATACAAAAGCAGACTAGCTAGCATTGTAAAAATAAAATAAAATCGGTAGTTCTTTTTAGAATCCTAAGAGGGCCTTCAACAGTGGGTGTAAGAAATGCTATGTGTAGGTCTTATTTACACCTTAACTTATGAGGCTAATAAACTATAAGGGTTTTATTCTAAGAATTTGTTACTACGATAATTTTTTGATGTTTATTTTCATTTTATCATCTTGTTTAAATATTTTATTTATAAAAAAGAGAGATAAAATTGACATAGAGGACTAACTGATAGTCAAATTAAGAGTTTCTCTTATACCTTTTCTAGTCCATGTTCTCATACCTAAATTTAAGGACTATATCATAATTTGATGTTAAATTTGAATTTTTAGAAGGTGTAGATGGTGAAATTTGGATAAGGGGCAAAAGTGTCATTTCAACCCTATAGACAGAATTCAACTCTCACGGGAGAGATTAAGCCCTTGGCCCTCAAGGCATCATTATCCACGATTTATAGTATACGTCCCCGCGAGACACCGTTGGTCGTGATGCCGTGATTCATAGCGCACATCCTCGACGAGATACTGCTAGTCACGTAGGTTCCATAGAGCGTAAAACGTCCCCAGCGACTTATGAACCAGAACAACCACAATTACAGCATGTCTTCGCGAGACGTAGCTTATTGTGATGCCATGATTCCTAGTATACATCCTCAACGAGATGCTGTTGGTCATGTAGGCTCTGTAGATGCGTAAATACGTCCCCGACGGACTTATGACCCAGAGCGGAGAATCACATATCTCCTGTAAGCACGACTCACCCTATTTAAGATCAAAGACTGATTCCTAGTACATCATCGCAAGATACACTGGTCATGTCTGCTCTAGGCTCTGACTCGACTTACTGAGGTTTCCGAATAACTCCTAGGACATCCCCGCAAGATACACTTGTTATTCTGCCTCCGGGCCCTTTCAACAGACTCCTAGAACATCCTTTAAGGATACACTGGTCTTGTTGTCCCATCATATGGACACACAGTTGATTCCTAGCACATCTCTGCAAGATACGCTGGTCAAAGACAAGTGAGCCAAAGTCTCGCAGAGGCATTAATTGGGCGTACAAAGCCTTTTTATCTCTCAGGACGAGTCCAAGCTGACAATAGAGAGATTCAGATCCGTTAAGAAAATCTTCGGAGAGATTTTGATCCGTCTGTAAAATCTCGGGGAGATTCAAATCTCTCTGAAAAATCACGTAGAGATTTTTATCAGTCTGCAAAATCTCGGAGAGATTCGAATCTCTCTGCAAAATCACGGAGAGATTTTGATCCATCTGCAAAATCTCGGAGAGATTCAAATCTCTCTGCAAAATCACGGAGAGATTTTGTTCCGTCTGCGAAATCTCAGAGAGATTCAAATCTCTTCGCAAAAATCTCTCCGAGATTCAAATCTCTTCGCAAAAATCTCTCCGAGATTCAAATCTCTCTGCAAAATCTCGGAGAGATTCACATGATAGTAACACGCCTTACTTTGTGCTCAAGCCTATTTCTTAGCCTCTCAAACACACTCACGGCTAGTAAATTGAGCCTGAACTATACATGTTTATCCAAAAACGTGGATAAGCTCTCTTGAGCTCCGCATGCTCAACAAAGGGACCCACAAACAATAATAAGGTCTCTACATGACATATGTGACCGGCCATGAAGAGAGGGAGATCAACCTCAACTCCTCTCACACTCTGCACACGATTCCTGAGGAATTCCACGCCTTTTCACGTGACTCATCCTAGTCATTCTCACAAATCATAGAATATCTCTCTATCTTGGCCAACTCGGCTAAAGAGAATATTTCTCTCTCAACACATCATCACAAAGGCTGACTCAGCTTCATACAAATGGGGGGGGTGGGGGGGGGATATCAATTAGGGTTTTGGTCTGGCGGTCTACGACACGTGTGAGGAATACCCGTCTTATTTCTCACCGCATAAGAGAGTAAAGGCGGTGGAATCATAAGATAAACTCAACGTAGTTTATCTCTATTCCTGAAGAGACGGGAGAATTGTTCCACACGGCACGGAAAGCAATCCTTATCTTCACCGACCTGAGATTAGAGAATTCAGCTATAAATAGGTCATCTATTTCTCCAAGCTATGATCATCTTTCTCATAACCTCTCAGAGCAATAACTTGTTCTCTGATCTCTCTCTTCATCTACTTCCCTCCCTAAGACCATCCCTAAACCTCCATCCCTGTGACTGAAGCATCCTTTGAACGGCCACTATGCATGGTTTAGGCGAAGACTATTCATGCTCAACCTCCCGAAACTCACTTTCAAAACCCTAGAATCCCATCTCTAGCCTCTCACCGATTTTAGGTAATTACAGAAGGTTAAAAGTTAAGAAAGAAAATTTTACAGTACTTCTAAATGCAAGAAAGTATTTAGAATTAGGTATCTAGGATTACCATTGGTCTCAACTCATAAAGCTCGTAATGTATAAGATTTCAGTTTTTGAGAGGATGGAGTAGAAACTTGTATAATGGAAAACTAAGTTCTTAAATAAAAAGGATAACTCTAATCAAAAACACCTTAGCAAATATATTGATACATTACCTTTCTAACTCAAGTGGATAAGAAGATAAATAGCATCATGTGACAAATTTTATGACGTATAAAAGAAAGTAAGCTAAGAATGTGTTGGGTTGCTTGGCGCAATATGACGTACAAAAGAAATTAAGCTAAGAATGTGTTGGGTTGCTTGGCGCAAAATCTGACAACCAGAAAGATTGGGAGTATTTAGAATTAGATTACTCATAAATGTGAACTAGTCTCTTCTCTTTAAATGGGTATGTCGATTTTAAAGAAAAAAATGTTCTTTAGAGGAGACTGATACATGAAAAAATAGGTAATCATGGAGAAACAAGCATCCGGGTGGACATGAATATTCCACAAGGAAAGGGATTGTGGAAAAGAATTTTGAAATCTAAAATTTAATGATGATGATCTGTAAATAAATGTGCAAAGTTAAAAACACTTCTATTTTTGGCATGCCAATTGGAATGACTCTAGCCGAAAGAACCGACTCTAAATTGATGACAATAACATAGTATATACATCACACAAGGGAATTAACAACTTCAAATATAAAATTTGAAACGCATGAGAAAAAACAAATTATTTTTCTTTGACGAGGAAGATAATTCAACAGCCAAGTATGAATTTTGAAGAAGTTATGTCACGGTTTGAAATCTCAATGGAGGAATTTCAAAATCAAATGTAGTATGAGGCATATAATCATTCAAGTGTTCTGAAAAAAGACTTTGCACATCATTTCTGGAAAAATAATGTTCCTCCTAAATTGAAGATCCTCTTCTGGTTAGCTTTGCATATCTCTCTACTAACTCTCCTTAATCTTCAACATAGAAACATCTTAGTTCGGATACAACCTGCAAGGTCAGCGAAAGAGAAGATGATGATGCGTATCAAATTTTCATCCAATCCACATATATACTCAGCCGAGGTTTGGTTCTACTTTATTAAAGCCTTTAAAATATCTTGGTGTATGCATGAATCCTTGCTTCAAAACCTCAATGTTTGGAGCCCTACGAGACTAAATGAAATAAATAAAAGGATATGGTCATTACTTCCCTATGTCATTTTCTAGGCCCATTGGAAAGAGAGTAACACAAGGACATTTGTTGATAATTGAAGCCAAGCGAAGATTGTATTTTAGAGGTAAAATCCCCTTTAGTTTTATGGTTTTCCTGTGAAGACACTTTTCACTTGGTACTTATTAGGGACATCCATTTCAATTGGGATGCAATTATTGTATACTTCTTTAAATCCAAGTGATGGTTATAATCCTTTTCCTTGATCTATGAATTTAAAATTTTCGTCAAAAAAAACAAACAAACAAGAAATGAGAGATATGTATAAAAGACTTGGATTCCCCATATGTATCTATGTGTTCTACCTATTTTTAGACTACAAAAATTGTAAACAAGATGATGGCCAAGATTAAGTAACAAACCAATAATAATTCGAGGAATGTGCACCTCATGAACCAAAGTTGCACTCTTTTTACAACAATTCTACGTTGGCAAAGGATTTTATCGGGTTTTATCTCACTAAGTATTCAAAATCGTTCCTCGGTCCTACTCGGTTGGGGAGCTTGGAGCGAGGAACAATAAGTTCGGACTTGGAAATTTCCAAACCTCGGTCTAATAATCGGATTATATTTGTTAGAGACTTCTATATTGTTGCTCATAAGTCATGATTTTTACCTAATTAAAATTAAAATTTTAACACTATCATGTAATTAAGTGTGTAATATTGATATATTGAACGTATTTATAATGTATTTAGAGGTTTTTCTATTTGATAACTCTCGTCTGAGGGGTTACAAAAAAATTATTTTCTGATTTTAGTGAATGCAAGGCCGACTCGAAAAAATCGTTAGATCGTTTTACTGGAAAAAAAACGGTCAAAATCGGCAAAGTCGTCTGCGTTGATCGTTAAAAATCGGAAATAGCTTGGAATCGGAAATCGCCTCGGTCAAATAGCCTGTAGCGATTACTCGGCGAGTAATCGGCCTTGGAGAGTGATTTTGACTACACTCTCTCATGAGAATCAAGAATAGTCCTTCAAAAACTCTAGCATTGGGATATAAATGAGTCAAAATGGGACATGTCATTTGTCTCACATGTTATAACACCCAGTTGGACCCGCCATTTGTCTCAACATTTTGGTGGGTCCCATAGCTTTCAGGTAGGGTCCATCATTCTCCCTAGAGAATTGATCATTCCTTTTAATGGGCATATAACTTTAGTGTGATTTTTCACACGGTCTTTACGGAATCACCCTTTTGTAATGGGAGATTGGTTGGTTGGTTCACAACCTATAAAAACAGATAATATCATGAAAATGACCTATATACCCATCATCCAAACATGTAAACTAAACGACGTTCTTCCCTTACTTTTCATTCTTCCTTTCTATGTTTCTTATTGTCTCTCTTTATCTTTTTTTCAATCTTTCTTATTGTTCAATATTAGCCTGCTAGATTATAGGAAATCCTTCAAATCCAGATCTATTTTGATAAAGTCATGCTTAAACATTAAAAAAAAAAAATCTAAATCTATGAAGAAATCTATATCTAATCTGCCGAAAGGTAGTAGCAAAAAGTATCACTCAGTGAAATCAGTAAATAAAAATGGCGAGAACATAAAGAATCAGCAAAATCATACAAGAAAATAAGAAATAGAAGATGATGATTTTGAAGAATTACCCAACGGTAAGCAAAAAACATATATGATCCGATAGTAGATATTGATATGCAATAAGGACAATTTTGTTATTATCAAAATATATGAGTAAGAGGCTTTCAGGATTACTACCTAGTGACCCTATTTTGTCTTACAATCTAACCTCGATAAATGAATGCTCGACAAATGAATAACCTCGCCAAATGAATAATTTTCGTCGGTCCCAATTTGGGCAAAAGGGATAAATGAATAACCTCGCTAAATGTGTTAGTGAATAAAAAAAATTGAATCCTTAAAGGCCCTATGTAAATATAAATGAATACACATAGAATTTTATATAATAACCCCTTCATCTAAGATGTGGTCGGGTCACGTACATTTAACACCTATTTAACTTAAAAGCATGCCCCTCCAAATTCCGTTAAATGCTTTACTTTTTGAGAAAAATTAGAAAGTTAGCAAAAAAAATGATGGGCCACATACTTAACCACATCATAGCAGCACCGTATAAAGGCGTGTCTACATACTTGACCACATCGTAACCGCACCGTACAATAGAATATATAAACAAACCAAAATATTTCATCCTATCAACAATGTTCTTATAAGAAGTTATTCTTTTTTAAAATATGTATCTAAAGTTCATTGTTATTTCCTTCCACCTAAGCTAAGATGTCTCCCATTCTTAATTTTTTGTAATGCATGTATAACTTCTGGTATTTTTCTTGTGTTGTAATAAAAACTGTTTTATGATGATCATTGAACGAAATGCCTCTTTTGATGACATATTTGGTATGACACTATTATCATCTAATTCATTCTCATAATTTATTACTGGCTCGATAGTTTGTTCGTCCGTAAGAGATCTGGTAAATGCATCATTCTCATTAAAGTAGTTCAAATAATGTTCGACATCCATCACATTTCTATAGCGTAAGTTAAAAATGACATCAGTTAATTCTTAAATATCTTTTTCTAATTTACCAATTTCTAGTCGGAAATATTCCTTTATTTACGGAAGACGGTAATTGTGTTTTCTGCAATAGAGACATGGATTGTTACGGTGACCATGCCTTGCATTGTACACATGAGGTGGGACTCAAATTCCGTCATGATCTCGTCCAGGATACTGTTGCAGACATGTGTTTTTGTGCGGGTGTCTCACCTAGGAATGAGGTTGCACTTGTTTTTCTATCTAATGATGGGGTTCTCTTTGACCAGCGGATATTCTAGTCTACGATTGGGATAACAGGCGGGATGTGTGTTTGGATGTCACTGGGATTTTTCCATTTACGGGTGGAGGGGTTCATTCTTTTCGGCCCAGGCTAGCTCTTAGCACTGCTATCAACTGCAAATGCAAGAAATACTTTGATAAATGTTTGGCCCACGGTTATGGTTTTGGTACGCTGGCATTCTCGACACTTGTGCATTCAGCGACGATTTTGTGGATTTCTTGAAGAGGCTTAACAATCACCTTTCTAGAATAGATGTCAATGCGAAGAAATGTAATTATTTCTTTGACGGATTAGGGATTAGTTATACAAAAAGGTGTTGGTGCCCAGCTTGTCGCTAGGCTTCCAACTAATTTCTTGTCTACCAAATATTAATTTAATAATAAAATCAAAATAATATCATATAAATTTAAAACAAAAAATACTCTCTAAATAAATAAACAACCTCGTAAATGCTTTCTTATCAGTATGCTTAAGAAGTATGGTCACATTTCATAAATGCTTTCAAAATTTGTTGGGTGGCACCAAATACTGTGAAGAAACAATTTGAGGCGTGGAAACTAAATAATATAAAAGGAAAATGTATGGAGATTTGATGGAAGGTGATTTACGCTGTTTTTTGTCATCTTTGGAAGGAAAGAAACAGCAGGGCATTTGGCGGAAGGGCTATGGAGGCGGGGGAACTTATCTTGCTTATAAAGCAGACTATTTTTCTTTGGTTGTTGGATAATGATGTGTATAATTCGGTCTTTGTTAATCAGGTTTTGTTCCAATAGGAAACAGTCGTACATATGTAATATTATGATGCACCGTTCCTAGGTCTGTAAATATTTTTTCTTTTTAATATAACCTTTCCTCTTTAAAAAAAAAACAACCTTTTTAGACGAATATTTCTTTCCGGTCCCAAATATACTCACTTATGCAGTCAGATTGTAATGTTTTGTTACAATAGGAAACAGTCATACATATGTAATATTATGATGCACCGTTCCTAGGTCTGTAAATATTTTTTCTTTTTAATATAACCTTTCCTCTTTCAAAAAAACAACAACCTTTTTATACGAATATTTCTTTCCGGCCCCACTTATACTCACTTATCCAGTCAGATTGTAATTTGATATGCCTCACGAATTTCTATGTACGCCTTAAAAAAGGGTTCTTTCAGAATCATTCAGACGGGAAATGGTCGGTCAAAGGAAAATAAATAAACCCGGTCCAATACGAATTCTTCGTGATGGGACAAAGACTACGACATTCATTCCAGTCCTACCACGTCAAGATCTCCTGATCTGAATTTCCGTGGCAGGTTTTTATTGGCCTGGAGGCCCGTCCAGATAGCTGTACGACTATTGACAGGGGGGAATTTCTCCTTCTAAGACCAGCAGTAACAGGTAATTTAGCCGTTAATATAGCTATAAATAGAGACTAGAGACGATTTTTCATGAAAAGTAACATAGAAAAAACAGTAAGAAAGCACTGTAATTAATTCAGTAAACAAAAATTAGAGTTATTGAGAATGCCACTGAGTAGAATTGCAGTTGGAATGCCTGGAGAAGCCAGTCAGCCTGAAGCTCTAAGAGCGGCGCTGGCTGAGTTCATATCAATGCTCATATTTGTCTTTGCAGGGCAAGGATCCGGGATGGCTTTCAGTAAGATATTAACTAATAGTTCTAAGTATTATGATTAAGAATGTCTAGCTACCGTTGAGTTTGTAATGTATTATTAATAATTTTTGTAGGTAAAATCACTCATGATGGATCAGCAACACCCGCTGGCTTAATATCGGCTTCATTAGCTCATGCATTCGCACTCATTGTAGCGGTTTCTGTTGGAGCGAATATCTCAGGTGGACATGTCAACCCCGCCGTTACATTTGGTGCTTTGGTTGGAGGTCACATTACGTTGTTGAGAGGGATTTTGTACTGGATTGCGCAGTTACTGGGCTCTGTTGCTGCTTGTTTGCTTCTTAAGTTTGCTACGGGAGGAATGGTAAGAGAGATAAAACTCATTGCTAAGATTCAAAATTTTAATAACTGATTTTGAGATCTAGCTATCAACTGATTTGGAATTGAAAAACAGGAAATAGCAGCATTCTCTCTATCGGCAGGTGTTAGTTCATCAAATGCAGTAGTGTTCGAGATTGTGATGACATTTGGTCTTGTTTACACTGTCTATGCTACGGCTGTTGACCCAAAGAAGGGAAATTTAGGAACCATTGCACCAATTGCGATTGGTTTCATTGTGGGTGCCAATATCTTAGTTGGTGGAGCCTTCGAAGGTGCATCTATGAACCCTGCAGTTTCATTCGGTCCTGCTGTTGTTAGCTGGACATGGACCAATCATTGGGTCTATTGGCTGGGTCCATTCATCGGGGCAGCACTGGCTGCTATTATATATGACACTATCTTCATCGGCGAAAACAACCACGAACAACTTCCTACAACAGATTACTAGAAAATAGAAAATCCTCATTCATTTTGGGTTGGGAATTTATCTCTCTCTATGCTTGGGTTGTTGCTAGATATGGGCTCTTTGTTTCTTTCGATTTTCGAGTAGTTTTGGGTAGGAGTTTCTTTATTAGTGCGGATTTGAATTCAAAATTTTCAGTGATTCGATCATGTATTGGGTCGCCCACCTTTATTTTTAATGCAGTTATAAAATGAGTAGTTCTCAACCAGTTTAGTTTACTATCGAACAGTGCCTCAGAAATTTGAATCAAAATTGTGACTTCTGGTGTATCTTGCCACGTTAGTGAGATGTGCTTGTAATTCTTGCCAAACGTTCATCAGGGTTCTTTGTTCAGTTGATTGGAAAATGTTGGATTTTTCTATTTACAAAGAGATGTTGATAGTGAGAAATTGACCTTGTTAAGGGTAATTAAAAATGGAATATCGGCTTCCTTCTCATTGAATCTTGTATTTTTACTTTCTATATTGCTACTCCATTCATGACATATACCAGCAAGCTGCAAGACTCATAACAGGTGAGAATCACAGTAGCCAATGGAGCCACTGAAGGTGCCATGCTGCTGTTAGCTAATTTTATGTCATTCTTGGATGTTAAATCGTTTTTAAAATGCAAATTTGAGTAGGTTGAAACCCGACTCATAGTAGTAAAATATCAAATTAGTACAAGATTCTCTGCAGAACTGCTGACAGCAAGGAAACTCAACTCCAAGACGCACCAATTCCTCTTTGTTAACCATCCCTGTTGGAGGGTAAATGATTGACAGCATCCAAGATCTACCATTACGAATGCTGTTGAATTAGATAGTTATAGAGCCTTGTAAGTTATCAAAGTTTATTTAACCATCCTCTGATATTCAGTTGGGTTAAAAACCCCTAATGCTCCGAAGGATCACTATCAAATGCATAATCTGTATTTTCTTCATTGCCAAGAAATATAATCGTGTACCTTAGGGTGTAAGGTACAAGTTTCCTCTTGTTCTAGAAACACACAATCATTTGACTCTTCCTGAGTATCTTTAACCAAGTGTCGTGTACCATTCTTTGCCGATGTTGCAATTATCTTTAGCTTCATGATATCTTTTACATCTTTGAGTATATGACTAATCACATACAATTCATCATCTTCGTCTTTGAAATCCATAAGCTTAATGCTCTGGAGATGATTCATTTCAAGATCTTGAATCTTGCGAATATTACCCGCACAAGTTTTGTAGGGCTTCGACCGTGAACTAGCCCAATTCATCAACTGCTGTATTGAATCGCTTTCAGCGTCATTGCTCGTAGTATGGTCCATCTGGAGTAACATTCAGTTAATACAAATTCTAGAATATGGTAAGCATGCATGATAGTTTAACTCAAAGTTACTGATCGATGAATAATATGCTCACATAGAAGAATATCCTCTGTAAGCCGGAACAAATCTTTAGGAAGGATTCAATGCACTGCAGAATGGAATTAGTCACAGGAGATGTAACAATCCAGCACAACTCCTCCAGATTGAAAGGTCTGATGGCATCCTTCATTAACCAACCTGGAGGTTGAATCTGCTTCTGCATATAAATCATGTCCAAACCATAATTGAGTTTTTTTATACATGTAGTAGTTGGGTAAAATGATGATGGAGTGAACTAAATCCTACGCAGTGTTGAGAAAATTCAAAATAAATGGTAAAGAGATTGTACCTGGAAAAGCGTACCACAAAAAGTAAGGGTCTTGATTGCTCGTTGTCGAATAGTTAGTTCCTTGGATGAATTTCTGAAAGCCAGTTGTGTCCTTGTCATTCTGGAACTCAAGCATAACATCAGTCAACCTAGCCTTCAAATCAAGAGAAGGAATCCTTCTCCCACGATACCGAAAGAATTCGAGGTAAGACACAGAAACATCGAGTTTAATCAAATTTGGGCAATCCAACACTGTCAAGTTATGAAGTCCACGACATTTGATAGTGGGTATTCTTATGTCGCTGCACTCCGTAATAACCAGACTATCAAGATGATAAAATCTTGATATTAAATTGGAAGCAGTATCGAGATGATAAAATCTTGATATTCTTATGTCCTTCAGAATGTCGCCATCTTTTGTTTCATTATTAACATGCATACTTCTGGTACAATGAGTCCATAAGTCTCTCCATCCGGAGGAAAGAATCATGGTTTTAAATGCAAATTCTAATGGTAAAAGTGAAACTATATACGAAAGGATCTCATCGTGTAAATTGCTGATACGATGTCATGATACCGTGGTGCCCTGCAACCACCCTTGGGGTGTATTCAGCTTTCAGTAAAATTAATTAACCGTTCCATTTGCAGTTAATTCTGCTTTAAGTTTTAAGTGTCTGTTAAGTTTGTACGGGTGTAGTACAAACACCTGTGTGGTCAGTGATGTATTAGGGTTTTGTTAGGTCTTCTTCTCTTTAATACGCCTGTACCTGGAATTCAAGTTTTATCATGAAAATAGAAAGGAAGAGGCAGTACAGTGGTACTGAGTAACTCATTTACCTGTTATAGTTTCATCTTATCTTATATCACCCTCCCCAATATCACACAGATCATAACATATGATCATGTGCATAATCTTTTATGGGGCCTTCTACGTCTTCTTTAGAATCTTCTATGGATCTTTCGTCTCCCCTAATAAGCAAATTAGAAGAGAGACTTAATAACATTAACAATAAGTTGGAAACGATAACAACATATAAAAGGTTGGAAATATGGACTTACAATGCGTTATCATAATGAACATCCCTCTACCAATCAGAATAGTAGACTCATGAATATTACTAGTCAGCTTGAAAATTGGTTTTCCATTCAAGGTGAGTTTTATAAACAAAAAATCTGGAGATAAGTTTGTTACTGATATGGATAATAATACTAAGTATTTTCATACTCTAGCCAATAGAAGGATGTTCTGGAAAAATATAGATAGTTTGTGTAATGATGGTGTTTGGCTTGATAATAGAGATGATATTGTTGAGTTGCTTGTTCATCATTTCAATGTTGTTAGTACCTCTTCTAATATTGCCTTAACTGATGATATTTTTAACATCATTCCTACTATTTTAAATGAAGAGGATAATAACCGGTTGACAGAAATTCTTTCTGCTGAGGAAATTTATGAAACTGTTAAAGGCATGGCTTCTTGGAGCTCTCCAGGGCCTGATGGCTTTCAAGCTGGGTTTTACCAAGCTAACTGGGATATTGTTGGTAATGATGTGGTTTATGTTGTGCAATTTTTTTTTTATAACTGGCTTTATGCCTAGTGAATTTAACAAAACCTATTTATCTTTAATACCCAAAACTGATGTTGCAAAACATCCTGTTGATTTTAGACCCATAGGCATGTGTAATACTATTTATAAGATCATCTCTAAGATCCTAGCAAATAGAATGAAGCCTTTTTTAAAGCATATTATCTCACCTTTTCAATCTGCTTTTGTGTCAGGTAGAGCTATCCATGATAACATAGTCATAGCTCATGAGATGATACACACAATGAAACATAAAGAAGGTCACAGTGGTACTATGGCTTTAAAACTTGATCTTTCTAAATCCTTTGACAGGCTTGAATGGCCATTTCTTTTGGGTATGCTTAAGAAAATAGGTTTTAATGAAAATTTTTGCAGATAAATTGAGCAGTGTATCTCCACTACTAAAATCTCTATTCTGTTAAATGGTACTCCAACTCAGGAATATAGTCTTTCTAGAGGAATAAGACAAGGGGATCCTCTATCCCCTTATCTTTTCATTATAGCTATGGAATATCTTTCCAGACTTTTATTAGTTGCTACTAATGATCATCTTATATCAGGTGTTAAAGCTGCTAGATATACTCCTGTCATCGCTCATTTATTATTTGCAGATGACATTCTCTTATTTGCTAAGGCAGACATGCATAATATCTCAGGTATTTTGAAAGTTATTAGTGATTTTGGTAAGTACTCGGGCCAAATGCTTAACTTTAATAAATCTAGTGTTTATTTTAGTAAGAACCTAAGTCCAGATACTAAACATGATCTTGCCAGAGCTTTAAATATGTCTGAGATGCAAGACTCAGACACTTATCTTGGAGTTACTCTCTTACTTGGAAGAGATAAGAATAAAGGTTTCAACCCCATAGTTCATTCCTTTGGCTCTAGATTAAAAAAATGGAAAGGTAAAACCATGAATCAGTCTGCCGGATCTACTATGGTTAAACATGTTCTTAATGCCTTGCCTACTCATCAGATGGGAAGTTTCAAACTTCCAAATAATACCTTGGCTCAATTAGACTCCATTCAAAGACATTTTTGGTGGGGTCATAAAACAAATAGAGGCTATAACCCTATAGTATGGAATAAACTTAGCATTCCTAAAGCCCTAGGAGGTCTAGGTTTCAGAAATCTTGAAAACTTTAATATAGCTTTGTTAGCCAAACAAGCCTGGAAAGCTTGTAATGATGAAGATTCTCTTTGTGTTCAAATCCTTAGAGCTAAATATGCACACAAAAAAAGGTAGTTTTCTGCATATTGATAAGCTTAAAGATGACTGCTCTTGGCTGTGGAGAAGTTTCTATACTGGTCTGGAAGTGATTCAAAAATACTCATTTTGGGTTGTTAGAAGTGGCACAAAAATTAATATATGGTTAGATTGTTGGGTTATTGGTTTAGATAGTCCACCTGTTCCAGTTACTGGAGCATCTAGCTATGAGAATTATAATCTTGTTTGTGAGTTATTTTTACCTGGTACTAGAGATTGGAATGCTGATATCATCAACATTCTTTTTAACCAGGACTGTGCTGCTATGATTCTCAACATGAGTGTACCATCTGAGGGTGAGGATTGTCTCATTTGGAAACCTGATAGGAAAGGGAAATTTACAGTGAAGAATGCATATAATACAATATGTAGTACTTATATTAATGGGGAAGGTTGCTAGTGACCATATTCCTACAGATATTTGGAAGCTTTTATGGAAAACCAGGGTTCCACATAGGGTTCAATTATTTATATGGAAGTGCATTAAAAACATTGTTCCTGTTAGACATTTTCTTTCTAGGTACAATCCTGATAGAGATGCTAAGTGTGATTTCTGTAATAACAATGTTGAAACTCTTAATCACCTTTTCTTTGAATGTAGCTACACTAGATCTATTTGGTTGGGTATGAATGTTAATACCATGGCTATCTCTGATCACTTTCCTAACTTGATTAGTTGGATTATCAGCTGGTATCATTCTGAAGATCAAAACATCCCTCCTCTTTGTGTGTTGGATGAGAATAGTCTTTACAGATTCATGTGTACTATATGGTATATCTGGAAAGATAGGTGTTCTCTTATTTTTCAGAATACCAAACCTCATCAACAGGGAACTATTGCTAGAATTAAGTATCTTCTCAATCAATGCTATATAACTCATAATAGAGACCCTTACAACAGTTCTATTAGCTTGCAGGTGAAAGAATGGTTGCCTCCAGACAAGGATTATATTAATATAAACATTGATGGATCTTATATGCCGAATACAAAAAAAGGCATCCTTGGACTAATTATACGTAACTTTGCAGGTCAATGCATAGGAGCAAAAGGCATCCAGTTGGAAGAGGAAGTTGCAGAGGAGTATGGAGCTGAATATTTTGAATGTAAAGCTCTAGAGAAAGCAGTGGAATGGTTGGAGGAACTAAGCATTAGTCACGCAATTTTTGAGGTTGACTGTGAATCTGTGGCTCATTCAATAATTGAAGAAGAGATGCAGGTCCATTGGTTTAACCAAGGAATTCTTTTACAAGTTAGAAATAAATTTAAATCTAAACAATTCTGGTTTTGTAAGTCTGTATACAGACTATGTAATCAAGCATCTCATTTACTAGCAAAAAAGGCTAGAGATGAACATTCTAGCTTTCAGTTTGAAGGAAATCTACCAACTGAGCTCTCTACAGCAGTAGAGAAGGATATTTGTAATATTTTCTTCTAATGAATAAAATTTCTTTAGTATAAAAAAAAAGTACAATCTTGGTACCTTGCTCCTAAAGTAATGCACTCTATGATCAATATCCAAAACTTTCACATAAACCCTAATAGAACTTACAAAACGTCTTAACTTAAAACCCCTCAAAACATGGAATTTTGCATGGGTTCTTTGACTGTATATGATACACTTTTCACGGTTCTCTGACTTTGACTCTGTAACCAAATCAATCTACAATCCCGAACTTTGTGGAATTCCGAATTGGTATATTGAACACTATATCAATATCTATAGAGGACCTTTTTTTTTTTTTGTCATGTAGACTTTATTTTGCTAAGAAAAGTAATTATCATTAACCCAAAAAATCACATAGTTATTGCGAAGGTAATGTTGGAATGGTACCGAACCATTAACCCAACACTCTTGAGTTGTTACAATACTTAACTGCAATATCAACCATGCAATCAAAATTTATTCTTACTAACTCCACTCTAGAATTTTTTTTTGTTTTGAATCAACTTGCAGTCTTCTAAATTGAGGTATCGTATCAGAACAACTGGTTATTATTTGAATTAAAAGAACCTACTACTAATTGAGCATCATTGATGAAGTAAACCTTGCTCTTATTCATTTCCTTCGCTTAAGTACTAGCTTCCAGCAAGGCCAAACTTTCGACTTCTTCAGCATTCCTCGCTACCCTTGGAATGATTTTGCATCCAGTGTAGTTACATGCAATATCATTCATAATCAAACCAGTTCCAAACAAGTTAGTGTTGATGTTAATATAGTTCCATTTGGTACTGTGCATTTAAAGTCTTATTTGTCGTCATTATCAACATATAATACTTCTGGTACAATGAGTCCATAAGTCTCTCCACCTAGAGAAAAGAATCATGGTTTGAAATGCCAATTTTAATGGTACAAGTGAAACTATATACGAAAGGATCCCATCGTGTAAATTGCTAATATGATTATTTTTTGTGGGAAAAAACGACTCACTGGTTTTCTGGCAAAAAGTGGTGGAGGAGGCAAGTACTCGATGAAACAAATCGTCTGAACCTTTAAACAAATGTACTGCACGGGAGTACTTTGAGTTCGAGAGACTAATCTGTAGGACCTTGGCCTAAACCAAGACAATGGCAGTTCCAGGTTCAATTCAATCACAAGAGGAGGAAAAGGGTCAGTCTGTAGGGAGGGAAGCCGAGAATGTGTGGAGATCAATGTAGATTGATCAGTTGATGATGTAATGTGTTGAACTGCTTTGAAGATGATTTCTCTATGTAGAAGAGAGAAATTCTCTGTAAGTGTTTGATAATTGATTGTCGTAGGTTTGCTTATGTTGAGTCTTGTTAGTCTTCGTTATCAAATCATAGGTTGAGGAACCTATTTATTGCAGCACATCGATCTCATGTAAGTAGTGAGGTTTGAAGAAAGTGGAAGAATGGGGAAGTGGGGAACGTGCATAAACCACTTCCACTTTGCGTGGAAGACTTGTTGATTGACCATCCACTATCCCATTTACTCCTTCAGCTGCCAGAACGACTTACTCACACTTCTCATTGTGGATGTATTGCATATCGCACGTGTTGTAGGCTGCCATACCAAAACCCTAGTGATATCCCCCATGTGACATGGATTGATGTCTCATGTGAAAGTCTGCTTTGCAGACGTATTTCGGTCAATCTTTAACCTAGTTATACTATGAGTCTTAACTGATGAACTAAACAGTCGAACTTCTGATGGATGAAGCATGAAGTGCTTGCTGGAACAACAACATGAATTTGTGAACCATAGACGTTGAATTAGTTCATTGATGATTGTGACATATCATTATGCTAGCTGAAGTAGTAATGATAGTTGAATGGCTAGGATTGATGAGCATAGGTTATTGAGATTGCTAGATCGATCATAAACCATTATGTTGGTGCATTGAGCACTTGACAGGAAGTTGTAAGATAATAATTATAGGAGGTTCATATCAATCCATGTGTCATGAGTCAGTCGAATGACAAGGAGAGACTATAATATTAAAATAATGGTCGACCGACGAACCAAATGTTGGTCGGTCGACCAATTGTACTGCTTCTCAAATATTGATAGTTGAATCAATATTCCCAAAAGCGGCAGCATCTGAACCTTGTTGGGCGACCCAACACATTTCTAGTTGAAGCAATTAGGATATTGATAGTCAAAGCAAACACTGCTAGTCAGAGCAAATATTGCTTGATCAATGAATAATTGGCAATATGACCGAATAAAATATTAATTAAAAATACTGGTAGTTGGACAAAATATTATATAATTAATTAAAATATTAATTGTTGGATCAATTTCAAAAATATTGGTGTTTGAACCTGTTCATGATTATGATTGACGGAGCATTAGGTTCAAAACCCTAATTTTGATCGATGGATGATTAACCGCGAATCAACCAATGGATGAGGGAGTGACCGGCTACATGAGGTGATGGACCGACCATTTAGTGCCTAGATGCTCAACAGAGCATTCACCAAAGTCCTTTGCAGAGTAGTTGGTCAAAGGATGACTAATTGTTGTTTAATCATTATTAGAATAGTACTTGACTGAGCATTAGATAGTAAAACCTAATTATGGAGAGAGGATGGACCGACCAGGGGGTGTGGAACCGGCCCTTGATGGTCGTGGAACCATCTGATAGTGAATGGATCATCTTCTCAGTTGTTGGAGAGAGTTTGAATCAAATATGAATTATGAATGATTAATTAGGTCATTGATCATTGAAGGAGGTATGATCGGCTTCTGCAAGCCAAGTGGCCGACTATGACCGACCATGGTGGCATGCCCGTGTCACCATGTTTTCCGCCGACCAATCCTCGAGCATTATTTCATTTTTTTATGAAGAATTTGAGTTTGACGGAAACTTTTAATCTTGGTTGAAAGACCAACTATTAAAAATATTAAAATAATATTATTTACAGAAGCCGGATATACCTTCTTAATCGAAATATACGATTCTATAATCCCTATAATGGCAGTCTTTTAGAAAATTACATTTTAAATTGAATACAAATTTCAGGATATAAGGTAAATATTTATTATTGTTAGCTAAGGTGAATCATAAACAAACAGAAATTGTTAAAACTAACAGTAATGATCTTATTCATGGCATACCTATTAACACCCTGAAACTTTATATTCCCTCCGATAAAAATAATATTAGATTCAGGATTAGGAGTGAGCATCAACCCCAAATTATTAGAAAGCAGCGATATGACCTGTTTTGTATGACAACTATTGATGAACCATTGCAACTTTAATTGTCCGCTTCTGGGAGTTCCCGAGAGTATTTCAGATTAATAAAATGTGGTGTACATGTTTTTAAGAAATTTCACAAAAGAAATTGATTATGTGCTATAACCATCTTGACTCATGTTGCTGCTAGTGCAGACTTCACCCTCAAGAAAACACATTACGACCAATTTTACTTCCCAGACAGGATGGAAGTGATCTTGTATTATGTAGATAATACAACTAAATTTTTCAATGCAGAATAGCTGCCTTAACAACCTCCAAAATCATGTAGATGCTACTTGCCCACTTCTTTGTAGATGTTATTTCAGGTCCAAGAATAAAGTCAAAATATGAGTTAAATACTTTCAATATGATACCTTCGCCAGATGTGAACCGACCCATAAGAGAAGCAATGACACTTCCTTCAATGGACCAATCATTGGTTTAATCATATGAATATTACTAATTCTAACGAAGTCCTGTCAATCTGGTGGATTTCGCCGTGAAAATAAAGAACAACGTCTAAATTAAAACCCATTTGAATTTGAAAAGAAACAAAAAGAAACTACACATCGGTACTGCCTACTTCTCCAATAAAAAGAGAATAACCATTACTTGTGCAGCCTTAACCCATAATAATTGACTGCACAGAAAACCCAAGTACTTCAAAAACTTACTCATGATACTCAAACACCAATTATTGATTTAAGTACGATATGGTTTCTAATGTAAAGAGAAAATAAACAGGAAATGAGTATCATAAAATCCGTATACCATACTGATGGATCAAAAACATTTGTTTTGGATGTCAGAAAGAAAGCATCAAGGTTTCCCCACTTCACAAACATCTGGTCTTCTTCTACTTTTGCTTGTTCAAATGTCGTACTGAATACAAACATTAAAAAAAATATAAATCAATCACCACTATAAATTTGTATCCAACGCGTAAACAAAAATATAAAGCAAATGAATTTCTTGATTTTAAGCAATACATCGCCAGTTTAGCTAATAAACAAAAGCAAAGAACGCTTTGGCAGAACAAAGAATGTTGACAACATGATAACCAATTTTTTTGAGCATTTAAAACCCAAATAATAATGTAATGCAACGATAGTAACATCAGGTAGAAGTACATACTCAAACATGTGAGTAACTGCAGAAGTCATTCAATGGCCTAAAATGTGGTCACAGATAAAAAAAATAACCTAAAATGTGGTTAGAAAACAACCTAAAAAGCTCAAGAACTATCTATTTTCATACGTCACACATGAAGGTGGTGAAAACAACAACCTCCTTGGATGACACCTTTGTTCGATCATGGCAGTTAATTAACATCAAAAATTCCATTACATACGTCACACATGACATCAATTCCGCTATATATACATAACCAAAGAACTCAACACCATAATTTCACGGACCAATTAAATTATAATACGGTGCAACAGTTGTGGGAACTGATAATGAGAATGAGCATAATAGCATATCCCATTGGTCCAGAGCAAAAAAAAAAAAATCATCATCAAGTTATGCTTTGAAGAATATGATAAGTTAATTTACTTTATCTATTTGAGTGTCGACATGCTATCAATAATAGTTAAATCTGAAAATTTGAAGGATGACTGCACCAAAAGCACACCAAGAAATGCATCTGCGGGTAAAAATGATGAATTATTTAGGGATATGGCAAATACCCCAAATAGGATTTCCCTTTGGGAAAATGCCTCGCCAAAAAAAACTTATGGGAAAATGCCCCACTGTTATGTTTTTCGTCTGATCCTAGTAAACTGGTCAAACTCCCACATTGACTAGTCAATATTTACTCAGACGAAAAGAAATAAAAATCGTACTCTTCTTCTCTCTCGTACGGTGTTTCCCTCTTCATTAAACCTTTAAATAGATGATTTAATTTCATCATCAAACCCTGATAATCCACATCCTTTTCCTCTGTTGCATCTATTTCCTATCCTTTCACCTTCTTTTCAAACCTTAACTACACCAATTACTGAATCTGATGACAATGATGATACTAATGCTTTCGATTCATTTCAAATCAACATTTCTAGTTTTGTGATTCCAATGCTTACCTTATTCTTGATCGTTTAATTCAATAACACTTAGCTGATCAACATCATCAGATTTCTTCATTATTTCTAGCTTCTAAATCATTCGTTGAATCAACACCAACAATTAAAATCACCAGTTTATCGAACAGAATTCCATTTCCATAGTTCTTTGCAGAGGTGTGGTTTAATTTTATTTATTTGGAACATGCATTTTTGGGTTTATGAGTAATTTGAAACATGTAATAAGGGTTTTAAATGGGTTGTAGTGGATGTAGCAAATTGAATTATTGATTTTGAATGTTCAGTTATAATGATTGTGGTTTAATTAATGAAATTTGATTTTTAGGGTTCATAAGATTTGGGGTTTAACACATGACATCATTAAAGTATCCACCTTCCAAATCGAAAGTAGCGACAAATTTCAATCTTGACAGACTTACTGCAATGAATAGATTAACACTAATACGAAATGATAAATGTTAATAATTACTTATAACTACAAATCAAATGTTTAGCACATTCTACCTGTAATTGTAGACGATTGGGGAACCTTGTGATTCACAGTAGACAAATCAAATAAAAAATTGGGGAATAAAAGAAACCTAACCCTGAATCAACCAAAATCAAAGTGAAAAAATATCTTTTATTTCAATAATATATAAATATAAATAACAATAGCCTAAATCAACCAAAATCCACTATGAAAGCCCTGAATATGTGTACGGAGTTGAAATTAGAAAACTTAATCATACCTTTAGAATCTTCAAGATACATAAACCAAGAAAAAATAAATCTCCTTACGGAAAGAAGTGAATCAAAGCGAAAAGCCTCAAGTTTTGGCCTGCAAATTCTTTTTGACTGCAAAAGCGAAGAATTCATGTATATTTCAGTTACAATTGGCGAGATTAAAATGGAGAATTAATAGCGTGAGAGAGAAAATGGAGGAATGTTTTCATATGGGCGTTACGACTTTCTGTTTACACTTCACTACACACATATCTAATGGAAAGAGTAAGAGACCAGGAGTTAATATAAAGTGTGAGCGGAGTGCCAGAGTATGCAACTACATCATGACCGTTCATTGTCTATCGAAAATGTAGATATTCGTCCAAAGGGAAAAGCACCCATGTCCCTATAAACTGTAGATCTCCGGACATATCAGTACCGTCATTTATGTGTCTGAAACGTAGATAGCCGTCCATATGGAAAAACATCATTGTCCCCTATAATATAGATGACAATAATCAAATTAGTATCAATAAGGACTATATAACGGTTGGTACCCAGCAAATGTCCAACACCTTAGTTTGGTACTCACCATTTGAAATATTAAGGGTTGGTACCTTGACCGGAAGTTGACTGTCAACGATTCCGTTTGACCTCATTATTTATAATTCTTAATTTTATGATTACTATAATTATATTTTTTTTCCACAATTACCCTTCTTGAAATAATTCCCAGGTTTAAAAACTCACCTAAAATATTTTTTTGTATTTCAATAATTCACCCCAAATATTGAAATCCTCTTTTGCTTTTAACAAATAAAAAACCTTAATTTACAAGCAGCAACGGCATATAAGTAAACGACCAGCAATTTTCCATCCATCAATTCTCAATTTGGCTTCACAACCTTCTTTTTTAAATAATTCTTGTAACCTAACCAAATTATATTTCCAACAAAACTATTAGCAGTGAAAATGCGGGGTACCAAAATACACCACCAACTTTTTCTTAGGAAACATGTATGGACTAAACTTAAATACAATTCAGAGAGGTACAACTTAACAAATCCTGATCAGGAATTATATGAAGAGTATATATCTCTTACTCTCACAATCAATATGTATTCGGAAACAAATATGTGAACCTGATTATACCGTGAGAGTTCTTGGACGATTCCAAAGATCAATATCCAAGATTAATCAAGTCGTATCCAACAATTACGATGGATGTATCTACTTTGATTGATTTATGTACAACCTATGATATTTCAATTAATGCGAAATAAGAAATAACACAGATATAAGAAATTTTGTTAACGAGGAAACCGCAGATGCAGAAAACCCTGGGGCCTTGTCCAGATTTGAACACCAAACTGTATTAAGCCGCTACAAACTCTAGCCTACTATCAAAACTTCATAATGGAATGTAGTTTAGACCGAATCTGCCGTCACAACTATTCGGTTATAGTCGCGCTCCTTATGCCTTTTGAATCTCGCAAGACTCTATGCAATTGATTTCCTTAGCTCACGTCCTTTACATCCAAAGAGTTGCTTCAACACAATTGAAGACTTTAAACCAATCTGCCTCCCACAGATAAGCCTATATGTGATTTCCATTTTGATCAAAGATCAAGGTGAGGTAGGAAATCGATCGCAATAGACAAAGTCTAGCAAATCTCAAAATCCGGTATTTATGACTCCCTAAGAGCGGCCTAGATTATTATTCACTTCTTAAGTAATTTCTACTTCGATTTCAACAAAGAATCGTTATAGAGGAATATACATGTGGAATCACAAAGTCTGAGACGAAGAACTTTGCGATTTCTATTTATCTCGCATGTTAGAGCTACAGGCTCAACAATCAGTAGCAAGATCGGGATACATGAACTATATCAAGATAAAGATGGTTGGACCTGGCTTTACGAATCCCTAGGTGAATTCTTTTTAGTCGCTAAACCTAAAAAGGTTTAAAGGAGAGGACGACTCTAGTTTGCAACTAGGACACACAAGAATAGCGTCATGGATTCAAAGATCCCAGTTGCTTGAGGTTCTCCTTATATATACTTTCAATATCAAGGTTGTTTTAGATTTAAGCTAAGGTAGCTTTGGAATCAAGAAATCAATAATCATCGTCGGATGAAAAACTTTACTTGAGATTAACATAACAGAATATACACTCTAGTTAGGATGAACCGTAACCGAACCGTGTATAATGAATTGTTAAAAGGTTATCCGAAACTAGCCAAACGAACTGTAAGCTTAACTATTTTAATATAACACTTTAAGACTTTAATCTTGAGTCACAACCATAGGTTATAATGTGATATAGATAGTGTTTTTAGAGAGTTGTTCAAATACCGATTATATCATAAAAATAATTTTGATGCATCCGAAAATATTCGACAGGCTAAGTACGTGTATTGTATTCCTGTTCGTGAGCATTTTTTTCATGGTACATGTACCGGGTTTGTATTCCCTTAAGATAAAAACGGGTTCAGGAATCAACATATCTTTTCCGGTTTGCATACAGGGTATGCGTACCATCCTGGTTCAGGAGTCAACAGATCTTTTCTTGTTTGCATACTGGGTATGCATACCATCCTTGTTCACAAGTCAACAAACTTTCTAAGGTGCATACCGGGTATGCGCACCAAAGGTCGTTGCCGAACTATACCTACGCCAGTACGTGTATTAGGTACATGTACTGTGGGTCTGAACCTATAACAGTTGTGCCAGTATGTGAACTGGTATGCATATTGTCCTGTATCAGTTCTATATCTCTCTAATAATCAATTTTTAACATTCCCGAATAACATCAATGATACATATTATTGTTCCAGGATATTTTCAAATGATTAACTCTTGAATCATTATTTATGTCATAAACAATAAATTGTTCTTGAATCAAGTATGAACAAATGTTCTTAAGCTTAGTCAACATATTTCGAGAATGATTAACAAGATAAACTTGACTAAAAATTCATGTTATGCATGTAATGTCCTATTTAGTCATGCGACCTTGTCTCATAGATAGAAAGGTGAAAACTTGAGTAATAAGTAGTTCAGTCTTCACTTACCTTTTGTTGATGAAGTTCTCTAAAAGCTTCGGTTGATCTTCGCCTTCAGATGGTAGAACGCAGTGATGTCTGGTACTCAACCACATACCTATATCCTAATCCGAGACTTGACTAAATGTAGACTATAAATCAAGATATAGTTTTGATCAACTAAATTTGACAACAAGCTTTAGATAACAACACTTGTGAGTTCGACCGAGCAATGCTCTAACAAGCAGTAATAGAAATTAAAAAAAAAGTACCATGAAATAGATCAAACTCAGTTATACAATCATCAGGTAATTGTCAGATCCTTAATTACAAGACTAATAGTAATCCATTTGGTATTGTATCTGCAAATGATGAACAGGGCAAAAGGTCTTTGGAATTAACTTTCCTTAATGATAATAAAGAAATAGAGCACCTTCCCTTTCACTTTCTTACAACTAGATGTACACTTATAATCACAAGTTCACATTAATATCAAAACAAAATACAAAAAAAAAAACCCTACAAGCTTATGATTGTTGGAATCTTTATCAAGCACTTAATGTGCATCTTCCTACGGTATTTTTTTCAAACCTTTTTTTTTTGGTCCATTTTCCACTCACCATTAATACCCAAAAACAATCACTACCATCCTGATTCGTAATCCACATAGAAAGTGTAGTTGATCTCTAAACTCCACAGCGTTCATCATGCAAAGACGAAAAACTACTCAAGGAACTGGTGGAACTTCATCGACAAAAAGGTATGTGGAGACTTGAACTTATCTATCACTCAAAAGTCTATCTATTCTATCTCATATCTTGAGACAAAAGTCGTATTGTTATATAGACTTCAATTATACACATTTGCTATTTCGAGCCGAGTTTATCTCGCTTATCTATTTCTCGAAATATGTGTTGGTAAGCTTCCGCTTTGACCAAGTTCATCTTTACTCTTGACGAAAGTCATGTTGTTTATTTCAATCTCTTGAAAATCGCTTTGATGAAAAATAGTTTGTGAATAACAACTATATAACATCCTATAAGAATGTTTCAATGATTGAAATGAGAGTTTAGAACATGTAACCATCTTTGGATATAAGCATAGTGTGTTTTTCACATTTGTGTAAAGGTCCAAAACCGGGAACCCAAAGTATGCGTACCCGTACGCGTACTGGATGTTGTTGGAAATCCGGGTACCCGTACGCGTACTAGCGGAAAGTTCACGTCCGTGAATTTCTGTTAGAGTTTGGAAGTGAAAACAAACTCAATCCGGTTACTTAAGTACGCGTACCTGTTCGCATACTTAGGTAGGTTACTTTCTAAAGTCGGTTTGTTCATGAACTAAAACATTTATATATTAAGGAATGCAATCTTTGCAAACCGTGGCTATAATATTCATAAATTGATTCGAGTGAATCAAAACCGATTTTGCTTCAATTGTGTCTTGTATACTTCTATGAGATCTAAGCAATTGAACAACTCTCTAACTAGTACATTTGAGTCATTTGAACTAGTTATGGTGAAGATAAATAAGGTTGATATGAAAGTGCTCATATGGCTAACTATTGTTAAACCAACTAGGTGTACACGTTTAGGTACGGTTACTCAAACCTAAATGAAGTCACTTTTCAATTGTGTATAACAAGCTAAGTTCGATCTAACGGTTGAAAGATATTAGCTTGAATCTAATCAGGTTTTCATCTAATGGTGAATATTGAATGCTTTGTTACCAAGGTAACTTAGATTGCAAACCCTGATTTGAAGACTATATAAAGGAGAACTCTAGCAACTGGGAAACCTAATCCCCGCACCTCCTGTGTGATACTAGTTGTATAAGCTAGAGTCGATTCTCCTTTAACCTTAGGTTTCTCTCGATACCCTGTAGGTTAACGACTTAAAGACTTCATTGGGATTGTGAAGCCAGACCCAACTATTTTCTCTGTAGTTGTGTGATCTGATCTTGTTGTTTCTATCGTGATTGAGTGCAATCATAAGATTGGCTTGAGATTTATATCTCCGATATGCAAGATAGAAAAGTAGTCACAAACACCTTCGTCTCATCGTTTGTGATTCCACAATATCTTGTTTCGCTAGTCGATTAAGATTATTGTGAGGTGATTGATAATTCTAGGTTGTTCTTCGGGAATATAAGTCCGGGTTATCGATTGGTTCCTGTTCACCTTGATTTATCAAAAGACGGAACAAAACTCGTAGGTATTTATGTGGGAGACAGATTTATCTATTCCTATAGACTTTTCTGTGTGAGACAGATTTGTTTATTCAAGTCTTCGACTTTGGGTCGTAGCAACTCTTAGTTGTGGGTGAGATCAGCTAAGGAATCAAGTGCGTAGTATCCTACTGGGATCAGAGACGTAAGGAGTGCAACTGTACCTTGAATCAGTGTTAGATTTATTGGGGTTAAACTACAGTCCAGACCGAAGTTTGTTTGTAGTAGGCTAGTGTCTGTAGCGGCTGAATACAGTGGTGTTCAATCTGGACTAGGTCCCAGGGTTTTTCTGTATTTGCGGTTTCCTCGTTAACAAAACTTATGGTGTCTGTGTTATTTCTTTTCCGTATTATATTTTGTTATATAATTGAAATATCATAGGTTGTGCGTTGAATCGATCAATTTGTAAATCCAACCTTTGGTTGTTGATTGAAATTGATTGATCCTTGAACATTGGTCTTTGGTACCGTTCAAGTAATCTCTCTTATATTCAATTTGGCTCGCAAATTATTATTTTTTTGATTGATTGAATTGAGAGATTGAGATATAACTCTTTGATATACTTTTTAAAAGATTGAGTCTAACTGTCTAGTTGATTCTCTTATAAGTATATTGGAGTTTGTCCATACAGATTGCTAAGCGAAATATTGGGTGAGGTTGTTAGACCCCCGCTTTTTCAATTGGTATCAGAGCAGGCAAACACATTAAAGACCTTATAAGTCTGTGTTTGTAGCGATCTGAATATGGACGAGTCTATCTCTAATAACGTACCAGTTCATAAATTACCAGATGATTTTCAAAGCTTGGATTCACCTGAGAGAACTATCACATCTAGGTCAATATCTAAACATTCTCTTAATGTTGAACCTGTTGAAGTCTTGGAAACACGCCTAGAAGAACAGTTGGATGAACTTTCTGATGAAGGTGATTCAGATATTGATAGAGATGTTGATGATGAAGTCTCAGAGTATGTTAAGCTTTTGAATTCGTTGGGAAAGAAAAAGATGACAACTTCTCATGTCACACCTTTTTTGACTAATCTTTGTCGTACAAGCAAGAAATTGAGAAGATGTTACGCAGGTGTTTATGTTTTAAATCGTTCTAACGAATCGATCCTCAAGGATTCTGAGGAAAACCTACGTATGAAGTCACTTGAATGTGATAATCTTTCTCAAAAGTACTTTGTGTTGAAAGAAAGACTTGCAGGAACTGAAGCAAGATATGACTCTCAACTAAAATGTTTTAATGACAGAGAAAGCGCGCATCTTGCTCGAGAAAAACGCCTTGAGGCTGATTTAGCAGCTGCTCTTGATAAAATCAAGATGTTGGAAGATGACTTGAAAAAGTTTAATACTAGTTCAAGCAAATTAACCATTATGCTAGGAGCAAGTAAAAATCATCGTGATACACGAAGATTGGGCTATAAGGGAATAGATGCTCCAAGTACTAGAAAAGAGGTAAAATTTGTCAAGGCTAGTGATTCTTATCAACAAAAGGTTTCCACTGATGGCAAAAGTGAAATACCTTCACCGGCAGTTAAGGTTCAAAAGACCAAAGTATATCAACCTCCAAAGTCAGCACACACGGATCGAGGCAAGAACATTCCTTATGTTTTCCACTATTGCGGAAATAAAGGTCACTTGGAAAAGAGATGTCGTTTCCGTATAAGGAATGAGAAACTTCATGATGTTCTTGTTTGGGCATCACAATAAGTTGTGAAACCAAGATCATATGTTAAGACTAATCCTCTTAACGTTACATATTGTAACTGTCCAACCTTTAGGCAAAGGAATCAGTGTTGTGATAAACCTAGATTTGCCTATAAACGTCATACGAATCCTTTTCACAATCGTAGTGGTTATCAAAAGGATAACTTCGTAAAGGCGAAGACAAGATCCGATGCTCCCAGTTGGAGAAAGACTAACTTGCAAAAGAATAGTCAATCCGATTCTCTTCCGAAAATTCTAGAAGAGAGTAATGGGAAGAAGGTTCCGATTGTTCCTAAACGCACTCAGAAGTGGATACCAAAGAAAGTCAATGATGTTTGAGTGTGAAAAGGAATGATCTCCCAGAAAATTCCATGACTATGGAGAAGGCAGTATCCATGGTGTTGGAACTTAAAAAGTTCTTTGGAAAGATGGATTTGGATGTGAAAGGTTCTAAAAGTGATCTCTTTCATGATAATCCAAAAGTCACTTGTGGTGAGCAAGACATTGCTCACCTCAACACAACTTGAGTGTGTTGTTAGTGCATCCTTACCAAGGTATGCCCTGCTATGTATACGGTGAGGGAAGCACGAGAATTGGGGTGCACAAATTATGTTCGGTAAGGTTGTAGAATTCGATTGGATTCTTCTAAAAAGGTATGTCTATAAACTTGAGCAAGATTTGTGTTTTTATTTGCTTAGTGTACTTAGAATGATCCATGTACCTTGCTTATAGTTCATTTCTACCTAACTTGATCTGTGTTTAAGGTTCTTAAATGTTTAGGTTTGAAAATAGTAGTTCGGGATGTTTGGACTTCATGGTACACATACTAGGTATGCATACCATCATTTAAAATCAAAATACATGGATTTTAATACGCATACCCGTTTGCATACTGCTCCAGGTCATGAAAATTCGTTTGCAAACCGGTATGCATACTTAACGGTAGACGTTGATATTCGGTAAACTTGTTTTGGCCGTAACTTCTTCGTCCGAACTCGGAATTGCCTCATTCTTCTTGCATTCTCTTCCTTTTTGAATTTCTTTCAAAATGGAGATAGGAATTCTTGAATTTGAATGAGTTAAGATCTGTCTTTGTCATGTCTCTTGTTTTTGAGTGTTTTGCTCCGTTTCATCGCACTTGTTCCACTTCTCTTGGATTTGGGCACTTGGATTCTTGGAGTAGTACTCATCTAAGCTCATTTGTAGATTTTACAAGGATGTTGTTGGTGAATCACAAAGAAGGAAGTTCAAGAATGGGTAGTAGTACGCATTGCTATGGTATTCTTGAATGTTCACAATCATCTTATGTGAACTATGGTGCATGGTCGTTGATGACTTTGTATGTTCTTCTTTGTTAAGAAAATCTTTTTATACGCCTTTGGTAGCTATTCTTGGTGTAAATCCGTGCGAAAAAGATTGATTCTACCTTCTAAGGGTAAATATTGATTTGTGCAGTATTAATCTTTATGGTTTTATATATTGCAACTTGTTATGGGATATATGTGTTTGCGTCCGTGAACTGTGATTGTCCCATATGTGGTCAAAAGTTAAGTCTTTCATATGTCAGTATGCAAGTATTGATAAAAGATTGAATAAACTTTTGACAAACAAAAGTTAAGCCTTTTATGTCATAATGCAAATATTGATGGAAGAAAGGATGAACTTTTCTTTACAAAGATTAAAGTCTATTATATGTCATTGTGCAAATAGTGATGGAAAATAGAACGAATCTTTGTTTATTCCACAGTATTGATCTTCCCTGATCCATATTTTTTATGTAAATACTGTGCGGCTCCGTAAGTTCTCTTATGTGAGCATTTCTGATTAAATTAATCGTGGGTTCTCTTGTGGTTAATTTAATTGAGATTTTTGGATACAAATTCATATTCTTATGTAATTTGTTAATGTCCAAAGAAATCATTCTTTTCTTGTAAAAGTAAGGTCGCTCTTGTTGTTCATTCGGGAATGACATTTTATGGGGGAGAGTTCTTAATTGACCTTGTGCTTAATTGCCAAATCTTTGTGGGGAGTGCGACTGTGGAATATTATAGGGGTTATCTTGTATTTTTATAAACTCCTTGATGAGTGCATTTAGTTTCGGCTATATGATTGCATCTAAAAAGTTGATATGTGCTTTCTTTTGGTCATGAAGTGTCTTTATGGAAATTTCATTAGGATCCCACTAGTTTTCGTACCTTTGCCAATTCTATTGACAAAAAGGGGGAGAATTAATGTGTAGTTAACACTACAAATACATATGGTTTTAGGATCATCATGTAAGGGGGAGTGGTTTTCATGTGAGATGAAATATTGACTAAGGGGGAGTGATACATAGCACCATAGTATTGTTGTCGAAGCTGTGATACAATTGAACTTTGATGATGTGTAATAATACTATGACACTGTGTAACAATGATTGAGAGCTATTATTTTGTCATTGTTATGGCTACGGATCTTCAACAACGATGATGCTGATTTGAATATCTTTGGAATCATAAGAGTACTTGGAAGTAACGAAGATTTCGAGTAATGTTGAAGAACTAAGGAGATCAAGCATATGGATGAGAAGCTGCAAAGTTTATTTATTTTGTATTCCATATGTATTGATAGTTTTGTCACTAAAATTGACAAAGGGGGAGATTGTTAGAGCACTGCTCAGTCGAACTCGCAGGCATTGCTATCTCAAGCTTGTTTGTCAAGTTTAGTTGTCAAAACTATAAGTCTTGATTTCTAGTCTACTTATAGCTAAGTCTCGGACTAGGATAGTAAGTGTAGTTAAGCTTTAGACTCCACGGCGTTCAACATGCAAAGACGAAGAACTACTCAAGGAACTGGTGGAACTTCATCGACAAAAAGGTATGTGGAGACTTGAACTTATCTATCACTCAAAAGTCTATCTATTCTATCTCATATCTTGAGACAAAAGTTGTATTGTTATATAGACTTCGATTATACACATTTGCTATTTCGAGCCGAGTTTATCTCGCTTATCTATTTCTCGAAATATGTGTTGGTAAGCTTCCGCTTTGACCAAGTTCATCTTTACTCTTGACGAAAGTCATGTTGTTTATTTCAATCTCTTGAAAATCGCTTTGATGAAAAATAGTTTGTGAATGTTTCAATGATTGAAATGAGAGTTTAGAACATGTAACCATCTTTGGATATAAACATAGTGTGTTTTTCACATTTGTGTAAAGGTCCAAAACCGGGAACCCAAAGTATGCGTACCCGTATGCATACTGGCAGAAAGTTCACGTCCGTGAATTTCTGCTGGAGTTTGGAAGTGAAAACAAACTCAATCCGGTTTGTTAAGTACGCGTACCCGTTCGCATACTTAGGTAGGTTACTTTCTAAAGTTGGTTTGTTCATGAACTAAAACATTTATATATTAAGGAATGCAATCTTTGCAAACCGTGCCTATAATGTTCATGAATCGATTCGAGTGAATCTAAACCGATTTTGCTTCGATTGTATCTTGTATACTTCTATGAGATCTAAGCAATTGAACAACTCTCTAACTAGTTCATTTGAACTAGTTATGGTGAAGATGAATAAGGTTGATATGAAAGTGCTCATATGGCTAACCATTGGTTAACTATTGTTGAACCAACTAGGTGTACACGTTTAGGTACGGTTACTCAAACCTAAATGAAGTCACTTTTCAATTGTGTATAACAAACTAAGTTAGATCTAACGGTTGAAAGATATTAGCTTGAATCTAATCATGTTTTCATCTAACGGTGAATATTGAATGCTTTGTTACCAAGGTAACTTAGATTGCAAACCCTGATTTGGAGACTATATAAAGGAGAACTCTAGAAACTGGGAAACCTAATCCCCACACCTCTTGTGTGATACTAGTTGTATAAGATAGAGTCGATTCTCCTTTAACCTTAGGTTTCTTTAGAGATCCTGTAGGTTAACGACTTAAAGACTTCATTGGGATTGTGAAGCCAGACCCAACTATTTTCTCCGTAGTTGCGTGATATGATCTTGTTGTTTCTATCGTGATTGAGTGCAATCGTAAGATTGGATTGAGATTTATATCTCCGATAGGCAAGATAGAAAAGTAGTCACAAACACCTTCGTCTCATCGTTTGTGATTCCACAATATCTTGTTTCGCTAGTCGATTAAGATTATTGTGAGGTGATTGATAATTCTAGGTTGTTCTTCGGGAATATAAGTCCGGGTTATCGATTGGTTCCTGTTCACCTTGATTTATCAAAAGACGGAACAAAACTCGTAGGTATTTATGTGGGAGACAGATTTATCTATTCCTATAGACTTTTTTGTGTGAGACAGATTTGTTTATTCAAGTTTTCGACTTTGGGTCGTAGCAACTCTTAGTTGTGGGTGAGATCGGCTAAGGGAATCAAGTGCGTAGTATCCTACTGGGATCAGAGACGTAAGGAGCACAACTGTACCTTGAATCAGTGTGGTGTTCAATCTGGACTAGGTCCCGGGGGTTTTCTGCATTTGCGGTTTCCTCGTTAACAAAACTTCTGTTGTCTGTGTTATTTCTTTTCCGCATTATATTTTGTTATATAATTGAAATATCACGGGTTGTGCGTTGAATCGATCAATTGGTAAATCCAACCTTTGGTTGTTGATTGAAATTTATTGATCCTTGAACATTGGTCTTTGGTACCATTCAAGTAATCTCTCTTATATTCAATCAGGCTCGCAAATTATTATTTGTTTGATTGCGGATTGAATTGAGAGATTGAGATATAACTCTTTGATATACTTTTTATAAGATTGAGTCTAACTGTCTAGTTGATTCTCTTGTAAGTATATTGGAGTTTGTCCATACAGATTGCTAAGCGAAATATTGGGTGAGGTTGTAAGACCCCCGCTTTTTCAATTGAGATCTGTTTTAATTGATGGCCAAATAAATAAAGTTTCAGCCACCATCTTTTCATCTTTTGTGAGGGATTCAGTCTTCACTTCTTGTTCATCATTCATCTGTGAAGAAGAAGACGATGATATTTTGAGTTTCTCAATTTTCTCCAACATCTGTTGTTTCGAATTCATTAATTATTTCTTATCAGACATCAAATTTTCAATCGTACTAACTCCTATGAATCGAAAAACTTCTCCTTTTGGGGTTATTTAACATTTGGTACCCAGAAAATGTCAAACACCTAGCTTTGGTACCCAATATTTGAAATATTAAGGGTTGGTACCTTGACCAGACGTGAACTATTAACCACCATGCTTTGACCTAGTTGTTTATTAAACATTTTTAAGAAATATAATTTTAGTGCTAAAAAAATATTTTTTCTTATTTACCCTTCCCCACAACTCCATCTTCTTTATACCCCAGATAAATAACATATAATCTTAGCTTAACTTGTGGCAAAGTCTGCACCAATGGGTAACTTCCGGCAAATTCTGCATCAATGGGTAACTTCAGGCAAAGTATGTTGAGTTCGATCGGTTTGGAAAGATTTTCGAAGCCAAAGCAAAGAGGAAACACACTTTGGGTGCAAATTTGCTAGAAATTTGGTAATGTTTCCATCAAAACTGAGATATTGAACAATGAAGATTCCAATTGTTTTGGTAGTCTGCTCTCGGGTTGTTGCCCTAACTTCATCCTCTGGCGGCGAAGAAAAGAATTATTAAAATGAATTATTATTTTTTAGATCGGCAGATTTTTTTTTGAAAAAGATATAGAACCAGAAACCAGTTATTGATATGGACACAAGCATATCGAAATCCATCCCATCTCAAAATATTGTCCATGGATTAGCTTTAGAAACTATACCACATAATGTCAGTGAGATTTTTTAAGTTCTCGTGAAATTAAAAATTAGTGATAAATATTCAGAACCTAATGGGAATATCATCTCATCAAGACATTCACTTAAATGCTGGACCAGTTGGTCGCCTCTTTTAAACTAATCAACACATTAGGACCAGCTGGTCGCCTCTTCATAAAGAGGTTTTGATGTTTGATAGTCAACACAACTCTTCTTAGTAGTATCAGAACCAGAACCATGAAAATATACATCGATGGATATAATTAAATTAAGAATAAAATATTCAAATGTAACTTACTAGATCAAACCCGTTCTCAAAAAATGTTCAAAAATCAATAAGAAATCACCATTAAAGAGGATTAAATACTCATGATCACTTACTTTATCTATCAAATCTGCAATGCCTAAACTTCAGTAGTAGTAAAAAAAAAAAAAAAAAAAAAAACTTGAGTGTTTTTTTGTGTATCATTTACGATCGATCCTGTTGCAGGGTTTAATAGGGATAAGTTTGAAATTTTCAATAAAATTTTTCATTATAATTAGAGATAATAAAATAAAAATTGGTCAATCAGGGTCATTCACAGTCAACTGGTAGTCAAGGTACCAACCCTTAATATTTCAAATGTTGGGTACCAAAGCTAGGTGTTGGACATTTGGTACCAAACGTTAAATAACCCTTGATTTTACCCATGGTTCATGGTTGAGTGAAGACTGAAGAACATGAGAATTAGAGATTTGGTAAAAATGGATATTCAATTTGGTTTGGTTCACCGTTCTCCGGCGGCTGCGAGTAAGAGAAGCAGGAAGAAGATATGGTTTTTCATCAGGGATAAATTTGTAAAATCTATACAAAATTTTAATATTAAATAAAATAATAATGGTTCAAATGGAGTCATCGACAGTCAAATTCCAGTCAAGGTGCCAACCCTTAATATTTCAAATGTTGGGTACCAAACTAAGGTGTTTAACATTTGCTGGGTACCAAACATTAAATAACCCTATCAATAAACATAGTAAATAAATTAAAAGTATTACAAATGCATTATCAGATTAGCAAAGCTTTAAGAATTAAACATCACCTGCAAAGCTTCACCACTCCTAAGATTTATGCTAGCAATAATGTTAATCATCTCACGAAGAGTTATGTAGGGGTGTGGTGTCCTCCTGCTCCTAGTATTAGTAAGATCAGCATTGGTACTTCTTTTAGTTATGAAAGTAATGAATTGGGTATCAGTTTGGTCCTTTGTAATTTGGCAGGTGACAGTAAAGGAGTCAAAAGCAGTTATGTAAGGGGAGTAAGTAATCTAAAAGAAGGTAAATGCTTATCTATCAAAGAGGTCGCGTTATAGGCAATACCAAAAAAGCATGGTTGTGTAGAGAGAAATTAGTATCAACATAGATGATCTTAACGGACATTATAATTATGTTAAATATATATATAAAGATTATCATTTTTCTCTCATCACCATGAACTATTACAATGTGTTCTTAAAGCAAACACACCTGATTAGCGAAAAATGTAATGCCCACAAATGATAAAACCTAAAGGTATTCAGTGGATACAAATCAAATCAAAATAAAAAACCAAACAATATATACAAAAATGTATAAAATCAAATTGAAAACGCAAGAAATCTACTCAGGAACTTCGAAATGCACCTGAAAAACACAAAAAAAAGTCTGAATAATTTAGATCTCATTCACATATATGAACATACAAAAACATAAACAAGAAGATCTAAACTCAACCAAAAAAGTAACAAAAATCATTTCGTAATCTTTTAATTAAGCTTAATATCGAAAATAAACTACAATAAATGACAGATTTGTCAAAATCTACAACTTAATATAGTTCAACATATCAAAATTTACGACGACGATTATATCTTTGATGATTGTCGGCAGCTCCACCAATTAACTCAACATGTTTATTCAACAGATCAATAGAGGGAGAGAGACGAGTTTGCAGGAGACGAGAAGTAAAGAGATGCGAGAAAATATTGAATCATGATCTTTATCCATTTAAAAATAAAGTAATCGAAATCGATAAAAAAATTAAATGAAAAACAAAATCGAAAAAGAGGTAAATCAATAAAGAGTAATCAAATACTAACCTGAAAACTAATAGATCAAATGAAAATTGATTCTTCTCAAATAAAAGTTCTGAATGTCCTCGTAATTGTTGTAGAGATATGTCGATTGAGGAATGAAGTGGAGAAATGGTTTGGGTTGTGAACAAATCGATATGCGTTTTTATGGGGAGGTCATTTTAGTCATCAAAGAAACTCAATTTGGAATGAATTTTTAAGATTTGGTGAATTATGACCTTCTACTACCAGGCTTTACCGCTTTAGGGTGACAGGACTAGAGACTCTAAAACCCAACAGAAAGAGGACTAAACGTTAATTCCTACTAAGAGCAAGTCTTATGGTGGAAGAATTCCATCTTCCAAGTTCCATGACACCTCATCACTTGGAATAGATCATGGAAATTTAAGTCTAGTGGTGTAGTGATGGAAAAATCCCAAAACGGCAAAATAAATAGCGTTTAACGCTAATTGAAATAATGTTTTTTTAGAAAGAGAAAGTAAGAAGAAAAAATGGGTTTAAATATTCTGCATTGTACGCCATATGCATAAGATATTAGCTTTTTGGTTTTGAAAGTCAGACCACTATATTTTTTCAATCACTAACTTATCGCCACGTTGACAAAATACAACTGTCTAACAATTAAATAAAACGGGAAACGTGAATTCAAATGGTATTTCTCAGAAACGCTAATTAGATCAGCGTTTGATGTTAAAGTGAATAGCGTTTTCTGACATATAAACGCTATTTTGATTGGCGCTTGACACTATTTCTTTTAGCGTTTTCGTTTGGATTCCAAGTTCCCTTCCATGAAACCTTGGAACATAACTTGGAAAAAGTTGTGGAATACCCCAATTTAGAAGCCATTAAACTTGACATTCCACATTTTATTCAAGCTTAAAATATCTTTGATTCCACTATAAGACTTGCTCTAACATTGTTTGCGTGAAGACCTTCCAAGCTCAGGATGGCCGAGAGTTATGTTTAATAAAATATTCCACCGTGGGGTATTTTAAAACATTTATTTTGGTAAAGGATGAGTATACTAATTCAGTTCTAAATATACATCGTTACTCGTTAGTGAGAGAAAGAGAGGCGGTGTAGGGTTTTGGATTAAAAAAACCCGATTTTGCTTTCTAACCGTTCTTTCGTTTCTCTCGGCAGCAGTTTCAGTTTCAGTATCACCATCAAAATTAGGGTTTGCAAAACTCAAGAGATATTCTGGTACGTATCTTCAATTCTCAGCAATAATTTCATCTCTATTTTTCAATTAGATTATTGAATCTAGTTTTTCCCCCTCGTTTGGATATTTCTAGGGTTTGTATTTTTGGATCTATTTTCTCGTAATCCTTATTGTGTGTAGAGATTTTCCAGGTTGCTGATTGAGACTCGTAGCGTAACCAAGAGAAATATGGCTTCAAGATTTTTTGTAAGTTAAAAGTTTGTTTAATTCTTAGATTTATTTCTGAATGAATGTGTTTACTGAAGGGTGAATAATCCATTTTTTATGTTATTAGGGAGGTGGTGATAGTGATACCGAAGATGATGATAGTATGATTGGATCAGAAATTGGTTCTGATATCGAACGTGGAGAGGAGGCCACTGGAAAGGCAGTGAAAAGCAAATACCTAACAGAAGCTAATGGAAGTGATGACAACTCTGATAACGAGATAAGAGTCGTTAAATCTGCTAAAGATAAGCGTCTCGATGAGATTAAAGCAACGATTGAGCAGCTAAAGAATGGCATGAAGATTAATGACTGGGTTAGCATTCAAGAGAACTTTGATAAGATGAACAAGCAGCTTGAGAAAGTTATGAGAGCAACTGAAGCTGTTAAGGCTCCAACTCTTTACATCAGAGCCCTTGTCATGTTGGAGGACTTTTTGGCTGAGGCATTGGCTAACAAGGAAGCAAAGAAGAAAATGAGTAGCACCAATGCAAAGGGGTTGAATTCCATGAAACAGAAACTGAAGAAGAATAACAAGGAATATGAAGATCTTATTAACAAATTCAGGGAGAATCCTGTAGATAGTGAGCCGGAAACCAAGGAAGATGAAGAGCCAGAGGATGATGAATCGGGTACCGATATTGAGGACATGTCAGAGCCAGAATTAGAAGAGGAACGCGAGTCGAATGATGATTATGACGAACCATGGGTGGATCCGACCAAGAAGAAGAACCCTTTTACAAAACCTTTTGAGAAAGACCCCAGTGAGATCTCATGGGATATAGTCGACAAGAAACTGAAAGAATGTGTAGCTGCTAGGGGACGTAAGGGTACAGGAAGAGTTGAGCAGGTTGAGCAACTCACCTTCTTGACAAAGGTTGCTAAGACTCCTGCCCAGAAGCTTGAGATCCTCTTCAGTGTTGTCTCCGCCCAATTTGATGTCAACCCTAGTCTTAGAGGGCATATGCCTGTAACTGTGTGGAAGAAGTGTGCGCAGAACATGCTCACTATACTTGATATACTTGAGCAGTATCCAAATATTGTGGTTAGTGACTCCGAGGAGCCCGAGGAGAATGAGTCCCAAAAAGGTGCAGATTATAAGGGGACCATTCGGGTTTGGGGGAACTTGGTCGCTTTCCTTGAGCGTATGGATGGCGAGTTCATGAAGAGCTTGCAGACCATCGATCCCCACACACGGGAATATGTGGATAGGATGAGGGATGAGCCCATTTTCTTTGTTCTTGCCCAAAATGTTCAGAATTATTTAGAACATGTTGGGGATTTCAGAGCAGCTGCAAAGGTTGCTGTAAAGCTGGTTGAGCTTGTATACTACAAGCCTCAAGAGGTTTACGATGCAATGAGGGAGCTCGCTGGAAAAACAGAGATTGGAGGAAATGTTGAAACTGAAGCAGGAGATGAGGCTCAAGTGGTCAAGCAAAGTAGTGGCCCACCAGCTTTTGTTGCTACTCCGGAACTTGTGCCACGAAGACCCACTTTCCCGGAGAACTGCCGGACAATGATGGATGCACTAGTCTCTCTTATCTACAATCATGGGGATGAGCGCACTAAAGCTCGTGCAATGCTTTGTGATATATATAATCACGCCATCATGGATGAGTATGCAAGTTCCAGGGACTTACTATTAATGAGTCACTTGCAAGATGGGATTCAGCACATGGATATCTTAACTCAGATACTTTTCAATAGAACTATGTCTCAACTCGGTTTGTGTGCATTTAGAGCTGGATTGATTACGGAGGCACACAGTTGCCTTTCAGAACTCTATGCTGGTGGAAGAGTGAGGGAGTTGATTGCACAAGGTGTATCACAGAGCCGCTATCATGAGAAGACTGCAGAGCAGGTAAATATTTTCTTTTAGTGCGATATCTGAATAATCAAAGTTCTCCTGTATATTCAAGTAAAAACTCATCGTCTTTGTTTGAAGCGCACACTTTTTGGTGCTTTGTTTTAGTCTTATTTTTAAAAAGTTGAAAAGACTAAGGCGGAGGCTTTTCTGAGTGTTAGCTAGTACAGTTTTTATCCAATGTGAAGCCCCAAAACTTGCAATGTATTAATGGATATGTACTTGATCATTGAGAAACAGGTAGTAAGCCATTTCGGCAACACGAGGATGTTTTTGCTGCAAGCTGTCTTGATGAGTTTGGTCATGAATAAGTTATTTGGCACCCATTTCTTATCATGATTAATGAACTCTTTATGTTTTTGCTTTGTTTAGTGTATCGTGCTGCATTTGGAAGAATTATAGCGGCCACTAACAATCAAATTTAAAATATCTTCCCATTTTCCAGGGCTTTCATGATTTAGTTTGGAGTTTGCTCCTGCATTTTTATTTTATTTTTTGATGGAAAAGATAGTTTGTAGTTTTAAAGCAACTTACCTATTTTTTGGTATATTTTCTGTGCCATTAGGAAAAGTTGGTACACAAAAGAACTTATCTATTTGTTGGTAAATTTTCTGTGCCATTAGGAAAAGTTGGAACGCAGAAGGCAGGTGCCATACCATATGCACATCAATCTTGAGCTTCTGGAGTCTGTCCATCTTATATGTGCCATGCTCCTAGAAGTCCCCAACATGGCTGCCAACAGTCATGATGCCAGAGCTAGAGTCATTAGTAAGAATTTCCGCAGACTACTCGAGGTCAGTGAGAGACATACCTTCACAGGACCTCCTGAGAATGTGCGAGACCATGTCATGGCAGCAACCAGGTCCCTAAGCAAAGGAGATTTCCAGAAAGCTTTTGATGTCATTAAGTCGCTTGATGTGTGGAAGCTCCTCAGAAACCAAGTAAGCATCCTTGAGATGCTCAAGACAAAATTCAAGGAGGAGGCCCTTAGAACCTACTTGTTCACCTTCTCCTCAACTTACAACTCCCTGAGCTTGGACCAGCTTACAGCCATGTTTGACCTGTCCGAAGCCCAGGTACACAGCATTGTAAGCAAGATGATGATTGTGGAGGAATTGAATGCAAGCTGGGACCAGCCTACGAAGTGCATCATGTTCCATGATGTAAAGCACACAAGATTGCAGGCTCTGGCTTTCCAGCTGACAGAGAAAATCGCCATCCTTGCAGATATCAATGAGAGGGCATTTGAGGCAAAATCAGGTGGAGGGCTTGATGGGCTTCCCCAAAGACGTAGGGATGGGGGCCAGGATTATGCTGGAGCTGTTGCAGGCCGGTGGCAAGAGAACTTTTCTCAGGGTAGGCAAGGTGGGTATGGTGGACGTTCAGGATATGGTGGTGGGCGTCAGTTCTCATCTGGAGGAAGAGGATCTTTCAGGGATCAAAGAAGTGGAGGCCAAGCTCGCGGAGGTGGTTACTCAACTGGTTACCAAAGCAACCGTTATCAGGATGGGAGAACTTCTTATCAGACAGGTTCAGGGGCAAGAGGAGATGCTTCAGCCCGCATGGTCAGTCTAAACAGAACAGGTCGTGCTTATTAAGAGAGAGAGAGAGAGAGATAAGTCAGCACATAAGAAAGAAATTTGAGATTTGCTTTTACTTCATACTTTTTTACTAGAACTCCGAAATAATCTGAACCTCAAGTAGAGCTGTCAGGTTAAGATTTTTGCCTTTGTTGATTACATTTATGGGTTCGTGAACCATATCAACTGCTCCTGTGATTTTTGTTTAGCTGAACAATTACATTCCATGTTAATTACAATGTTAAGTATTATTGAAAGAGTTGGAATTTTTGATGATGACTGATGAGTAAGATCTGCTTGGGATGTCATGCTGTGGTTCTTAAAAGATCCTTCATGTCATTGGGTGGGGTACTGGTTTGGTTGGTTCTTCTTCAATTCTCTCGACTCGTGTTCAGTGTTGTCCCACTTTTTCAAATATTAGCCCTTAAAAAGCCGATTGAATTGCTTCGCTGTAAGTACAATTTGTTAGAGTAAAACTCCCTGCCCCGAACCTACTTACGGGAGAATCGTATCTAGAGTGTATTATAGATTGATGAAGGGCACCTTTTTGCTCAATGCTGGCATGACAAGCAGCTCGCCGTTGACATTACGGATCTGCCAAAATTTCACCTACATTAAGTACAAGGAAAACAGTGTGTTTCCTGCTCTCGATCAACTTTTTCCCTTTGTGATCTTGTATTCCGTCCCCAACACACAGCCCTTTTGATTACATCAGTTATACCACTGCGATAGACACTTCTAATCATGTAGTAAATGTTCCCTGTCAGGTTTATTTGCCTGTATCATCTAGGCTTTAACTGTAAGCCAGTAAATTTTGGCTGTTATCCCCCGCTTTTCCTATCACAGTAACGATTTTGCCAACTCTGTAACTTTAAATGTTCTGAACCATCCAATTCACAGTTAAATCTCAAGCTTCAGTTTGCCGCAAATGCTGGTTTCAGACTGGGGTAAACTTGATGTACAAATGGAGATGTCTATATGAAGTCTTGTACCACGCATGAGAATATACTATAAAGAGGGGAAACATAAAAGTAGCTCTACATATACAAGATAATTGATCTCAATTGTCGAATAAAAACAGCTGTATTGTTGTTTCAACTAATAGTGTTTATGGATGTAACTGTAATACATTTCATAGTTCTTACCTCTATGCTAGCGAAGGTTCTCACATAGGCTACATATAATCAATCAGACAGAAATGAACACTCCAGAATCAGACTCTCTAGATGAACAATTAAATATCAATTGCTAAAATAGACTTTGCCACACCCTCAATTTTTCTTCTTAGAATGGCGCTTCCCCAGTTTCGACCGCCGTTGCTTAAATAAATGAAGGTACAGCTTCAGCCACAAAAATGGGTAGCATACAAGCACAGCCTGATGAAAACAGACCAAAAGAAAAATACATAAAGACAAAGAATCAAAACAAGAATGCTAATACGTGAATAAAGTAGGGCGGGTAAACACGATTTTATCCAGGAAAAGATGCGAAGATGGGATGCCTCCCACCTTTCTCTCTACTTGTCTGGTTATTGAGGTGGATTTCCTTACACTGGTATACGGAAAAAATATAGACAAACAGCAATCTTTTAAGAGGGACACGTCCTTTCATCAAGATGTAAACATGCTTTCTTTACATACCATCACAAAGGAGTAGTAGTTGAAGGGGAATCGATTAAAGAAATCAGCATAGATATTTTTCTCCTTTATGAGTGGAAGTGCTTGGTACATAATCCACACTGCATTGAAACAGGAAATCAATACAAAAACGAAACAGTAAACAATAATTGGAACCCTAAACAAAAATAAAGATGAATTGGGGTTCAATGAGGCTCACTTTCTCCAATGGCCATACCAAGAGGATACAATACAATGAATGCTGTATACCTAGAAAAGAAAGAAAGCAATTACAATAACATATTACTAGATGTAATGTAAAAAAAACTTGGACAATAGTGGAAATGCTAGTATTGCTGCTGACCTGAGGTAAGTGACCCAAAATGGACTAAATCCTGCGCAATTTAAAGCATAATGCGAGTATCTGATTATCTGTATTAGCATGAAATGCTAACTGTAAATGAAAAACATATAAATTGTTGACGGAACAAACAAAATGCATAACATATTTGGTTACTCTTAAACAAGTCAAAGGTTATCTAGCATTTATAGTTTTCGAAACAGAAATAATTCTGCAAATAAGAGAAGTGGCAGTGGTAACATTCAGAGTATCTAATCGCCCATCTTAAAGTATATAATTGACGTCTACATAATATTACTAAAAGAAAGATAAAGATCTTTAATTATCCAAAGCAACAGAATCCAAATGAAAGTTGTTGAACATTGTATGAGTCTTTGTATTGAGCATAACAGCTCAATAGGAGATTACAGCAGTTTGACTAGAATCTCCGTGTCTAATAACATTCCATACACTCATGCCGAACATTAACATAAAAAATAACATTATCGAACTTGAATCCTATAGAAGAATTGGCTACATTTATCTCTGGAGCATTTTGGAAATCTAGCTGGGGATTAATTAAATAGACTACTGGTAGATAGGCACACCCAAGTAGATCAAATACTGCATTAGTAATACGAGGGGAAGTGCAAGAAACTCACATCACTTATGCTCCACGCAAAAAAAGTGATGAAAATAGATGGAAGCTCTTGAACCTTCAAGAAAATAAAAAGAGGAACAGATATTCAATCAGCTAGACACATCAAACCCTGGTCAAAAAATTAAACTAACCATGCAACCGAAGAATTATATACCAGCTGATAGCAAACAATGTACTAATCAGATACTGTAAAATTCAAAATTAAGGTAAAATGAGATCCGAACCTCATCAAGTCTACAAACAATTGCTAGTAGAAAATGAGTCCTTCCTCCCCATTGCATTAGAGGAAGCAACACCCCACTTGGAACAAGACCTCCATTTCCAAAAAAAACAAAAATAAAAATCAACCCGCATTTTAAAATTCATTAATAAATACAATTTCTACTAAATTTTTTTTTATTATACAGAACATACCAATGGCACCATGTAGAACTTCCAAGAAAGATAGTGTTTGCAAAAAACCTTCAGGAAGAATAATCAATACCCACAGTTAGTTAAGAAGGGCAAGGCAGAATTAAAGGGTTTCAAAGTAAAATTGCGATTAAAAAATGACTAACAAATAAGATCTCCAGCAGAGGTGTAAGCTCCATTTAAAGACTTAGTTGAGACAAGGCTGTTCAAAACCCTTGAGAGAGAAAGTGCCCTGCAAAAGAAACAGAGAAAGCTTGAAAGAGATCAGAGAGCTTGCGTGTCTGTGTTTGAGAGAGAGAGAGAGAGAGAGAGAGAGATACCATCCAAGAGCTTGAAGAGAATTGTAAGCAATTAGATAGAAGTTTGATGGTCGAGACATTCTTAGGCTTAATTCTCTTTCTGTTTCTGTTTCTGGGCTTACACAAGTGAAACTTCTCTTAATTGAGCCTTCCTATTTCAGTTTCACTCCCCATTTCTTCATATTTTTGCTCACACACCCTTGTTGTGTGCCCCCTGCAAACACATGCGGGTACATGCACGAATCCTATCTGTATCCGTTCACACTGATTCAGATCCCTAGTTGATCTGTACCCTGGGTACTCCGTATGTATCTGCCAAATCAAAAACTGTATATGTGCCATATGGACATTATCCGTCCATATTGACGGATAATGAAATGTAAAATACGTACGGTGTAATTTCTATAAAATAATATGTTTGGGACCAAAAATGTTTATAATATAATATAATATTATTGATAATAAGAAAAAATAAATAAATTTGATAATATAATAAATTATTATTTTATAGTTAAAATAATGGGTAACTAACTTAGTTGTGATAGATTTCTACATTTCTACTTAATACGATTTGATCAATAAATTGATATAGAAGAAAGATATTTTGATTTACAGGACTCGACTGGGTATATATACTCAAACACTCTAAATACAGACCGACACTTGCACGTGTTGTAGGCTCGGTTACATCTCACTCACACGCTTTGACTCACACACAGTCATGCTATTACCGCCCCTCAAGCTCAAGGAGACTAAGCCAACTTGAGATTGCACACACTTTGACTCCCACACACTGACTATGTGATAGTCATGCTTAGGAAGTGAAATTGATGCAAAAACAAAAGGTACAACAACAGTAATAGGTGATGCAGTAAGTGTTGCAGAAGGAAACAGTCGCGGTGAATAGAAGGCATTGATACAGGGTATAACAGCAGTTGTTGCAGGAAAGCATACATGACATTGCAGTTGAAATGTTAGTAGCTGGCAACAATTAGATTGGAAAGAAGTTGGTATTACAGCAATGAATAACCAAGTTGTTGCATAACTTGAACCAGCAACAGTGCTTGCATTAATGTATTGAACTTCAACTGTACTACTCTCTAGAACACCATAGGATAGTTATTTTCATCGATGTAAACACATAGAAAGGTAGCAAGTGGCAGCAACTGATGATGTATATTCTAGAACTCCAACAAACCAACACAAATAACGAACAAATTCAAGAAATGAACCTTCGTACTGGCAGCAGCTGCTAGAGTTGTTGATGCAGAAAATGTGACAGTGATGAATTGATATGAAGCCAAAAATAATAAGAAGATGAATCACTTATCTGATAGTTGGAGCTGTTGTAGTAGTAGATAGACCAAAAATTGTTGGTGTAGAGAACAAGAAGTATGAGAATTAAGAAGTAATAACAGCAAAGAACACCATATCAGCCCACATACACTTACATTATGACTAACAATTAGCTTGATTGCTTGCGATATAGCGCACAGAGAGAGAGCCTGTAAACTGCAGTCACACCCAAGTATATTGGCAACACTACTATCTTGCAAACAACAATGACTTAAGAGAGTAGTTGAGAGCAGCAGATGGAATTACACAATGAAGCGATTGTTGGTGCAGTATAAGATTTAATAACCAATATCAAAGCTGCAAACTATAACCAACACACTTAACATAAAAGACAGTTAACGTAGTAGGTGTTGCAACACCCAAAAAATATGCAATAAAGCTTGTACCGATGAAGGAAATGATCAGCAACTTCTATCAATGAATATATGACAAAAGATGGTGCAGGCATAACAACTTGTAGCATTAGGGGGTGCAGGTGGCAAATCAGAAATATGCAGTTTAAGGCCAATCTTCCCACAAATACTAAACCAATAAGCAGTCTAACTGATCTAGAGTTAATACATAATAGAAATAAGAAGTACCAACCAGCAGTTACGATTACCAATACCAGTAAACACTAAGAGCACTATTGGCTCATTCCATTATTGCAGAGATTCAAGAATTGAATCCTTTATTGCCACCATTGAAGATGAACTTCAATTGTATTATTCAAAAAACATAAAGATAGAAAAACAGTAGGTTGCATATTGAACACACATGCAAACTTAACACCAGGTTGCATACTAAGTGTATACAAACTCAACAAAGAGAAAATATATCTCTCCAATTTTAATTCTGAAACATCATCCTCAGTTCCATCATTACACACACAAACCAACGCACTCACATACCACTACTGTGAGAATTGTACCAAAGTAACATTGAGAGGAGGAGCTAACCGAAGAAAAATTAAGCACGCAATGGTGCAGCAAACAATCAACACACACATACGTACCCCAACATTCTACTGGATTTAAGAAGAATCTTTCTCCACTATCCAATGGAACAAAATCAACCTTCTTCCTAACTAACTATTGTAGCAGACATAGACATGCTCAGACCGAATAGATCCAAGAATAAGTACAAATAGGATTTGATAAAAGAACTATGTCAAAATCATACCAAGTTATGATGAAAACGAAATTTGAAGACGAAATTGAATTTTGTTGAGATAGTGATGTAGAAATTGAACATATGAGATCAAATCTAAAGCAATCTAAAGATTAAGATGGAGATTAGCAGCAGAGATTCGAGTTTTAGCTGTTGTGGTAGAGAAATTTCAGATCCAAACAACTAGATGGAAATCCAAAATCACCAAGAGCTCAAGTTCTCAAAACGAATTTTATATCCAAAATACATGCTTAATCCTGTTTGAAGACGTTGCAGTAAAATATCAGGATCAAATCCCTAATTCACACCAAGAAATCACCAGTAGAAACTCTTCATACGAACTCCTTGAATCTTCCAATCAAACTTCAAAAACCCTAACTGAAGATGTGGAAGAACAACAGCAACAGAAGAAATTGGTAAAAAAATTGAGATTTAGCGGCGGAAAGGATCGATACCCCTGAGAATTGAAATTCTCAGGACCGATACCATGATAGATTTGTGAGAATCTACATTTCTACTGAATACGATTTGATCAATAAATTGATATAGAAGAAATATATTTTGATTTACATGACTCGACTGGGTTTATATACTCAAACACTCTAAACACAGACCGACACTTGCACGTGCTGTTGGCTCGGTTACATCTCACTCACACACTTTGTCTCACACACAGTCATGCTATTAAGTTGGTCATCCTCATTCCTTTTAGGTTTGATGCGTTTCAGGAGGTCCTAGGTTTGAGCCTCCAAATGTATGATACTGCAGAATTTGACATGGAAGGTAGAGTTAGTTTGTCTCCTTGCGACATAATCAGTCCCCTTATTCGCTTCGGTTCTCTTAATTGGTTCCTCATGAGGCCCGCTGGTAGGCTAGCACGACCACCGATTAAACTAATATAGTAGCCGTTGGGGCTCAGCTTGCTAGGCTTGCAACTAGTTTCTTGTAATTTGTATGACATTTTTTATTTATATTACTAGCAACATTTTTATTTTATATATTATTCGGGACCTATTAATACTTAAGGGGAATGTATTATTTTATGACTTTATCGAATTTATTATTTTAGCACTAAAAGCCCGAGTCAGAACCTGAAAATTTAATCATTTTAACGAGAATATTATATTATCGAGTATTTTTTTAAAGAAGTTATAATGTATTATAAATGTTAAGGCATGTTCAAAATTTTATACCCATTTAAAAAAAAATGATTATTATTGTTGGAAACATGAATGAACTGAACATAGTAAAGTCTCTTACACCTCTATTAGTATTCATGGTGAAAAAGCGGGGGTCTAACAACCACACTCAATATTTCGTTTTGGCAATCTGTATGGACTAACTCCAATATACTTCCAAGAGAATTAACTAGACAGTCAGACTCAATCAAGGAAATTACATCCAAGAGTTATATCTCTGTTTCTCAATGTAATCAGCAAATCAAACAGATTGAAATCCGCGAGCCTGATTATTATGAAAAACAACTTGAACGGTACCAAAGACCAATGTTCAAGTGCCAATCAATTTATATCAACAACCAAAGGTTGGATTATCTAATTAATTGAACTACGCACAACCTGTGATATTTCAATTATATTAAAATATAATGCAGAAAAGAATAACACGGACACCAGAGATTTTGTTAACGAGGGAACCGCAAATGCAGAAAAACCCCGGGACCTAGTCCAGGTTTGAACACCACACTGTATTAAGCCGCTATAGACTCTATCCTACTACAAGTTAACTTCGGACTGGAATGTAGTTGAGCCCTAACCAATCTCACACTGATTAAGGTACAGTCGCGTTCCTTACACCTCTGAATCCCAACAGGACTCTACGCACTTGATTCCCTTAGCTAATCTCACCCACAACTAAGAGTTGCTACGACCCAAAGTCGAAGACTTAATAAACAAATCTGTCTCACACAGAAAAGTCTATTAAATAGATAAATCTGTATCCTACAGAAATACCTACGAGTTTATGTTCCGTCTTTTAATAAATCAAGGTGAACATAAACCAATTGATACACCGGACTTATATTCCCGAAGAACAACCTAATAATATCAATTACCTCACAATAATCTTAATCGTATAGTAGCGAAACAAGATATTGTGGAATCACAAATGATGAGACGAAGATGTTTGTGACTACTTTTTATCTTACCTATCGGAGATTGAATCTCGAGCAAATCTTAGAGAAGATAGTACTCAATACGATAGAACAAAGTAAGATCGGAACACGCAACTACAGAGAAAATAGTTGGGCCTGGCTTCAGAATCCAAATGAAGTCTTTAAGTCGTTAACCTATAATGGTTTTAGAAAAACCTAAGTTAAAGGAGAATCAACTCTAGTCGCAACTAGTATCACACAGGAGGTGTGGGGATTAGGTTTCCCAGTTGCTATAGTTTTCCCTTATATAGTCTTCAAATCAAGGTTTGCAATCAATGCTACCTTGGTAACAAAGCATTCAATATTCACCGTTAAATAAAAACCTGATTAGATTCAAGCTAATATCTTTCAACCGTTAGATCGAACTTAGCTTGTTATACACAAATGAAATGTGACTTCATTTAGATATGTGTAACCGTACCTAAACGTGTACACTTAGTTGGCTCAACAATAGTTAACCGAAGTTAGCCATATGAACACTTTCGTATCAACCTTGTTCATCTCAATCACAACTAGTTCAAATGACTCCAATGAAACTAGTTCAAGAGTTGTTCAATTGATAATATTCTCATAGAAGTATACAAGACACAATTGAAGCAAAATCGATTTTGATTCACTTGAATCACTTCATGAACATTATAGCCACGGTTTGCAAAAGATTGCACTCCTTATTATATAAATGTATTAGTTTATGAACATACAGATTTTAGAACATAACCCACTCAAGTATGCAAACGGGTACGCATACCTAATTAGCCGGACATGGTCTGGGTTCGTCAGTATGCGAATGGGTACGCATACTATCGTACAACCAAACTCAGTTGAATTCCCGGACTTGAACTGTTACGCCGGTATGCATACTAAGTTCCCGGACTTCAACTATCAAACCAGTACGCATACGGGTATCATACTATGGTTTCCTGGACTTGAAATAACTTGCAACAGTTAGCATACAAGTACGCATACTGTGCTATATCCAATTAATGGTTAATTGTTCTAAACTCCATTTTTATCATTGAAACATTCTTGGAAGACGGGAATAGTTGTCTCACACAAACTATTAGCTTCAAAGCAATTTTCAATTGATTAATAAATCAATACGAAACATTCTGAGTCTACATCAAATAACTGTCTCACACAAATCATGTAAGATGTTACCAGGTGATTTTCACATGATCATCTTTTGACTTTCGTCAAGAATAAAAGATGAACTTGGTTAAAGCGAAAGCTTACCAACACATATTTCGAGAAATATGTAAGCGGGTTAAACTCAGCTCGAAATATCAAATGTGTATAATATAAAGTCTATATACATATACGACTTTTGTCTCAATAAGAGATAGAATAGACATAGACTTCTGAGTGATAGATGAGTTCAAGTCTCCACATACCTTTTGTTGATGAAGTTCCACAAGCTCCCTTAGTAGTTCTTCGTCTTCGATCGATGAACGCCGTGAAGTCTAAAGCTCAACTACACATTTTATCCTAATCCGAGACATAGCTATAAGTAGACTAGAATTCAAGACTTATAGTTTTTGCAACTAAACTTGACAAACAAGCTTGAGATAGCAACGCTTGCGAGTTCGACCGAGCAATGCTCTAAAATGGTACCTTAAAATCTAAGAATAGCTCGCTTCATTATGACTCATTTCCCAGTTCTTAATTACTTTAATTGCTCGACCAGGATCTATAGGCATGGGCTCTTAGGTTGGCCGTTGCTATTCCGCTTTAGAAATCTCCCCCTTTGTCAATTTTAGTGACAAAACTATCAATACCTATGGATTACAAAATAAATAAACTTTGTACCTTCTCACCCAAATGCTTGATTTCCTCGGTTCTTCAACATTACTCGAAATCTTCATCACTTCCAAGTACTCCAGTGATTCTGAACGTTTTCAACTCAGCATCATAGTTGTTGAAGGTCTGTAGCCATAACAATAAGAAAACCTTTGTTCTCAATTATTGCTATACAGTGTCATAGTATTATTACACAACATGAAAGTTCAATTGTGTCACAACTTTGACAATAATACTACGGTGATATGTATCACTCCCCCTTAGTAAATACTACATCTCACATGAAAACCACTCCCCCTTACATAATGATCTGTAAACCATATGTATTTTTAGTGTGAACTACACAATAATTCTCCCCCTTTTTGTTAATATAAATTGGTAAAGGTACGAAAACTAGCGGGATCATAATGAAATTCTCATAGAGATACTTCGTGACTAAAAGAGAACATATCAACTTTGTTTCGATGATTTCACATAGTCGAAACTTAGTGTATTCATCAAGGAGTTTATAAAGATACAAGAAAACTCCTACAATATTCCACAGCCGCACTCCCCACAAAGATTTGGCAATTAAGCACAAGTTCAATTAAGAACTCTCCCCCATAAAATGTCATCCCTAAAAGGAACAACAAGAACGACCTTACTTTCACAAGAAAAGAAGGATTTCTTTGGACATTAACAAATTACATGAAACATGAATTTGTATCCAGAAAAACTCAATTAAATTAACCACAAGAGAACCCATGATTAATTTAATCGGAAATGCTCAACATAAGAAAACTTACGGAGCCGTACAGTACTTTCACATTGAAGTGGATCAAGGAAAGATCAATACCGCGGAATATTCAAAGATTCATTCTATTTTTCATCAATATTTGCATAATGATATAATAGACTTAACTTTTGACATATATGGGATAATCATAGTTCACGGATGCAAACACACATATCCCATAACATTTTATTTTTTTTGCAATATAAAACCAATAAAGATTAATACTGCAATCATCTTCCAAATAAACTTTAGAATTTAAATAAATAAATCTAAAAACATTGCAAAATGAAAATTGTTGGCAATAGCAATGTATAATCACAATATAGGCTATTCCAAACCCTAGTTATCCTTCTCAAAACACAAAAATAAATTCTCATAAGAAGTTTCTTAGACATTGTAGAGCTTTCTCAAGGCATCTACTGAGAATTCCTTCTCATTATTGAAGAACTCATTGATTATGGGATCATTTAATTCTTCAAAATCTTCAGAAATATCAGTTAATTCACTAAGTTCTCTTTTCAGTTCACACAAGGTGTTCTTTGTCAGAGATAACATTTGTTCATAGTGAGCTATCCTTTCCAAAGAGAACATGATTTGAGATTTTATATCATTTCTTTTGCTGATGAAATCCTTCACCATAGCCCTAAAGTTATTATCATCCAGACAAATAGACAAAAAACAGTTAGAGGAAGAAACTTTTTCATCATTTGTAGATTTATCCTTTTTCTTCCTTGAGGGTAGGATCCCTTCACAAAGATACACATTAACTGCTTCTACTGCATCATCTAGTTACATGAGCCATGAAACTGTATCTTTCAAAGAGAAAGGAGTGAAGGGCATTTTGATCACAAATGAATATAAATAGCACACCGGATAAGTAAACCCTAAACAAAAACTTTGACAAAGTCTTCATGGTTCACGATCCATTATCTATTTTTGATAAGAAAATATTCAATTGCAAATCTTAACTTAAATAATCTTAAACTGCCAAGGATAAGGAATTTTTTTTTTTTGACGCAAGCCAAGGATAAGAAATTAACAACTATACAAGACTTGAGCAACCTTGATGCAATCCTCATATTCTCAAGTTAATAATGAATATGCAAACATCACTATAGTTAAATAGTGATGGAGTGAGCAGAATGCTCACATCTTGTGTCACCCGGTGACTTATCAAGGTTTGTTGTATAAATAGTTTTCTTACCTCGTCTGACTCTGGTTCTCTTAGACTTCTTCTTGTCTTCAGGAGTTCCCTGTTGATTCCCAAAACTAGATTCATTCTTTGCATGTCATTCTTAAGTTTGGCAATTCATTTGTTGTTCCTCTTGAATTTCCAACACTTACTTTGAACATGACTTGCATTTCCACAAAACATACACTTCATAGATGAATTTTCGTATTGCATATTTGACTCATGTTTATCACAACTTTTAATATCCACAGTTCCAAAACCGGCCGAAACAAAAGAATTATTTGTTCTCACAGTCTTTATTTTGAACCCTAAACCATTTGTGTTTCCAAAAGATTTATGACCGAATAACATTGCTGAAATTTTGTCAGAGCTTCCAGATAACCTTTGTAGGTCAAACTTAAGAGTATTAATCTCTTTTTATATTAAAGATAGGGTTCTGGAGAATTTATCATTAAGACAGTCGATCTCAATATTTTTCACCTGAAGTGATGATTCAATTTCTTCAACTTCATTTTTAGTTGAAGATTTTCTTGGTGAATTTCTTCACTTTTATCCAAGAATTCAAAAATCTCAGTGTCAGACTCGCATTCTAAATCATAATTTGAGATAGAAGAAGTTTCTGTGGCGAACACTGAAATTTCTGTGCAAACTTCGGAAGTATGCGGATTGACCAACTGAATTGATTTCCTTTGTATTGAATCATCTAAAGCATCAGAGAGAGAGAGAGAGAGAGACATTCCTCAGACCTCTTGCTTCTTCTCACAATACCCTTGATATTTTATAAAATCAATGACCTGTCAGGATCAATATGATTTGAACAACATTCATCAGCCCAAGACAAGTAGGAAAGAGTACTTGTGTTGGTCACAACATTGAACGCGGAGGTTCTGGCTGTGTTCTGATCATGATCAAGAACTCTTAACTTTCCAATAGTGAGTTTCTGGAAAGATTATCAAGGTTATTTCCTTTAACGATGGCATGCTTCTTAGAATCGTATTTGGCTGGCAACGATCTAAAAAATTTCATCACAATGTCCTTTTCAGGAATAGTCTTACCCAACGCAATAGATGCATTAACAATTTCAAACACTTTGTGATTAAACTCATCAAATGAATCTTCATCAGCCATACGAAGGTTTTCCCAATCAGAATTTAGGTTTTGAAGCCTAGCTTGTTTCTCATAGGAATTTCCTTCGAATACAATTTCAAAGATATCAAAGGCTTCTTTAGACTTAGTGCACGTAGTCACATGGTGTTGAAGATCTAGGGTAATCGCATGGATGATAGCATTTAATCCATAAGAATTTTGCTTTGCAGCAAGAGTCTAGGCAGGATCATAAGCACCAATATCCTTCGGAACAGGTACATCGCCTACTACAACAACCGGAGGATCATAGCCATTAACTACACGAACCCATGATTGAAAATCACGCGCTTGAAGAAAGGAAGCATAACAATTTTCCACCATAGATAATTTGAGCCATCGAAGACTGGTGGTATGTTTATAGAGATAGCGTTTCTATCCATAGAGTCAGATTGCTACAAACACGACTTATAAGGTCTTATACGTGTTTGACTGTTCTGATACCAATTGAAAAAGCGGGGGTCTAACAACCACACCCAATATTTCGTTTTGGCAATCTGTATGGACTAACTCCAATATACTTCCAAGAGAATCAACTAGACAGTCAGACTCAATCAAGGAAAATACATCCAAGAGTTATATCTATGTTTCTCAATGTAATCAAAAATAAAACAGATAGAAATCCGCGAACCTGATTATTATGAGAAATAACTTGAACGGTACCAAAGACCAATGTTCAAGTGCGAATCAATTTATATCAACAACCAAAGGTTGGATTATCTAATTAATTGAACTACGCACAACCTGTGATATTTCAATTATATAAAAATGTTATGCGAAAGAGAAATAACACATACACCAGAAATTTTGTTAACGAGGAAACCGCAAATGCAGGAAAAACCCCGGGACCTAGTCCAGATTTGAACACCACACTTTATTAAGCCTCTACAGACACTAGCCTACCACCAAGCTGACTTCGGACTAGAATGTAGTTGAGCCCTAATCAATCTCATACTGATCAAGGTACAATTGTGCACCTTACGTCTCTGAACCCCAGCAGGATTCTAGGCACTTGATTCCCTCAGCTGATCTCACCTACAACTAAGAGTTGCTACTACCCAAAGTCGAAGAATTGATAAAAAAATCTTTCTCACACGAAAAAGTCTATTGTATAGATAAATCTGTCTCCCACAGATAAAACTATGAGTTTTGTTCCGTCTTTTGATAAATCAAGGTGAACATGAAACAACTGATAAACTGGACTTATATTCCCGAAGAACAGCCTAGTATTATCAATCACCTCACAATAATATTAATCGTATGGTAACGAAACAAGATATTGTGGAATCACAAATGATGAGACGAAGATGTTTGACTACTTTTTATCTTACCTATCGGAGATTGAATCTCGAGCAAATCTTAGAGAAGATAGTACTCAATACGATAGAACAAAGTAAGATCGGAACACGCAACTACAGAGAAAATAGTTGGGCCTGGCTTCAGAATCCCAATGAAGTCTTTAAGTCGTTAACCTATAATGGTTTTAGATAAACCTAGGTTAAAGGAGAATCAACTCTAGTCGCAACTAGTATCACACAGGAGGTGTGGGGATTAGGTTTCCCAGTTGCTAGAGTTTTCCATTATATAGTCTTCAAATCAGGGTTTGCAATCAATGCTACCTTGGTAACAAAGCATTCAATATTCACCGTTAGATGAAAACCTGATTAGATTCAAGCTAATATCTTTCAACCGTTAGACCGAACTTAGCTTGTTATACACAAATGAAATGTGACTTCATTTAGATATGTGTAACCATACCTAAACGTGTACACTTAGTTGGCTCAACAATAGTTAACCGAAGTTAGCCATATGAGCACTTTCATATCAACCTTGTTCATCTCAATCATAACTAGTTCAAATGACTCAAATGAAACCAGTTCTAGAGTTGTTCAATTGTTTATATTCTCATATAAGTATACAAGACACAATTGAAGCAAAATCGATTTTGGTTCACTCGAATCAATTCATGAACATTATAGCCACGGTTTGCAAAAGATTGTATTCCTTATTATATAAATGTATTAGTTCATGAACAAACCGATTTTAGAACATAACCCACTCAAGTATGCAAACGGGTACGCATACCTAAGTAGATGGACTTGGTCTGGGTTCGCCAGTGTGCGAACGAGTACGCATACTGTCGTACAACCAAACTCAGTTGAATTCCCGGACTTGAAATGTTATGCCGGTACGCATACGGGTATGTATACTAAGTTCACGAACTTGGAATAACTTGCAATAGTAAGCATACAAGTACGCATACTGTGCTATATCCAATCAATGGTTAATCGTTCTAAACCACATTTTAATCTTTGAAAATTCTCGGAAGACGAGAATAGCTGTCTCACACAAACTATTAGCTTCAAAGGAATTTTCAATTGATTAATAGATCAATACGAAACATTTTGAGTCTACATCAAATGACTGGCTCACACAAATCATGTAAGATGTTAACAGGCGATTTTAACATGATCATCTTTTGACTTTCGTCAAGAATAAAAGATGAACTTTGTTAAAGCGAAAGCTTACCAACATATATTTCGAGAAATATGTAAGCGAGTTAAACTCAGCTCGAAATATCAAATGTGTATAATATAAAGTCTATATAGCTATACGGCTTTTGTCTCAATAGGAGATATAATAGAAATAGAATTCTGAGTGATATATGAGTTCAAGTCTCTACATACCTTTTGTTAGTGAAGTTGAAAAATCGGGGGTCTATCAACCACACCCAATATTTCGCTTAGCAATCTATATGGACAAACTCCAATATATTTTCAAGAGAATCAACTAGACAGTTAGACTCAATCTTAAGAAAAGTATATCAAAGAGTTTATATCTAAATTTCTCAATTCAATCCGCAATCAAACAAATAGAAATTTTTGAGCCCGATTGAATAAAAGAAATAACTTGAACGGTACCAAAGACCAATGTTCAAGTGTCAATCAATTCGATCAACAACTTAAAGGCCGGATTCAAGAACTGATTGATCTTAACGCACAACCTGTGATATTTCTATTATATAACAAAATATAACGCGAAAAAGAAATAACACAGACACCAGAAATTTTGTTAACGAGGAAACCGCAAATGCAGAAAAACCCCGGGACCTAGTCCAGATTAAACACCACACTGTATTAAGCCGCTACAGACACTAGCCTACTACCAAGCTAGCTTCGGACTGGAATGTAGTTGAGCCCTAATCAATCTCACACTGATCAAGGTACAAATTCGCTCCTTACGTCTCTGAACCCCAACAGGATTTTACGCACTTGATTCCCTTAGCTGATCTTACCCACAACTAAGAGTTTCTACGACCCAAAGTCGAAGAATTGATAAACAAATCTGTCTCACACAAAAAAGTCTATTATATAGATAAATCTGTCTCCCACAGATAAACCTATGAGTTTTGTTCCGTTTTTTGATAAATCAAGGTGAAAATGAACCAATTGATAAATCGGACTTATATTCCCGAAGAACAACCTAGTATTATCAATCACCTCACAATAATCTTAATCGATTAACGAAACAAGATATTATGGAATCACAAACGATGAGACGAAGATGTTTATGACTACTTTTCAATCTTAACTATCGGAGAATAAATCTCGAGCAATTCTTAAAGAAGATAGTACTCAATCACGATAGAAAACAGAAAGATCCGAACACGAAACTACGGAGAAAATAGTTGGGTCTAGCTTCACAATCCCAATGAAGTCTTCAAGTCGTTAAACTACAGGGTTTCGTGAAAAACCTAAGGTTAAAGGAGAATCGACTCTAGTCGCAACTAGTATCACACAAGAGGTGTGGGGATTAGGTTTCCCAGTTGCTAGAGTTCTCCTTTATATAGTCTTCAAATCAGGGTTTGCAATCTAAGTTACCTTGGTAACAAAGCATTCAATATTCAAGTTCCACAAGTTCCCTTGAGTAGTTATTCGTCTTCATTCGATGAACACCGTGAAGTCTAAAGCTCAACTATACTTACTATCCTAATCCGAGACTTAGCTATAAGTAGACTAGAAATCAAGACTTATAGTTTTGGCAACTAAACTTGACAAACAAGCTTGAGATAGCAACGCTTGCGAGTTCGACCGAGCAGTACTCTAACAATCTCCCCCTTTGTCAATTTTAGTGACAAAACTATCAATACATATGGATTACAAAATAAATAAACATTGTAGCTTTTCATCCAAATGCTTGATCTCCTTGGTTCTTCAACATTACTCGAAATCTTCATCACTTCCAAGTACTCCAATGATTCTAAATTAGTTCAACTCAGCATCATCGTTGTTGAAGATCCGTAACTATAACAATGAGAAAACAGTTGCTCTTAATCATTGTTATAAGTGTCATAGTATTATTACACATCATCAAAGTTCAATTGTAACACAACTTTGACAACAATACTATGGTGATATGTATCACTCCCCCTTAGTCAATACTTCATATCACATGAAAACCACTCCCCCTTACATAATGATCCGTAAACCATATGTATTTATAGTGTGAAATACACATTAATTCTCCCCCTTTTTGTCAATATAAATTAGCAAAGGTACGAAAACTAGTGGGATCCTAATGAAATTTCCATAAATACATTTCATGACCAAAAGACCGCACATATTAACTTTTTAGATGCAATCATATAGCCGAAACTAAATGCATTCATCAAGGAGATTATAAGGATACAAGATAACCCCTATAATATTCCACAGCCGCATTCCCCACAAAGATATTTCAATTAAGCACAAGTTCAAATAATAACTCTCCCCCATAACATGTCATTCCCGAAAGAACAACAAGAGCGACCTTACTTTCACAAGAAAAGAAGGATTTCTGTAGACATTAACAAATCACATGAAACATGAATTTGTATCCAAAATACTCAATTAACTTAACCACAAGAGAACCCATGATTAATTTATTCGGAAATGCTCAGCATAAGAAAACTTACGGAGCCACATAGTATATTCATAAGAATGTGGATCGGGGAAAGATCAATACTGCGGAATATTCAAAGATTCATTTTATTTTTCATCAATATTTGCATAAAGACATATAATAGACTTAATCTTTGTAAACAAAAGTTCATCCTATCTTCCATCAATATTTGCATAATGACACAATAGGCTTAACTTTTGTTTGTCAAAAGTTCATTCAATCTTTTATCAATATTTGCATAATGACATATGAAAGACTTAACTTTTGACAAATATATCTTTACTTCTTATGGATTTAACATATTTAGCAATTTAATTGAAGAATATAATCATTCAAGGCTAATATACCATAAAAGTTATTACAACCATTACAGTAATAGTTTTAACAAAATCAACATAAGAAGTTCAACAGACAATAATAGAATTGCAAGTACAGAGACTAATCACTCATCTCATAATAATCCCTAGGAATTTCATAAAACTTCTCACCTAGTTCAGGATAGGCTGTCCCGGCATAATCCACCTGCTCTTTCAAAACTTCAACTTCTTGCTGGAGACGGATGAGTTTAGAGTTGGGTACTGCAGGAGCTCTGGACATTTTTCCAATGCTTTTCATGGTCAAGACCTTTGGTCCTCCAAGATTGGTTCCAACAGCTACGATAACAAATTGACTGCAAATCCTTTAGATAAGACAAGGAAAGCCAGGAGTCTTCTTCGAAATCTGTCTTACACTTATCATCTGTCGAATAATAAGGCCATTGAAGTCAATCTTTTTCCCTTCAACAACGTAATAAACCAATACTGCAAGAGGTCTGGTCCATAATTGTGTGTCAATTGTGTTGGGCATCAAGTTGACCACCAGTAACTTTCCAGCAACTTTGAGGAATAATGCAGCATCATGAACATCAATCTTACCTCCACACCAGGTAACATTCTTTACAAGAAGGAAGTTTGAGAGCACGTCCGGAGAAGGTCTCAAATGCTCAGGGGGGTGGTAATAAAAAATCACCATCACGAGATAAGTTTAGTAGTTCAGTAATGACTTGACGATTCACAAAAAGAACTCTTCCTTCAACAATGGTTTTGAAGGTGCAGTTTACAGTATCAGGCTCATGCAGGTTTGCATAAAATTGGGCTGTCAGCTCAATATAGGCCGTTCCCATGGGACGATGAATAATCCCCCATTCATGATTTTCAAAGAACCTATATAGCCCATCCCCTAAGTTCAGAGGGTTTAAAAATCCTTTCAATAGTAGGTTTCTTTGTACTATATTCTACATAGTAATCACGAGCCTTAGTGTCAACGAAGCTAATTCTTAGGTTTGGGTCATAAAAAGTATCTTCACGATTTTGAGTACCCGAACTTTCTCCATGACTAGGCCTCTTCCTAGAACTCATGGTGGAAAACTAATACACAAAGAAGAGTTGAGAAACTTACTTGGTACACGAACTGATGTTAATGGTGGAATACCAAACCAATGGTGAAAACGGAAAAGGTTCACGACCCAACGTACAATATATTCTTCTGATTTTAATGGTGCAAACCAATCAAGAATTGGTTACAAAACAAGGTAGAGGAGAAGGATTAGTACATGAACTGTTGGGTTTCTCTAGCGTACTGAGGAAGAGAGGTAAAGTGAACGAAGAGAAAGCTTTCTCTTTTTAAGTGACAAACGGTGGAACTCGAACCGGATTTGTTCGAACTGGAACAAGATCCATTCACACGAGTTTAGGGTACGTGAACTGCACGTGTAAAGTAAGGGATAATTTGTTTTTGTGAACTACTGTTGAAATAAGTAAAAAGAAGGATTACAGCAGAGCTCAATCAGCACTATCAACAGCGATTCACAAGAACACACTTTGCACACCATGGCACCAAGAGAGAGTTTCTTTCCAACAACTCTTACAACTTTCAGTATTGAGAGAAACCCAAGAAACTGTTTTTACAAGTTTTTCAAAGAACTTTAATTTGTGTTCCTGATTTCTTTGTTTCTAGCTTATGACACACAGTTTCTGCAGATAATATTTAGTACTGCACAAAGAAACTCTTTTAATCAGAAGAGACATTCTGACTTTCTCATGAGAGAGGGCAGTATAATTATTTTTAGAAGATGTGTTAGGGTTTGACTGATGAACAGAGTCAAGTTCAGAGATGGACCTAACAGATAGATGAGATTTAGATACTTCATGTGTTACATCCAATTTGTCTGAGACACAGGAGACCGAAGGGATACCCTTTTTGATAAGAAGATCAATATCAACCTCAACATGAATATTATTCATCATAACTTGATTTAGCTTATGAAGAGATTCTTGTTCTTTCTGGAGATATAACTCAACATCAAGAGACAAGCTCTCAAGCCCTGAAAACACTTCAAGGGATTTTAAACCTGGTGGAGGTTTAGATAGAATTTCTTCTCCAGATTTCACAAAATCAGTCATGAAAGAGAATTCTGAAATCCCTGGATCTGGTGGTGCATTTATTGAGATAACACTTCTTTCCATAGAGTCAGATCGCTTACAAACACAGACTTATGAGGTCTTAAACATGTTTGCCCGCTCTGATACCAATTGAAAAGCGGGGGTCTACCAACCACACCCAATATTTCGCTTAGCAATCTGTATGGACAAACTCCAATATAATTTCAAGAGAATCAACTAGACAATTAGACTCAATCTTAAGAAAAGTATATCAAAGAGTTTATATCTAAATTTCTCAATTCAATCCGCAATCAAACAAATAGAAATTTGCGAGCCCGATTGAATAAGAGAAATAACTTGAACGGTACCAAAGACCAATGTTCAAGTGTCAATCAATTCGATCAACCACTTAAAGGCCGGATTCAAGAACTGATTGATCTTAATGCACAACCTGTGATATTTCTATTATATAACAAAATATACCGCGAAAAAGAAATAACACAGACACCATAAATTTTGTTAATGAGGAAACCGCAAATGCAGAAAACCCCCGGGACCTAGTCCAGATTGAACACCACACTGTATTAAGCCGCTACAGACACTAGCCTACTACCAAGCTAGCTTCGGACTTGAATGTAGTTGAGCCCTAATCAATCTCACACTGATCAAGGTACAGTTGCGCTCCTTACGTCTCTGAACCCCAGCAGGATTCTACGCACTTGATTCCCTTAGCTGATCTCACCCACAACTAAGAGTTGCTATGACCCAAAGTCGAAGAATTGATAAACAAATCTGTCTCACACAAAAAAGTCTATTATATAGATAAATCTGTCTCCCACGGATAAACCTATGAGTTTTGTTCCGTTTTTTGATAAAGCAAGGTGAAAATGAACCAATTGATAAACCGGACTTATATTCTCGAAGAACAACCTAGTATTATCAATCACCTCACAATAATCTTAATCGATTAACGAAAAAAGATATTGCGGAATCACAAACGATGAGACAAAGATGTTTGTGACTACCTTTTAATCTTGCCTATCGGAGAATAAATCTCGAGCAAATCTTAAAGAAGATAGTACTCAATCACGATAGAAAACAACAAGATCGGAACACGCAACTACAGAGAAAATAGTTGGGTCTGGCTTCACAATCCCAATGAAGTCTTCAAGTCGTTAACCTATAGGGTTTCGTGAAAAACCTAAGGTTAAAGGAGAATCGACTCTAGTCGCAACTAGTATCACACAGGAGGTGTTGGGATTAGGTTTCCTAGTTACTAGAGTTCTCCTTTATATAGTCTTCAAATCATGGTTTGCAATCTAAGTTACCTTGGTAACAAAGCATTCAATATTCATCGTTAGATGAAAACCTGATTAGATTCAAGCTAATATCTTTTAACCGTTAGATCGAACTTAGCTTGTTATACACAAATGAAATGTACCATCATTTAGATAAAGGTAACCGTACCCAAACGTGATCACTTAGTTGGTTCAACAATAGTTAACCAATGGTTAGCCATATGAGCACTTTCATATCAACCTTATTCATCTTTAGCATAACTAGTTCAAATCACTCAAATGAAACTAGTTAGAGAGTTGTTCAATTGTTTATATTATCATAGAAGTATACAGGACACAATTGAAGCAAAATCGATTTTGATTCACTCGAATCATTTCATGAACATTATAGCCACGGTTTGCAAAAGATTGCATTCCTTATTATATAAATGTATTAGTTCATGAACAAACCGATTTTAGAACATAACCTACTTAAGTATGCAAACAGGTACGCATACCTAAGTAGCCAGACTGAGTTTGGTTACGCCAGTACGCGTACAGGTACGCATACCACTTTAAACTTCCAAACTCCAGCAGAAATTCACGGGACTTGGACTCCCGCTAGTACGCGTACGGGTACACATACTTATTTCCCGGATTTTCAACAACCAACCATTACGCATACGGGTACGCATACCATGGTTCCCGGTTTTGGACTTTACACAAATGTGATTACACACTATGTTTATATCCAATCATGTTTACATGTTCTAAACCCTCATTTCAATCATTGAAACATTCTTGGAAGACGACAATAGTTGTCTCACACAAACTATTAGCATCAAAGTAATTTTCAAGTGATCGAATGATCAATATGAAACATTCCGAGTCTACATAAAATGACTGTCTCACACAAATCATGTAAGATGTTACAAGGCGATTTTCACATGATCATCTTTTGACTTTCGTCAAAGAATAAAAGATGAACTTGGTTAAAGCGAAAGCTTACCAACACATATTTCGAGAAATAGATAAGCGAGATAAACTCGACTCGAAATACCAAATGTGTATAATTGAAGTCTATATAGCAATAAAACTTTTTGTCTCAAATAAGAGATAGAGTAGATAGACTTTTGAGTGATACATGAGTTCAAGTCTCTACCTACCTTTTGTTGATGAAATTCCACAAGTTCCCTTGAGTAGTTCTTCGTCTTTATTCGATGAATGCCGTGAAGTCTAAAGCTCAACTACACTTACTATCCTAATTCGAGACTTAGCTATAAGTATACTAGAAATCAAGACTTATAGTTTTGGCAACTAAACTTGACAAACAAGCTTGAGATAGCAACGCTTGCGAGTTCGACCGAGCAGTGCTCTAACAGAAGTTCCACAAGCTCCCTTTAGTAGTTCTTCATCTTCAATCGATGAACTCCGTAAAGTCTAAAGCTCAACTACACATTCTATCCTAATCCGAGACATAGCTATAAGTAGACTATAAATCAAGACTTATAGTTTTGGCAACTAAACTTGACAAACAAGCTTGAGATAGCAATGCTTGCGAGTTCGACCGAGCAGTGCTCTAACACATGGCACTTGTGTGTTCCCAATAAACATTGGAAATATTTGTGAACGTTTAGAAAGTTAGAATAATTTGTTTTTATCGAGTTTCTTTTTTGAAGGTGGAAACTAATTAACCCAAAAAAAACCCTACAAAGACAAAGAAGACTCACCTAAAAAATGAGTGATACATAAAGAATGAAAAGAATATCACTTGTCATAATAGTGGTTTGCAACAACATAAACAGCTACAGAATAAGCCACAACATCAACAACTGAACAGAGTTGAAGTGATGCAAGTTATCGCTTATCTTATTAATGAAATTGTTTATGTGCCAAGAGAAAATAGAATTTCTGAACTTTGAAGTGTTAATTACAATTACAGAGTCACCTTCAAAAATGATTCTGCTTAAAACCTTTACTGTTAGAGCATAGCTCGGTTGAACCCACCAAGCGTTGGTATGTCAAGTTTGGTTGTCATATTTTAGTGAACAAAAACTCATTTAAAGAGTCGCTTGATTATATATGCTAGAGTCAACTTCGTATAGGTTAGCTTGAAAGTATAAGGATATGAGACGTTACATGTATTACATGAAGACTTGAAGAATGTGAAGAAGTAAGGAGCTACAACGACGACATCATCCTTCCACTTGAGGTTAGTAATATTTGACTTGAACTATTTCATTCTCTAACGTATCTTTCAAGTCGTGCATATTGAAAACATAACTGCGAAGCTATGAATGATTATACTCTAGTTAGACATAGTAATAAGGAATACAATACGAAGTATAACGCTTATCTTTTGAACTTCGTATATAAGACATCGACATAATCGTTTGAATGCTATTGTGATTATGTATGGGTATGAGGTGAAGATTTCGTCCTAGGAAATAATGTTTTACATTAGTTTAAAGGAAGTACAATTCATAAACTTGTTTTATGAATCGAAAGGGAAATCGCTAGGCTTATTGGTATTGTTATTCATTGCAAATCTTTTGAACTACCAATATGTGTGTTTAGTATAACCGCTCATGATATGCTTATGTTCTTGGTAAAACTATTCACAAGGCCTGACTTTTGTATTGGTATGACTTTTATTAGTGAAACCGATCTTAAGTAATCACCTGAGATGGTATGATCGATTTTTTATAATTGGCATGACCAACTCTAGTCATTGGGGAACCGATCCTAGTAAGAGGTGCAACCGATCACAAAAGGGGAATCAATCCTTGTAAGAGGTGCAACAAGTTTCTAGTTATTGGGAACCGATCCTATGGACATGTGCACCAAATACAAGTTAGATACCATATATATGTAGGAACCGATCCTAGTACCTAGTCAACCAAGGTTTGGTAACTAGCGTGACTATTCTAGTACCCACATGGAGGTAGAACCGAAACTTGTTTTGGTAGAACCGTGAAACCCATGTTTGGTGATTTGATAAGATAATCATTCACATGGTTCTTGGAAGTCAGATGAACCAATTCTAAACTTGTTTGGAAGTGTGGCAAATCGGTTCCAAGATTGTAAGTATGAAAAAGGACTTACAAAGTAAAGATGTCGACATACTTTTAACATGTGCAGTAACGCTTATCTTTTATTGTTCAAAGGTATTTCTTAATAGCTAAAGGAGGATCCCAGATCGAAAATAAATTGAGAATCTTTTAATTAAGGTTTTCAATTTTATATTTGGAAAATAAAAATTAGTAATGTGCATTTACTAATTGGAGATTTTCTAGTGAGATTTCGGTCAATATTTGGACAAAGCATTTCCAGAAATTATGGAAACCGAATTTGGAAATATATTGAATATCTTGAGAATATTTTCGATTTTGGAAATTCCTTGGTGTCCAAACTTCTTTGGTCTATAAATATTGAAGTTTGCATTTCGAGCAAACTAATCCTCAGAGCCAGCAAAACTACCTAGGTGTGTTGTTACTGGTGGAGCCGCCTATTCGGAAGAGGAAAGTAACCTAATTAGGCGAGATCTCTTACGGCCGCTCGGTTTAAAGACTTCTTTGGGATTGAGAAGCTCTATTACCGATGGTGGGAAACTAAATAATTGCAGTTTATTATTAGTTTTCGATTGATTTGATTGACTAACGGTTGTTGAACTTTGATTGCACCTAGTTTGTTTATGCTTGAGAATCTTCTCTTCTGATATAAGATTCACTCAAACTAGATCGAAGTTTCGACGGGGATCTTTAGACTGTTTGTAGATCTAAAGACGTCTTGTGATAATCCATTGTTAACAGACTCCGTTCTGTGTGTGATTGATCACAAGAGATTCAAGTTGATTGTGTGAAGGTGTTTATTGAAGATCTAAGAAGATTTGAAGACGAAGAAGATTTCTGATTTGGGTTCATAATCTTTGGTGTGCAGAATACTTGTTTCGGGCAAAGAGGATCCAACTATAATCGGTTTATCTTTGTGATAGATTGGATTGATTAGTTGAGTAGATCGTCATCACTACAATTCTTTGTGATTCAAAGTATTGATTGCAAAATCTTGACAATTACTTTGGTAGTTGTAATTGGATAGATCTAAGGACCTGACAAAGGAGTTTATTGGGATAAACGGAAGAGCCTTTTGTCGAACTTATATCACTTGATTGAAAAGAGTTGTTACCGAACAGATTAGTTGTTCCTTTACTATTTGGAATACGAACCAAAGGAATTGGTCCAAGTGCGTGACTTATTGCAAGTTGGAGGCGCAGGGATACAGACGGAACTAGGTGAACTACAGGTTTAGTTGCTTGGTCTCAACTATACGAAGTTGGTTTAGATTTTGTATAACGGCTTAATCCTGAGAGTATTCAATTCTGGACAAGGTCCCGGGGTTTTTCTGGATTTGCGGTTTCCTCATTAACAAAATCTTGTTGTGTCTTTTACTTTTCTATTTCCGCAATTATAATTGTTTATTATAATTAGAAGTAAAATACACAAACGTTAATTCCTATTTACTTGATAGCAATCCTATTGTGTTTGGTTAAGTCCAAACCTTTTATCAAGTAAACATACTTTGTTGTTGTATTGTCTCGATCTTGTATCCATAGTCAATCACACAAGTTATCTTGTTGTCGTATTGTCTCGATCTCGTATCCATAGACGATCACACGAAGTGTGAACCGATTAGTTGTATTGTCTCGACTCAGTCCATAGACGATCACTTTCGGAGAAAGGACTTATAGGTGGAAAAGTTTTAGATTGAGGTATATTTGGGTACCCTCGTCTTTTCATTTACTAATAGCAAGCCCAACTTGAATAATAGCACTATAGGCCTTGACTTCTATAGGGGTGTTGAAGTCCAATTCTTGAGTATGACAACCTTGAAATTCGTAGATGCTTTCTCTAGCAATAGCAACATAATCAAATCCTCTAGATCATGTTGCTCCATCAAAATTAATTTTGAACTTAAAAGAAGAAGATGGAAATCATAAGGGATTATGAGAATCTAACAAGTCATGTTGAGTCATCTCTTGGCCATCAACATCCATATTGTACCATTAAAAGGACTCTTTAATCATGCTTTGAATATTGACCTTCCCATTGAAATTGATGAAAAAGTCATGAAGACGAGAAAATAATCCATTTATATTGATGACAACGTTGGGAAGAATATTTTTGTGAAAACTAGAATCATAAAACACTTATCAAGTATTACCATTTATTAATAAATAGGGTCATAATCCGATGTGTAGCTTTTATATACATACATATGTAAACATAACTAATTTATTGTCATATATTTCTCAAATCTAAGTACCAAAAGAGTTCATGTGTTTGAAAATTAAGTGCTCAACCAATTTATATTAAGGTATTTACTATAAAGTAATTCAATTGATACTAATTATCATCAAGCTCTGAGGATCAGGCGACTATTGGTCCAACTCAATTCCCCCACTGGTTTCAACAAAATTTCGATCAAATCCTCTGCATTCATGATTTCAACTTCAAAATCTTAATTGATTGTTTTAAAAAGATATCTCATGTCTTAATCTACCACCTTTAGCATTTGATTTTTATTAATCAATGATACAGATTGGATTCTCTAAACTCTATAAACTTTCAGTTTTCCCCTAATATGGAGACACTTGGATTTATAGGTTTTTGATTTCACAATTAACTCTTGTTAGAGCATTGCTCGATTGAACCCACCAAGCGTTGGTATGTCAAGTTTGGTTGTCATATTTTAGTTCTAAAACTTGAGTTGCTTGATTAGATTACTAGAGTCAACTTTGTTAGGTTAGACTAGGAAGTTTAGAAATGTTGAGACAAACTCATGTTACTCTGACGAACCTGAAGACGTATCGACATCAACGAACACATCATCCTTTTGTTTGAGGTTAGTAATACAAGACTTGACTTGTTTTTATTATATATACGTTGCTTTCAAGTTATTTATATTGAAAACATAACATGCGAAGTTATATATATGAATCTCTAATATTTGTGACTTGATCATATCAAAGTGTCAACGAATGTTATGGAAGTTGTATTACAACTTTGGTATATTGAATACGAACCAAACCTATGTTTACTACAAAATCTAGTAACAAGTTACAAAGATTATGTCGGTGTCGCAATTACGAAGTTCAAAAGATAAGCATTATACTTCGTAATTCAATATACCAATATAAAACATTCATAACTATTGATATATTGTTCATTGATACTTTGATCATAATAAGATGATCAACTCTCTAATACTAGAGTTTCATGTATATAACTTCGCATGTTATGTTTTCAATCAGAAACGACTTGAAAGCTTACGATATAGAGATTGAAACAAGTTAAGTCATGTATTACTAACCTCAAGTGGAAGAATGATATTTTCGTTGATGTCTATACGTCTTCGGATTCTTCAGGTATTTAGAGTAATACTTGTATGTCTCAACATTTCTAGACTTCCTAGTCTAACCTAACGAAGTTGACTCTAGTAATCTAATCAAGCGACTTATGAGTTTTGACACTAAAATATAACAATCAACCTTGACATACCAACGTTTGGTGGGTTCAACCGAGCAGTGCTCTTACACATTCAAGATAACAAGATCTAAATATCGATAATATTAGAAAGAAATATGATAAAAGATAATAAATAATGCTTTAAGTTTATCTAATCACATGCTAAAATTATAGATCTGTATGACTCTAACATAAATCAAGATGGTCATGCTCTTTTTCAGATTTAATACCGACATGAACTTTAGATATATGAAGATAATAACCGATCTAAATGAATCAGATACAAATTAAGCTAACACATGACAATAATCATGATTTTATGATTTATTCAAGAAATATTAAGATGCAAATCAAGATATTCAATGCATATTAGCAGAAATATGCTTTAAAAGAAGAATTTTAGATCAAGATTATCATATGTGGATGCAATTTTGAATATAAAATTTATTTTCTCCTCGAGAAAGGATAATTATGCATTAGCATTATGATTTTGAAAGAGATTCAAGATTAAAATCAATATTTTGATGCATCCTTGGTCGGCATATTTTCGTATCGGGATTATACTTACGAAATACGTACCCACACAAATTTATGAGTGGTTTTATGATTTAATTTTATCTTACGACTTGATCTGATTACTGATCTTCATTTGTAGATTACTTCATTCTAGGGATTGTTGGTGATTATCGAGTTATCTCTAGATCGGTGATCACAACTTAGTAGAAGAGATAATCAGAGAAAGATATTTCTTATTAATTGAGGAAGACTGAATCATATGTCTTAGTTTACAAAGTGAGCCTTCGAGGGATTATATACAATTGGTTTAGCGTGTGACTCACGCTAAACATGTTAATACAAAGGGACCACTTGTGATTAGATGTAGGTGACGTCATGATCCACTCAGACTTTACTTCGTTAGTAAGTTAATTTCTCGACCCGTGATCTTCAATGTCTCTTCATTTCCAGGTCTTGAACCTGACACCCTTAGTTTTATCTTCACTTCTTGCTCCATAACTCGTGTCTTCACATGTCTTAATATTTACTTGTCGTGTCTCGTCTTTTGTTAAGTTATTATATTCAGATCGTTCTTGAGATGATGACTTATTATTTGATCTCGGCGTGAGCTTCTTCTTAGTTTCGAGCTTCGAGCTTCAGGAAACTCCAGCTGTCAGTTGTTGGTAGATGTTATGTTTTGTCATCTACAATAGCATACACCTTGCATGATCTAATATAGATAGAGATTGTCAAGACGATAGCAACCAGAAGATACCCACTTGGTATATAGTATAAGTTCAGACCGAACCAACTATGAGATCAAACCAAGTATTTGATTAATGTACAAGTGTATTTACTTAAACTATAAAGACAAGATAAATGATGTGGAAGTAAATTAAATAACACGACACAAGATTTTGTTAACAAGAAAACCACAAATGCAAAAAAAAAAAAAAAAAAAAAAAAACCAGGGACCTAGTCCAATTTTGAATGCTCTCCGAATTAAGCCCTTGTCATGATCAAGTCATCAATACTAAAATTAAACGTTAAATCTATCGGTTGACTGAAATTATTTCTCGCCAAAATATGTATTTGAAAATGAAGAAGAAGTTGGAGTGTGCCTATCCTCTGCTGGGGTCCCTTTAGTAAATTTTCGGGTGCCTTTATCACTTTTTCGAGGCAGTTTTCCCAAACATGTTTTTCCCCAAAAACACCTACACACACGTAACACATCATAATATATACAAAAATGGACACTAATAATATATAAAATTGGGACTAATCAGACACAACAATGTGTCTATCACAGTGCCAGCATTTAGCCGTGGTCGTGGAAGGCTGCTACCAGTTCCATCACTTGGCCATGGAGGTGGAACACTGCTGCCAATACCAGCGCTTGGCAAGGCTGTGGAATGCTACTGCCAGCGCTTCCACTTGGCATTGACCGTTGCTGCTAGCGCTAGCATTTGGCTATGGCTGCTGCCAGCTGTTAATACCCAAAAATCGCTCCTAGGTAAAACAATGTACTGTCAAAGTACTTTCTTTAGGTTCGAAAATCAAAATCGTACAAAATGAGTCTAAACCAAGAAGTTGGCCATTCATGTTTTGCTTCAGTTACAAATAGAGAAAATGGGTTGATCTTAGGGGAGGGAAAGCAAAGAAAGTTGATAAAATCAGTGGTGATTGAATTGGGTGTGAGGTTATTGAACTATAGAAGAAGAAGAGCTTGAGAATGATAAGATTGTTCTGTCTTCTGAATAGACAAGGTAGTCTATTTATAGTTGTAGGGAACACTCACTGTTTCCTCGTAAGTAGTGGAGAGATAGAGATAGTGGGATAATGGTGTACTTACGCCCATGATGTTAGGGAAGTTTCTGGAAACCATAAACCATCGTTCCATTATTTAGCCACTTTTTTTAACCGCTCTCAACCGTTGCCACTACTTGTAACTTCCTTATCATGGGATGTTACCATGCCGCATGTTGTTGTAAACCACAAGACCAATACCCATGAATAATTCCCCCATGTAACACGTTTTGATTTCTCGTAGGAATTAGTGGAGTTATGGACTGTCTCTTATCTTATCCAGGTTTCCACGATATACTTGACTGAGTAATAGCTTAAGCTAGCCAGACTTTGTCGAAGTGGAATAGCTTGAAGAGACAACTCGGCTCCAAGGTTATGTGTGACTAATAATGAGTTTGCCATAAGATGGCATTGTAATCAGCTAGCCCTAATAATACACGTATATAGCATAGTGCACCAAGTTAATAGCTAGCTAAGTCATGATGTGGGGCGCGACCTAGTCGGTAGCCATCCGAGTCGGCATGGACATGGGTGCTAGGCTTGAAGCAACTTTGTCATGGCCATATGGCTAGGCTAGGCCAAGAGGAAAGAAGGTCGTAACTACTAGCTAGGCCAGGCCAGACTAGGTGGCCGTGGCACGGTCGTGGATAGGAGACAATGTGGTCGTGTTTTGGCCATGGCTAGGATGAGACAAAGAGGATGTGGTTACTGGCTAGGCCAGGCCGAGAGATAGGGAGGTCGTGACTACTAGCTTGGCAAGGCCAAGAGACTCGGAGGTCGTAGCTAGTTAGGCTAGGGACAAGGTGGTCGTAGCTAGTTAGGCTAGGGACAAGGTGGTCGTGGCCACTGGATAACCCAAGCCATGAGATAGGGAGGCCGTGACTACTAGCTTGGCCAGGCCAAGAGACTAGGAGGTCGTGGCCTGATGGCTAGTCTAGGCTAGGACGGAAGGAAAATTGGTCGTGGCCACGGACAGGCTAGGCCTGAAGACAAGGAGGTCGTGGCCTGATGGCTAGTCAAGGCCAAGACATGGCTAGATCGGAAGGAAAGGTGGTCGTGGCCAAGGACAGGTTAGGCCTGAAGACAAGGAGGCCGTGGCCGGATGGCTAGTTCAGGCCAATACATGGCTAGGCCGGAAGGAAAGGTGGTTGTAGCCAATGACAGGCTAGGCCTGAAGATAAGGAGGTCGTGGCCTGGTTGTCTATCTTCTATGAGCTGGAGAGATTTTCGAAAATGAGGGGATCTTATGCAAACCTTCAATCCCCCATGTATGATTCACGTGATTCTTCGTATGCAGTTGTGCTTCATGTAACAGTCAATGCAGATTTTCTTGTTTGTTGAAGAGTCTCGGAACGTCAAGAACTCTAGTTCTGTTTTACTGTTGATCATCAGGCGGGTCCCTTGATAGTAACTTCTGCAGCTGAGGTGCGTCGTATTTGTCTTTGCTCAAGGGTGATACGGCCATAAGTATCTCTGGAACTTCCTTCGGTATCTTTGATCATAACTGGCACGCGTATGGCTTCATGTTGAGAAATTCCTGCACTTGTAAAGCTTTGACATGTTGACATCTAATCCAGCATCAATAAACGTCTTCTCAAATTCAACTTTCCCGATATGGGCGGTTGTAAGGAGTCCCCGATTGGAATTCATATCATTCTTGTTGATCTCGGTCTCATAGACAGGTTTGTATGGAGCTGCGGCTTTTTCGGCAAAGGATAAGTGTTTACCAGAAATAACTTGGTTGAGGGTCGTGAAGGCCTCCCGTGCTGGCAGTCCCCAGGAGTAATTATCCTGAGCCTATTTTCTCTTAGAAGATGTACTTCCATTGCATTTGCTAGTAAGGTGGTTGACGAATTGACGAAAGCGACAATCTTTTGGATCCGTCATTTGTTGATCAATTGGCTGGAGTCGCACTTGATAGACCTGTATTGTATCTAAACATCTGGCAGCCTATGCACCTCTTCAATAGGAAATTGGAAATCTAGAAATACCAAATCTGACTTTATTGGCTGATGTGGTTGTTGATGCGCCAATTTGTGCATACCTTGGGTAGGCGGTGTTAAGTTCTGAGTAGGTGATGTGACAGACATGATGCGCTAGGTCTGTGTGGCTTGCTGAAGCGTGACTTTCCTCTTTGATTCTTCATTGGTAATAACGCTTATGGATGGCTGAACCAAATACTACTTGTTGGTCAGGCGCCTTCCAGACAGGGAGGTGATGATATCCTTACGCTATATCTTTGAAGAGTGGATGACCTTGTCTCAGTTATGACTTCTTGGTTGACCGTCTCTTCTGAGTTGAAGAGGTCCTTGACAGCGAAGGGATTCCGTGTTGAGCCTCAATCCCCAAGTGTGGTTTACGTGGGTCTACCTTGTATAGTCGGTGGACGTTGACCATGATAAAGATATCACCATATTGCATCCATACTTCCAGTGACTCTATTACTTCTTCCATGGGAAACTAAAATATGGAGAAGTACGGATTACATTTGCATGCAATGGTTGTTGCTATGGTGAAGCTTTGGCTGGTATCAACAAGCGAGCAGCAAAGGTTCTTGGCAGTAGATGTGATCTGAAGAGACTGCATTGTCGTGGAACAAAATAGGTTGGCTGGAGCTGCATGGGCGTCCGTGGAAGCAAAGGGGTTGGATGGACGTGTAAGCGAGTAAAACTGTCCACGAATACGAGCTTTGGCGGGATGGGACAAGAAGTGGCCACAACTACGAACCTTGGCTAGCTACAGTCACGATCCTTAACAGGGAGGAGTAGTGGCTACGGGCATGAACCTTGGCAGAGAGAGGCGTGGTTGCTAGGGAACGAACCTTGGCAGGGATGAGTGGTGGCTACGGCTATGGATCTTGGCAGAGAGGTGTGGTGGCTACGAGCATGAACCTTGGCGAGGACGAGTGGTAGCTATGGCCATGGATCTTGGCAGGAAGGAGTGGCGGCTACGGGCACGAACCTAGGCAGGAAGGAGGAGCGGTGGCTACAAGCACGAACCTTGGACGACCACGACCACAAACATTGACGGGCTTTGATCGATCGTTATGGCCCAAATGATGGGTTTCTTCCTTTCATATAACTCACGCATGTGAGTTTATTCCTTCTTCTCCTTCTTTTATCTTCCTTTATTTTCGGTGAAGTAGCTCTCCCATGATTCCATGTCTCTGGAAAGTCGCCCGTTCTTTCTTGCTTGATCGTAAGTGCGAACTTGGTGTATTGACTTGATAAAAAATTCAGATTTGTGTCTTCTTGCCGAAACGACCACAAAATCTTCATTATAAGTTGGAATTAGGTGGTTGACCTCTCATTCTTTAGCTAAGAGGAAGATCTAACCTCTGCAAAAATAATTTCTTGAAAAGGACCTGACACCATTCAGAACTTTCCAAGAAGAATTCTATAGGTTTTCAGCTGTCACGTAGTCGAGAGTTTTGGCTACCATTTATAGCTCATTCATCGGATTGATGTGTTCTTTTAGTATGTTATATAAGACTTTCATACGAATCATTTGGTATATATATCACTCCCATATTCTTCACCAATTAGCGCCAGTTTTCTTTCTTCCAGAGGGCAGTGTAAAAACGTTTTTGATGGAGTTCTTGCAAAACGACCCGTAACCTTTCTAAACTACATGCCATGTCCTAAAACACTTTTTAATGAATGTTTAGGTTTCTAATGGGCATGTTTTATGAATTTTATGGTTTGAATCTATATGCTTAAACCATTTTTTTTGCTAATTATGACGCTTTTATGATTTTTCAGCGGGGATACGACCCAAATTGAGAGAGACATGAGGGAGTCTTGGAGATTACCGTGGGTAACATTTCTGATGAGGTGTATCTCCTTGTGAGTTATATTTTGATGTGTTAGCACCATCAGTGGACTTGGAGGTGTTCCTGTATGGCTCCTTCTGGAGTTGGCGTTGTTCTGGTAACCTCTGCTCCGTGAGTGCCTTCAGATATGCGAGGTTCTCCTTCTTGGTGGTAGTTGTACCTCCTTTTGTTTCAGCAAGATCTTCTTGTATTTTCATCTATTTTAAGAGGCTTGGTGATGTTTGGCTACGCATGGCGTCTACAATGGCATGAAAGAGGAACTTTGGTGTTTTCGACAAAAGCCTTTCGAAGAATGATATATGTTGTTCCACCACAGGTATTACCGAAATTGAAAATGGTTGTCGAGCCTGAATTGAGGTTAATGATTGAATTAGATCTAAGATCCACCCTTCTTTTTCAAATGGTTGAAGAACTGATTTTGTGACCGAGAGGTTGATCTACGGCTGTGGTTGCCAATTGTTAATACCCAAAATCGCTCCTAGGTAAAACAATGTACTGTCAAAATACTTTCTTTAGGTTCGAAAATCAAAATCTTACAAAATGAGCCTAAACCAAGAAGTTGGCCGTTCATGTTTTGCTTCGGTTCCAAACGAGAAAATGGGTTGATCTTAGGGGAGGGAAAGCAAAGAAAGTTAAGGAAATCGGTAGTGATTGAATTGGGTGTGTGTTATTGAACTATGGAAGAAGAAGAGCTTGAGAATAATAAGCTTGTTCTGTCTTCTGAAAACAAGGTAGTCTATTTATAGTTGTAGGGAACACTCACTATTTCCTCGTAAGTAGTGGAGGTTGTGGAGAGATGGAAATAGTGGGATCATGGTGTGCTTGCGCCCATTATGTTAGAGAAGTTTCTGGAAACCGTAAACCATCATTCCATTACTTAGCCACTTCTTTTAACCGCTCTCAACCGTTGCCACTACTTGTAACTTCATTATCATGGGATGTTGCCACGCCGCACGTTGTTGTAAACCACCAGACCAATACCCATGAATAATTCCCCTATGTAACACGTTTTGATTTCTCGTAGGAATTAGTGGAGTCATGGAATGTCTCTAGTCTTATCCAGGTTGCCACGATATACTTGACTGAGTAATAGCTAAGCTAGCCATACTTTGTCAAAGTGTCATAGCTTAAAGAGACAACTCGGCTCCAAGGTTATGTATGACTAATAATGAGTTTGCCATAAGATGGCATTGTAATCAGCTAGCCATAATAATACACGTAGATAACATAGTGCACCAAGTTAATAGCTAGCTAAGTCGTGACGCGGGGCAACGTAGGTGCTAGGCTTGGAGCAACGTAGTCGTGGCCATATAGCTAGGCTAGGCTGAGAGGCAAGGAGGTCGTAATTACTAGCTAGGCCAGGCCAGACTAGGTGGTCTCACGGTCGTGGCTAGGATACAAGGTGGTCGTGTCTTGGCCATGGCTAGGCCGAGACAAAGAGGCCGTGGTCACTAGCTAGGCCAGGCCGAGAGATAGGGAGTCCGTGACTACTAGCTTGGCTAGGCCAAGAGACTAGGATCCGTAGCTAGTTAGGCTAGGGACAAGGTGGTCATGGCCACTGGATAGGCCAAGCCAAGAGATAGGGAGGCCGTGACTACTAGCTTGGCCAGGCCAAGAGACTAGGAGGCTGTGGCCTGATGGCTAGTCTAGGCTAGGCTGGAAGAAAAGGTGGCAGTTGCCACGGACAGGCTAGGCCTCAAGACAAGGAGGTCTTGGCCTGATGACTAATCCAGGACGAGACATGGCTAGACCGTAAGGAAATGTGGTCGTGGCCAAGGACAGGCTTGGCCTGAAGACAAGGAGGCCGTGGCCGGATGGCTAATCTAGGCTGATACATGGCTAGGCCGGAAGGAAAGGTGGCCGTCGCCAAGGACAGGCTAGGCATGAAGACAAGGAGGCCGTGTCCTGATAGCTATGTTAAGCCGAGAGAAAAGATAGTCGTGGCCAAAGTCATGGCCAGGATGACAGATAAGGAAGTCGTGGCCTTGCTAGCTAGTTGGCTAGCTAAGGAATTGGTGGCCACGGCCTGGTTATCTAGTTGGCTAGATAGGAAATTGGTGGTCGTGGCTAGGTTATGATACCCAACCAGATTAGCCTGGCTATGGAGTGCGGCCATGTTGGCACTGGTACTTCGTTTGTAGCATACAGAACATATTTGAGGAATTCACCCGTGGAAGTTCTGCGACTAGAAGTAATATTCCAAATATTATGCTTATGGTAATTCAGAATAACGTAGTAGCTTATTCTGAATATTTATAAATTGTACCATCAATATATACTGATTAATACATGAAAATTTGTATGGCCGTGCATAAGATAATGATAGTTTTTTAGAGCATTGCTCGGTCGAACTCGCAAGCGTTGCTATCTCAAGCTTGTTTGTCAAGTTTAGTTGCCAAAACTATAAGTCTTGATTTCTAGTCTATTTAGGGTTAAGTCTCGGATTAGGATAGATTGTGTAGTTGAGCTTTAGACTTCACGGCGTTCATCGATTGAAGACAAAGAACTACTAAGGCGAGCTTGTGGAACTTCACCAACAAAAGGTATGCGAAGACTTGAACTCATCTATCACTCAGAAAGTCTATTTCTACTCTATCTCCTTCTTAAAACAAAAGTCGTATAACGATATAGTTTTCAGTTTATACACTTTTGATATTTTGAGCTGAGTTTAACTCGCTTACACATTTCTCGAAATATGTGTTGGTAAGCTTTTGCTTTAACCAAGTTCATCTTTTGTTCTTGACACAAGTCAAAAAATGATCATGTGGAAATCACCTTGTAACATCTTACATGATTTGTGTGAGACAGTCATTTGATGTAGACTCGGAATGTTTCGTACTGATCATTCGATCACTTGAAAATTGCTTTGAAGCTAATAGTTTGTGTGAGACAGCTATTCCCGTTTTCCGAGAATATTTCAATGATTGAAAATGGAGTTTAGAACGATTAACCATGATTGGATATAGCATAGTGTGCGTACTTGCATATATGTTATCCATATCCGAAAACCATGGTATGCATACCTGTACGCGTACTGCTTGGTTTGGTGAAAGTCCGGGAACCATGGTATGCATACCTGTATGCGTACTGATTGGTTTTGTGAAAGTCCGGAAACTTAAGTATGCATACCGGTATGCGTACTGTCGTAAGTTTCAATTTCCAGAATTTTAACTGAGGTTGGTGGTATGCGTACCGGTATGCATACTGGCGAACCCAAACTCAGTCCAGCTACTTAGGTATGCGTACCTGAGTAGGTTAAGTTCTAAAATCTGTTTATTCATGAACTAATACATTTATATATTAAGGAATGCAATCTTTTGCAAACCGTGGCTATAATGTTCATGAATTGATTCAAGTGAATCAAAATCGATTTTGCTTCAATTGTGTCTTGTATACTTCTACGAGAATATAAACAATTGAACAACTCCATAACTAGTTTCATTTGAGTCATTTGAACTAGTTGTGATAGAGATGAACAAGGTTGATAAGAAAGTATTCATATGGCTAACTTCGGTTAACTATTGTTGAACCAACCGTGTGCACATGTTTAGATACGGTTACCCTTATCTAAATGAAGGAACATTTTATTTATGTATAACAAGCTAAGTTCGATCTAACGGTTGAAAGATATTAGATTGAATCTAATCAGGTTTTCATCTAACGGTGAATATTGAATGCTTTGTTACCAAGGTAACTTAGATTGCAAACCCTGATTAGAAAACTATATAAAGGAGAACTCTAGAAACTGGGAAACCTAATCCCCACACCTCCTGTGTGATACTAGTTACTACTAGAGTCGATTCTCCTTTAACCTTAGTTTTTTTCCAAAACCCTGTAGGTTAACGACTTGAAGACTTCATTGGGATTGTGAATCCAGACCCAACTATTTTATTTGTGGTTGCGTGTTCTGATCTTTCTTTATTCTATCGTGATTGAGTACAATCTTCTCTAAGATTTTCTCGAGATTTATTATTTGATAGGCAAGATAAAAAGTAGTCACAAACATCTTCGTCTCATCGTTTGTGATTCCACAATATCTTGTTTCGCTACCATACGATTAAGATTATTGTGAGGTGATTGATATTTCTAGGCTGTTCTTCGGGAATATAAGTCCGGTATATCAATTGGTTCCTGTTCACCTTGATTTATCAAAATACGGAACAAAACTCATAGGTATTTCTGTGGGAGAAAGATTTATCTATTAAATAGACTTTTCTTTGCGAGACAGATTTGTTTATGAAAGTCTTCGACTTTGGGTCATAGCAACTCTTAGTTGTGGGTGAGATCAACTAAGGGAATCAAGTGCGCAGAGTCATGCTGGGATTCAGAGGCGTAAGGAGCGCAACTGTACCTTGATCAGTATGAGATTAATTAGGGCTCAACTACATTCCAGTCCGAAGTTAACTTGGAGTAGGCTAGTGTCTGTAGCGGATTAATACAGTGTGGTGTTCAAATCTGGACTAGGTCCCGGGGTTTTTCTGCATTTACGGTTTCCTCGTTAAAAAAAATTCTGGTGTATGTGTTATTTCTTTTCCGCATTAATTTGTTTATATAATTGAAATATCACAGGTTGTGCATAATCAATCAATTAGATAATCCAACCTTTGGTTGTTGATATAAATTGATTGACACTTGAACATTGGTCTTTGGTACCGTTCAAGTTATTTATCAATATTCAACCGGGCTCGCAAAATCATATTTGTTTGATTGCAGATTGAATTGAGAAATTGAGATACAGCTCTTGGATATACTTTTCTTAAGATTGAGTCTGACTATCTAATAAATTCTCTTGAAAGTATATTGGAGTTTGTCCATACAGATTGCTAAACGAATTATTGGGTGTGGTTGTTATACCCCCGGTTTTTCAATTGGTATCAGAGCAGGCAAACACGTTCAAGACCTTACAAGTCTGTGTTTGTAGCGATCTGACACTATGGAAAGAGGTGCTATCTCTATAAACATACCACCAGTCTTCGATGGCTCAAATTACTCATGGTGGAAAATTGTTATGCGTACCTTTCTTCAAGCGCGTGATTTTCAAACATGGGTTTATGTTGTTAATGGCTATGATCCTCCAATGGATATAATAGACGGTGTCTCTATTGCGAAGGATATTGGTACATATATGAACCTAACGAGATTCTTGCTGCAAAGCAAAATTCTGATGGTTTAAATGCTATCATACATGCCATTACCCCAGATCTTCAGCACCATGTGACTATGTGTACTAAGTCTAAAGATGCCTGGGATGTCTTAGAAACTTTATTCAAAGGAAAATCCTCTGAGAAAGAAGCTAGGCTTCAAAACCTATGTTCTGAATGGGAAAACCTTCGTATGGCCAATGAGGATTCATTTGATGAGTTTAATCAAAAAGTGTCTGAAATTGTTAATGCATCTTTTGGGTTGGGTAAGACTATTCCTGAAAAGGACATTGTGATGAAAATTCCCAGATCGTTGCCAGCCAAATACGACTCTAAGAAACATGCCATCGTTGAAGGAAATAACCTTAATACTTCATCCAGAAATACTCTGGTTGGGAAGTTAAAGATCTTTGATCATGGGCATGTATCCAAATCCGGAAAGGATATTGCTTTCAAAGCACAAAAGAACACTAAATTACTTGACAAAAGTAAAAGTGTTGGCATCCTGAAGATGATCCTTCTGAGACTGATTCATCAGATGAAGATCTTGACAAGTCAGTCTCTTTGATCACAAGATAGTTTAGAGATCTTCTTTTGAAGAGAAGGAAAAGGTTCACCAGAGATAAACCTAAGTCATTAGTTAAATCTCATAATCATGTTCCTCCTAAAAACAGGGATACTGACGATGCTGATGATGAGGATATGCCACGGTGCTTCAAGTGTAGAGGTTTTGGTCATTTTGCAAATAAGTGTCCAAATCATAGAAAATACACTGGAAACAAAGGTCTTGCTGCAACTCTTGATGAAATGTCTGATCATTATGATTCTAATGAGGACGAAAAATCAAGTATTGCACTCCTCTGTGAAAATATTGGTTTTGATAATTGTAGCAATACGTATATCAACCTCGATATTCTTTCGGGAGAAACTTCAACCACTTTGGAGGATAAAATGGATTTTTCTCTATTTTCTGGAAAATCTAATTCTAATATTTCAAGTACCACATTTTGTCTAGCAGCTTGCTTCGCTATGGTGTCTGAATCGTCCTCCACATTGACATGTTCTTATTGTACTTTTTCGGGGCATGAACTCTCTAAGTGCTACAAGTACAAACATAAAATAAGATATGTCAATAAACTTCAACGGAGAGCAAATCGATTAGCAAACAAGCTCAAACTTGTTTAGAAGTCGTCTGAGGTATGTAATCTCATCTCTTATCCAAAGAAGTTAATTTCCAAAGAAAAGATTAGACCAGTAGGAAAAAACACACGGTCTAAACAGTATGTGAAATAGGGTTCTAAAAATTCCATTCAAGGAGGTTATGGCGGAAAAATTATTGTTCATCCCAGTACAACTTAATTGTGTTGATAGTGTATGTTGTCTCAAGTGCCTGATTCAAAAGAGACAAGAAAGTTGCACACTTCAGGCTTTAGAATTTTTTTTTTTTTTTGGTTTCATTCTTTTTTACATGCTTGGAATTTTTCCATCTTTTCATTTCTAATTGATATTGAAAGGAGTTTCACTGTTTGATCAATAAAAGAGGGTTAAATTCGACAATTCTGTTTTTTTTAGGGTTGTGAGTTGTGCGTACGTGAATCCTTTTAGCTGTATAAAGGTTCCGTAACCCTACATTCCTTTTTCCTTCTCTAAAAATCTCTTTTTATCACAAGGGTGCTTGTTGAGCTTGATTTATGAATTCCTCTCACAATCTCATACTTGTATGGAGACTCCAAGCATCATGACTTCTTATGGAAAAGAGGTTAATATGATTGTAAAGCCATCAATCATGAAGGGAAAATATTTATCTCCGGTACCCTCTTCATTGAAAAAAAGAGAGGAGGAATGTGAGAAAACCGAGGGATGTACCTTCAAATCTTCAGAAGTTATCTGGTGTTCTTGAAGAGTTGAAGGAAACAAGAAAGGAGATACAGCAAATAAAGGCTATTGTTTTTAGGACTCTTGAAATTCAGAAGACCCTGGTTCGGCATCAGTCAAGAAGGTTTGTTGGAATTGACTCCTTTCTTCATGAACCTTATGTTCCAATGGCTGTTGACGACAAGGAGTTCGGGGACGATAAAGAATTTTTCAAAGGTCTTAATGTCTAGGAAACTTCTTATGAGAATTTATTCTTGTGTTTTAAGAAGGATAACTAGGGTTTGGAATAGCAATTAATGTGAGTACGCATAGCTATTACCAACGATTTTCATCTTGGAATATTTTAGATTTATTTATTTAAATTCTAAAGTTTATTTGGAAGATGATTTTGCAATATTAATCTTTATGGTTTTGTATATTGCAACTTGTTATGGGATATGTGTGTTTGCGTCCGTGAACTGTGATTGTCCTATATTTTGCTCAAATGTTAAGTCTATCATATGTATTTATTGATAAAAGATAGAATGAACTTTTGACAACAAAAGTTAAGCCTATTATGTCATTATGCAAATATTGATGAAGATAGGATGAAATTTTGGTTGCAAAGATTAAGTCTATTATATCTCTTTATGCAAATATTGATGAAAAATAGAATGAATCTTTGTATATTCCACAGTATTGGTCCTTCCCTGATCCACTTTTTGTGATATACCGCGTTGCTCCGTAAGTTCTCTTATGTTGAGCATTTCCGATTAAATTAATCATGGGTTCTCTTGTGGTCGGGTTCACAGATTTCTGTTTGCCGATTGCGGATTAAATTAAGAGTTAGAGATATTTACACTCTTTGATATACTTTACTCTAGATTGAGTCTGACTGTCTAGTTGATTCTCTAGAAAGTGTATTGGAGTAAGTCCTCTCAGATTGCCAAACGAATTGTTGGGTGTGGTTGTTAGACCCACGCATTTTCAGTTTTGATGCTCTTGAACTAGGCAATGATGCTGATATTCTTATTCAGAATGACGAAAATGTTCAAATAGAAGAGGTTAAGTGTACCTTTGAGTCAGAGAATTTGGAATTGGATTCAGCATTTAATCCTATTGCTTCTAGGGCTTCTGTAGCTGTTAATGCATCATAAGATTATGAGTTGGAACATAAGGGGTTTGGGTCATGATTCAAAATTATCAGCAATCCAGAATGCAATTTTGAAGAATAATCCTACTATTTGTACAATTCAGGAGTCTAAGACCGAGAGGGTGGATGATAATCTCATGTGATCTTTATGGGGGAGCAACAGGTGTAATTACATATACTTAGCCTCAGAAGGTGCATCAGGAGGGATAATTGTTATGTGGAAGGAAGGAATTATACACATGGAAGTTCATTTGTTAGGTGCTTTTTCAGTTTCGATCAAATTCCGAAATGCTTCTGATAATTTTGTTTGGTTGTTTACATCAGTCTATGGAGCTTCGGATTCAGGATACTATAATCAATTCTGGCAAGAATTAAGGGACATTCGAATTCTCTTTGATGATCCATGGTTAATTGGGGGGGACTTCAATGCGATTCTGTCACCTGATGAAAGAAATACTCCAGGAGGTGCTTTAGGAAATAGAAGATCATTCAGAGCTTTTGTTAACAGGTTTTCTTTACTTGATTTACCAATGTCAAGGGGAAGATTTACCTGGACGAACTCTCAACAACCACCTTTGCTTATCAGGTTAGACAGATTTCTTTTATCTCCTGAATTTAATGAGCATTGCCCGGCTCCCATACAGATGAGACTTAGAAGAACAGTTTCAGATCACACTCCAATTTTGTTGTGTTGTAACTCTGGTGATAAGATTTAATCTCCTTTTAGGCTAGATAATTTTATCTTACATCATCTCGAGTTTCTCAATAAACTTAAAAGATGGTGGGATTCTTTAGTTTTTTCTGGCAAACCTAGTTTTATATTTGCTAAGAAGCTTCAGGCTTTAAAATTCTTCATTAAATCTTGGCAAAGGAATACTTTTGGTAATCTAAACTCTCAGTTAAAAAATTTGGAGCTTACTATTGATGTTCTGGATTCTCTTGAAGAGGTTATGGGTCTTTCTGATGAAGAGGTAGTGGAAAGAGAGCAAGCTAAATAGCAACATTCTTCTATTTATTTTAATATAACTAGGAAAGCAAATCAGATAGCTAAAGAGAAATGGGCTAAGGAAAGTGAAATTAATTCTGCTTATCTTCATCAGCTAGCTAATTTCAAATACAAGTGCAATAGTATTTCTTGCCTCACAGTTAATGGTTCTCTCACTTATGATAAGAAGAAGATTGTTACAGAAACAAAAAACTTTTACTCATCTTTATTCACTGAAAAGCACAAAATGAGATCAGGATTTGATAATCTTATTATGCCTACAATCTCATTTGAAGATAATATAAATCTGGAGAAACCATTTACTGAAGAGGAAGTTCATTCTGTTATCCAACATTTTGGTAACAATAAAAGTGCAAGACCAGATGGATTTACTATGGAATTTTATAAATGTGCTTAGAGTGTGATTAAAAAGGACTTAATGTTGGTGGTGAAGGAGTTTGAGGCTACCTGTATGCTTGATTGGAGAATAAACTGCACCAATTTAACTCCCATTCCTAAGTGCAATGGGGCTATTTCTCTGCTTAATTTTAGACCTATCAGTTTAATTAGCAGTGTATACAAGATTATTTCAAAGGTGCTTACTGAGAGATTCAAAATGGTGCTTCCTTCTATAATCTCAGACTTCCAAGGGGCTTTCATTCATGGGAGGAAGATTCAAGATAATATTCTTATTGCCTCTAAACTCATTGACTCCAAACTTAGGCAGCTTGACACTGGTTTAATATGCAAAGTGGACTTTGATAAGGCCTTTGATAATGTTAATTGGAACTGTGTGGATACTACACTTGCAAGGTTTGGATTTGGTATGAAATGGAGATCATGGATTAGTTGGTGCATTACTACTCCAAGATTTGCAGTCTTGATAAAAGGAGAAGCAACTGAAATGTTCAAAAGTCAGAAAGGCATTAGACAAGGTGATCCAATATCACCTTTCTTAATTATTTTGGTAGATGAGGTGCTCTCTCTAATGATCAAAAAAGATGCAGTTGAAGGTCTTATTTCTGGTTTTTCAGTCTCCCAACAAGGTACTCGAATAACTCATCTTCAATTTGCTGATGACCTGATAGTTTTTTTTTAAAGATGAGGTTTCTCAAATTCAAAATATGAAAAATATTCTAATGGGTTTTAAGATTATATCTGGACTTAAAGTTAACTACAGGAAAAGTACTATTATGGGTTTAGGACAATTACACAATGCGGAAATTTGTGCAGATATCTTTGGTTGTTCTGTGTCTAATCTACCAATGAATTATCTAGGCATTCCTCTTGGTAGTAAATTCAAAAACAGAATCACTTGGAATGATATCATTCATAGGCTTCAACAAAAACTGTCTAGCTGGAAAAGAAGATATTTATCTAAAGGTCAGAAGTTGATTATGATTCAAAATGTATTATCTATCCTTCCAATATATTATTTGTCCATGTTTCAAATGGCAGTGGCTATCTCTAAGGAAATTGAGAAAATCATGAGAAAATTTCTTTGGGGTTCAAGTAATTCTACTAAGAAGAGAAGTTGGGTTTCTTGGTCTAAAGCAACTTTGCCAAAATGTAGAGGGGGTATTGGTATTAGGAAGTTGCAGTTAGTGAACAAAGATCTACATTCAAAATGGATTTGGAGATATGGGTCTGAGAAGTATGCCCTATGGAGAAGAATTATAAATCAAAAGTTTGGAGGTGCAGTTGATGCTTTTCTTCCTTCACTGACAAGGAACTCTATCTGTCATAGTGTGTGGACTGGAATTTTGAAAGCTAGAGAATTTGTTAAAGATGGTACTATATTGAAAATTGGTTCTGGAGTGTGTTTATATTTCTAGGATGATGTGTGGACTGGGGATTTGCCTCTAAAACAACTATTTCCTTCACTTTATCATATTGCTAGGCAGAAAAATGTAATGGTAAGTGAACTAATCTCTAATGAGGGTGCTTAGATTTTAAATTTTTCTAGAAATTTAAATGAGAAGGAAATGTTGGAGGTGGCAAATTTACTTCAAATCATTGGTGATCCTTCTCGATTTTCTAATGTGGATTCTAGACAGTGGCGCTATGGGGAGGATTTCTCAGTGGCTAATGCTTATGATGCTCTTGAAACTGGAGGCTTTTATACCTTCCCTGACAAACAGTTGTGGAACTCAAAGGTCCCCCTGAAAGTATCTTTCTTTACCTGGACTTTGTGTTTTAGTGGTGCTCCAACTTTTGATTATTTGCACAATGCTGGACTTGTTCAAGACCCTACATGTGTTTTCTGTGAAGAATGTGTGGAAACAAATAAACATTTATTTCTTCATTGTAAGGTCGTGTTCAATATCTGGTCTTATTTTCTTAAAAGTTTTGATATAAATAGGGTGTTACCAGAAATGTTAAGACAAACTTATGGGAGTGGGGTGATAAGTGTAGAAGGAAATCTAGAAAAAGAAAGAAGAAAATTTGGAGTATTTTGCCATTTGCCATTTGGTGGTGTGTCTGGAATAAGAGAAATGCAAGAGTTCATAACAATGTGAAGAAGGATTTGGACCAACTAATTACAGATGTGAAATGCTTGATGTTTACTTGGGGTATGAAATCTCAGTTATTTTCTGGCTTTACTTTATCAACTCTTTTATGTAATTGGAATGCAGTAATGCATACCTCCATGTAATTTTGCTATCTTGTGTCACTTTTATGGTGACGCAACGATATTTTTTAATCTAATTTGCCCTTTTAAGTCAAAAAAAAGAAGAAGATCAATAATGCGAAATATTCAAAAGTTCATTCTATCTTTTATCAATATTTGCATAAAGACATAATAGACTTAACTTTTGACATATATGGGACAATCATAGTTCACGGACGTAAACACACATATCCCATAACATTATTTGCAATCTTTGAAACCAATAAAGATTAATACTGCAAAATCATCTTCCAAATAACTTAGAATTTAAATAAATAAATCTAAAACATTGCAATATGAAAATCGTTGGCAATAGCTATGTATAATCACAATAATTTCTATTCCAAACCCTAGTTATCCTTCTTAAAAATACAAGAATAAATTCTAATAAGAAGCTTCCTAGACATTAAGATTCTTGAAAAATTCTTTATCGTCCCCGAACTTCTTGTCGTCAACAGACATTGGAACATAAGGTTCATGAAGAAAGGAGTCAATTCCAACGAACCTTCTAGACTGATGCCGAACCAGGGCCTTCTGAATTTCAAGAGTTCTTAAAACAATAGCCTTTATTTGCTGAATCTCTTTCCTTGTTTCCTTCAACTCTTCAAGAACACCAAAAAACTTCTGAAGATTAGAGAGGATAGCCCTTGGTTTCTTCATATTCTTCATTTTTCTTTTCAAAGTTGTAAAGGAAAGAGGCTTATCTTTTTCCTTCATGATTGTTGGCTTAATAATCATATTAACATCTTTTCCATTAAAAGACATGATGCTTGGAGTCTCCATTCAAATATGGGATTATGAGATAAATACACAAATCAAGCTCTACAAGCAGTCTTGTGATAAAAAGAGTTTTTCAGGGAAGGAATTACATAACCTTTATACAAGTAAAAGGATTTATGTACGACCAATTCACATCCCTAAAAAAGGTAGAATTGTCGATTTTAACCCTCTTTCAATGAACAAAAAGGAAATCCTTTTCAATACCAATTTATGATATGAAAAGATCAACAGAATTCCAGAAAAAACAAAAAAGAAAAAATAAAACAAAGATTTTCTTTTCCTAAAGCCTGATATGTGCTCAACTCTTTTCTCTTTTAAACCAGGCACATGAGACAAGATGCACCTTCAACACAATTAAGTTGTGTTGGGGTGAACAATAATTTGTCCACCACACACTTCTTGTACGGAATTCCTAATATCTTTTTTCACATAATGTTTAGACCTTGTTTTTTCCTATAGAGGTCTAATTCTTTATTTAGAAATTAACTTCTTCGGAGACGAGTTGAGTTTACATACCTCAGATGTATTCGACTTCTGAACAAGTTTGAGCTTGTTTGCTAATCGATTTTCTCTCCGTTGAAGTTTGTTGACATATCTTAATTTATGTTTGTACTTGAAACATTTAAAGAGTTTATGACCCTTAAGAGTACAATAAGATCATGTCAATGTGGAGGATAGTTCAGACACCAAAGATGAGCATGCGGATAAACAAATTGAGGTACCTGAAACATGTGAGATAGAATTTTCAGTAGACAGGGAAAAATCCATTTTATCCTCTAAAGTGGTTGAAGAAATTTCTCCAGGAAGGATATCAAGATTGATGAACGTATCGCTACAGTTATCAAAATTAATATTTTCACTAAGAAGTGCACACTTGATTTTTCATCTTCATTTGAATCATAGTGATCAGACATTTCATCAAGAGTTGCAGCAATACCTTTCTTACCAGTATATTTTCTATGATTTGGACACTCATTAGTAAAATAACCAAAACCTTTACACTTGAAGCACTGTGGCATATCCTAATCATCAGTATCGACAGTGTCCTTGTTTTTAGGAGGGGCACGGTCATGAGGTTTAACTGATGACCTGGTTTTAACTCTGATGAACCGCTTACTTCTCTTCAAAAAAGATCTCTAAACTGTCTTGTGATCAGTGAGACTGAGTTGTCAAGATCTTCATCTGATGAATCAGTCTCTTTAGGATCAACTACAGAGTTGCCAACACTTTTACTTTTGAAAGCAATATCCTTTCCAGATTTGGATGTATGCTCATGATCAAAGATCTTAACTTCCCAACAAGAGTATTTCTGAAAAGTGCATCAAGGTTATTTTCCTCAACGATGGCATGTTTCTTAGAATAGTATCTGGCTGGCAACGATCTGAGAATTTTCATCACAATGTACTTTTCAGGAATAGTCTTACCCAATGTAAAAGATGTTTTAACAATTTCATACACTTTTTGATTAAACTCATCAAATGAATCTTCATCAGCCATACGAAGGTTTTCCCAATTAGAATTTAGGTTTCGAAGCCTAGCTTCCTTTTCAGACGTATCACCTTCGAATACGGATTCTAAGATATCCCAAGCATCTTTAGACCGAGTGCACATAGTCACATGATGCTGAAGATCTGGGCTAATAGCATGTATGATAGCATTTAAGCGTCGTAATTTTGCTTTGCAGCGAGAATCTCGTCGGGCTCATACCTACCAATATCCTTTGCAACAGTTACACTGTCTACTGTAACCAACGGAGGATTATAGCCATTAACAACATAAACCCATGATTGAAAATCACGTGCTTGGAGAAAGGCACGCATAGGAATTTTCCACCATAAGTAATTCGAGCCATCGAAGACTAGCGGTACGTTTATAGATATAACTCTTTTGTCCATAGAGTCAGATTGATACAAGCACAGACTTATGAGGTCTTAAACGTGTTTTCCTTCTCTGATACCAATTGAAAAAATGGGGGTCTAACAACCACACCCAATATTTCATGAGGCAATCTGTATGGACTAACTCCAATATAATTCCAAGAGAATCAACTAGACAGTTAGACTCAATCAAGGAAAATATATCCAAGAGTTATATCTATGTTTCTCAATGTAATCAGCAAATCAAACAAATAGAAATCCGGGAGCCTGATTATTATGAGAAACAACTTAAACGGTACCAAAGACCAATGTTCAAGTGTGAATCAATTTCAATCAACAACCAAAGGTTGGATTAACCAATTAATTGAGCTACGCACAACCTGTGATATTTCAACTATATAAACAAATATAATGCGGAAAATAAATAACACAGATACCAGAAGTTTTGTTAACGAGGAAACCGCAAATGCAGAAAAACCCCGGGACCTAGTCCAGATTTGAACACTATACTGTATCAAGCCGCTACAGACTCTAGCCTACTACAAGTTAACTTCTGACTAGAATGTAGTTGATCCCTAACCAAAGGTATTTATACTATATCTCCTTCTTGAGACAAAAGTCATATTACTATATACTATTCAATTATACACATTTGATATTTTGAGTTGAGTTTAACTCGCTTACATATTTCTCGAAATATGTGTTGGTAAGCTTTTGCTTCAACCAAGTTCATCTTATATTTTTGACGAAAGTCAAAAGATGATCATGTGGCCAAGTAACATCTACATGATTTGTGTGATACAGTCATTTGATGTAGACTCGGAATGTTTCGTATTGATTATTTCAATAACTTGAAAATCGCTTTGATGCTAATAGTTAGTGAAAACAACTATTATCATCCTCTAAGAATGTTTCAATGATTGAAATAGAATTTAGAACACTTAACCATAATTGGATTATAGACATAGTATGCGCACTTGCATATATGTTGATCCAAGACCGGTATAGTATTCATACCCGTATGCGTACTGGGAAGGTTAGGTAAAGTCCAAGAGCCTTGGTATGTGTACCCGTACGCGTATTGGCGAACTCAGTTGAAGTCCGGGAACTTTTGTATGCGTACCCGTACGCGTACTAATTCAACTGTTGTTTTGGATGTGTGATAGTATGCGTACCCGTTCGCATACTGTCGGACACAGTCCAAGTCCGACATATTTAAGTATGCATACCCTTTTGCATACTTGAGTGGGTTAAGTTCTAGAATCGGTTTGTTCATGAACTAATACATTTATATAATAAGGAATGCAATCTTTTGCAAACCATGGCTATAATGTTCATGACTTGATTCGAGTGAATCAAAATCGATTTTGCTTCAATTGTGTCTTGTATACTTCTATGAGAATATAAACAATTGAACAACTATATAACTAGTTTCATTTGAGTCATTTGAACTAGTTGTTGATAAGATGAATATGGTTGATAAGAAAGTGTTCATATGGCTAACTTCGGTTAACTATTGTTGAGCCAACAAGGTGTACACATTTAGGTACGGTTACTCATATCTAAATGAAGGTACATTTTTATTTGTGTGTAACAAGCTAAGACCATCTAACGATGGAGAGATATTGCTTTGGTTTCAAGCAAACTTAGCTTGGATCTTAGATCAGGTTTCATCTAACGGTGAATATTGATTGCTTTGTTTCAAAGCTATCAAACCCTGATTTGAAAACTATATAAAGGAGAACTCTAGAAACTGGGAAACCTAATCCCCACACCTCCTGTGTGATACTAGTTGCGATTAGAGTCGATTCTCCTTTAACCTTAGGTTTTTCACGAAACCCTATAAGTTAATGGCTTGAAGACTTCATTGGGATTGTGAAGCCAGACCCAACTATTTTCTCTGTAGTTGCGTGTTCTGATCTTGCTGTTTTCTATCGTGATTGAGTACTATATTCTCTAAGATTTGCTCGAGATTTAATCTTTGATAGGCAAGATAAAAAGTAGTCACAAACATCTTCGTCTTATCGTTTATGATTCCACAATATCTTGTTTCGCTACCATACGATTAAGATTATTGTGAGGTGATTGATATTTCTAGGTTGTTCTTCGGGAATATAAGTCAGGTATATCAATTGGTTCCTGTTCACCTTGATTTATCAAAAGACAGAACAAAACTTATAGGTTTATCTGTGGGAGACAGATTTATCTATACAATAGACTTTTCTGTGTGAGACAGATTGGTTTATCAGGTCTTCGACTTTGGGTCGTAGCAACTCTTAGTTGTGGGTGAGATCAGCTAAGGGAATCAAGTGCGCAGAATCCGGCGTGGTTCTAGAGGCGTAAGGAACGCGACTGTACCTTGATCAGTGTTAGATTGGTTATGGCTCAACTACATTCCAGTCCGAAGTTAACTTGGAGTTGGCTAGTGTCTGTAGCGGCTTAATACAGTGTGGTGTTCAAATCTGGACTAGGTCCCAGGGTTTTTCTGCATTTGGGTTTTCTCGTTAACAAAATTTCTGGTGTCTGTGTTATTTCTGTTCCGCATTATATTTGTTTATATAATTTAAATATCACAGGTTGTGCGTAAGATCAATCAATTAGATAATCCAACCTTTGGTTGTTGATATAAATTCATTACACTTGAACATTGGTCTTTGGTACCGTTCAAGTTATTTCTTATATTCAATCGGGCTAGCAAATTCCTATTTGTTTGATTACAGATTGGATTGAGAAATTGAGATATAACTCTTTGATATACTTTTCTTAAGATTGAGTCTGACAGTCTAGTTGATTCTCTTAAAAGTATATTAGAGTTTGTCCATACATATTGCTAAGCGAAATATTGGGTGTGGTTGTTAGACCCCCGCTTTTTTCAATTGGTATCAGAGCAGGAAAACATGTTCAAGGCCTTATAAGTCCGTGTTTGTAGCGATCTGACTCTATGGACAGTAGTTTTATCTCTGACAACGCAACTCCATTTCAGAAGCTCTCTGATTTGGTTAAAAGTCTTGAGTCACCTGAGAAATCTCTCTTATCTTCTCCTTTGACTAAACTGTGTTCGACTGGGAAAAATGCCTAGATGACAGTTGGATGAACTTTCAAATGAAAGTGACTCTGAAGAGGGACAAGATCTTGATGAGGAAGTCTCACAGTATATCAAGCTTTTTGATCATCTCTTAAAGAAAAAGAAGTCTACAGCTTGGTTGGCTGAATATCTGACTCCTCTCTGTCAAGAAAACAGAAAATTGAGAAAACTTTTTAGGGGATATGATTGCGGTTACAAACTTTTACAATCTATTCTTAAAGATCGTGAAGAAGATGTGCGTTCAAAGAATTCTGAACGCGATAATCTTCGTTAAAATCTCTTTGTGTTGAAAGAAAGACTTGCAGAATCTGAAGCAAGATATGACTCTCAACAAAAATGTTTTAACGACAGAGAAGTCAGCCTTCTCGTCAGAGAAAAACAATTGGAGGTTGATCTTGCTGCTTCTCTTGATAAAGTCAAATCACTGGAAGAGAATCTGAAAAGATTCAGTGCCAGCTCTACAAAACTATCTACTATGCTGGGAGCATGTAAAGAACATCGTGATACATGTGGTCTGTGCTATAAAGGAATAAACGCTCCAAGTACTAGTAAGATAAAAAAATTCCATGATAATGACAAGTTTCCAAGTGAAAAACCTCATTCAGCAGTTGATGTTCCTATGAACAAAGATCGTCCACCTTCGAAAACAGCTCATATGAGAACAATCAAAAACATTCCCTACAACTGTTATTATTGCGGGAACAAAGGTCACCTTGAAAGGAGATGTCGTTTTCGACCGCGGAATGAAAAACTTCATAACATTCTCGTATGGATGTCTAAAGAAGTAATCAAACCTACATCTCATTTTGCTGGAGAAAAAGGTCTTGTCTGCAAACAAGAAAAATGTTATGATGAGCCAATTCTTGATTGTAAATATGACACAATACCTTTTTACAATTGTAAAAGGAAGAATGCCATAGGGACGACTGACTCTTCAAATCACTCTGTAAAAAGAAAAAGTCATCGAAGGAAGAAAAAGAGTTCAAACTCCTTGCCTCTCACGGAAGAAAGTCTTGAATCTAAATTGTCTTTTCCTGATTACATCCATATCAATAATCGTGTCTCGGAGTTCAAGACAAGTATAAATAGACTCAAACGCAGCATTAAGAAGGCAAGGAAGGTTGCAGTTTCAGGTATCTCTTGCCCTCATCTTGATAATTCTCTTTTGACTAACCCTTTCGTTTCTTCTGAAGATCTTCAAGAAAGTAAAAGAGAAAATGTCAACATCATTGATGAGCAATATGCTCATCACAATACAACTTGACTTCCCAAAAGAGCATCCTCTTTGAAGCTTTGTGAGGATGCTCATAATTCTCAAGAAGTTCTTTTGTCTTGAGAAAGTGGTCTTTGTTGTATTATTATTGTTATTTTTCTTGATCATCTTACTGTTGATCCCTGCTCCAGTATATTATTACATAGTGTAATATTTTTGATCAATAATTCCTGAGAATAGACTCTTTGTTGCTTACCTTGAAAAACTTCTGTTTTCTACTCATTGACGGGTTGGTTGTTGTTCATCAACAATTATCTTATGCGCTTTTGAGCTAAGATCATATGTCAATATGTGTAGAATTTGTCTTTGGTTGTTTTATCAAAACTTCTTCTAAATTAAGCTCCATCACCCTCTTGTTTTCAAACCTGGTTCTCAACCATGAGCATACGTGCACCTGACCTGTATCAAACGTGAACGAGTACGCCTAGGGTTTTCCTATGATGCACTCATATATATGTATCAGGGTTTTCTTCCCTTGATACATACACATTCCGTAACGTTGAAAGTTCTCTGACTCTTTGGCACACACAATGGATGGATGCAAAAAGGAAAACAAAGTTAAACAGGGCAAGGTTATTGAGTTTCACGAGAACCCTGTTTTCATTGATTGCTATCATGCTGTTGATCATGAAAACTCACTTCCAGTTCAGATGTCATCTCAACTGGCAGGAAATATTCTTCGATATTTTGAGTTCGTACGTGAACAACTTGGAATTACAACAAAGAATCTTGAATTTCTGAAAAAACGAACTGAAGAAAGCAACTGATGAACTTGTTTATGTTCGATCTCTGGTTGCTGGTCATGTCTGATGACTCACAATTGTTTTCTTCATAGGAGTTATTTTGTCTAGGAAACTTCTTATGAGAATTTATTCTCGTGTTTTAAGAAGGATAACTAGGGTTTGGAATAGCAATTATTGTGAGTACACATAGCTATTTCCAACGATTTCTTCTTGCAATGTTTTTAGATTTATTTATTTAAATTCTAAAGTTTATTTGGAAGATGATTTTGCAGTATTAATATTTATGGTTTTATATATTGCAACTGGTTATGAGATATGTGTGTTTGCGTCCGTGAACTATGATTGTCCCATACTTGCTCAAAAGTGAACTCTATCATATGTCTTTATTGATAAAAGATAGAATGAACGTTTGACCATAAAAGTTAAGCCTATGTCATTATGCAAATATTGATAGAAGATAGGATGAACTTTTGTCTACAAAGATTAAGTCTATTATACGTCTCTATGAAAATATTGATGAAAAATAAAATGAATCTTTGAATATTCCGTAGTATTGATCTTTCCATGATCTACATCCTTGTGCAAGTACTGTGTGGCTCCGTAAGTTCTCTTATGTGAGCATTTCTGATTAAATTAATCATGGGTTCTTTTGTGGTTAATTTAATTGAGTATTTTGGATTATGAATTCATATTTCACGTGATTTGTTAATATCCAAAGAAATCCTTCTTTTCTTGTGAAAGTAAGGTCGTTCTTGTTGTTCTTTCGGGAATGATATTTTATGGGGGAGAGTTCTTTTTGAACTTGTGCTTAATTGCCAAATTTTTGTGGGGAGTGCGGTTGTGGAATATTGTAGGAGTTTTCTTGTATCTTTATAAACTCCTTGATGAATACACTAGTTTCGGCTATGTGAAATCATCAAAACAAGTTGATATGTTCTCTTTTGGTCATGAAGTATCTCTATGAAAATTTCATTAGGATCCCACTAGTTTTCATACCTTTGCCAATTTATATTGACAAAAAATGGGAGAATTAATGTGTAGTTCACACTACAAATACATATGGTTTACGGATCATTATGTAATGGGGAGTGGTTTCATGTGAGATGAAGTATTGACTAAGGGGGAGTGAAACATGTTAACATAGTATTGTTGTCAAAGTTGTGATACAATTGAACTTTGATGCTGTGTAATAATACTATGACACTGTATAACAATGATTGAGAGCAACTGTTTTCTCATTGTTATAGCTACGAATCTTCAACAACTATGATACTGAGTTGAACACGTTCAGAATCACTGGAGTACTTGGAAGTGACGAATATTTCAAGTAATGTTGAAGAACTAAGGAGATCAAGCATTTGGATGAGAAGCTACATAGTTTATTTATTTTGTAATCCATATGTATTGATAGTTTGGTCACTAAAATTGACAAAGGGGGAGATTGTTAGAGCACTGCTCGGTCGAACTCGCAAGCGTTGCTATCTCAAGCTTGTTTGGAAAGTTTAGTGATCAAAACTATAAGTATTGATTTCTAGTCTACTTATAGTAATGTCTCGGACTAGGATACACCAGACTTATATTCCCGAAGAACAGCCTAGTAATATCAATCACCTCATAATAATCTTAATCGTATGGTAGCGAAACAAGATATTGTGGAATCAAAAACGATGAGACGAAGATGTTTGTGACTAATTTTTATCTTGCCTATCGGAGATTAAATCTCGAGCAAATCTTAGAGAAGATAGTACTCAATCACGATAGAAAACAGCAAGATCAGAACACGCAACTACAGAAAAATAGTTGGGTTTGGATTCACAATCCCAATGAAGTTTTTAAGTCGTTAACCTACAAGGTTTTGGAGAAAACCTAAGGTTAAAGGAGAATCGACTCTAGTCGTAACAAGTATCACACAGGAGGTGGGGGATTAGGTTTCCCAATTGCTAGAGTTCTCCTTTATATAGTCTTCAAATCAGGGTTTGCAATCAATGTTACCTTGGTAACAAAGCATTCAATATTCACCGTTAGATGAAAACCTGATTAGACTCAAGATAATATCTTGCAACCGTTAGATCGAACTTAGCTTGTTACACACAAATGAAAAGTGACTTCATTTAGATATGAGTAACCGTACCTAAACGTGTGCACCTTGTTGACTAAACAATAGTTAACCGAAGTTATTCATATGAACACTTTCATGTCAAACTTATTCATCTTAACCATAACTAGTTCAAATGACTCAAATGAAACTAGTTCTAGAGTTGTTCAATTGTTTATATTCTCATAGAAGTATACAAGACACAATTGAAGCAAAATCGATTTTGATTCACTCGAATCAATTCATGAACATTATAGCCACGGTTTGCAAAAGATTGCATTCCTTATTATATAAATGTATTAATTCATGAACAAACCGATTTTAGAACATAACCTTCTCAAGTATGCGAACGGGTACGCATACCTAAGTGGCCGGACCAAGTTTGGGTTCGCCAGTATGCGAACGGGTACGCATACCATCCAACCTCAGTTAAATTCCGGAACTTGAAACTCACGCCAGTACGCATACCGGTATGCATACTGAGTTCCCGGACTTTCATAAACCAACCAGTACGCATACGGGTATGCATACTATGGTTCCCGGACTTGGAATATCTTGCGACAATTAGCATACAAGTACGCATATTGTGCTATATCCAATCATGGTTATTTGTTCTAAACTCCTCTTTCAATCATTGAAACATTCTTAGAAGACGACAATAGCTGTCTCACACAAACTATTAGCTTCGAAGCAATTTTCAAGTGATCGAATGATCAATACGAAACATTCCGAGTCTACATCAAATGGCTGTCTGGTCGCTGTTGTAGGCATCAAAAATAATTACACTTTCTTACTACTCAAAATATATAATGAAGCAAGGGCAAGAAAGGATCGTTCCCACAGAGAGGACTAGGATTGTCAATATGTTTCGGTTTCTTATGTAAAACAATGGGGGGGATTTTCTGATTTTTATGTAATTAAACTAATATAAAAGCAAAACAAAGAAATAAAGCAAGCAATTCAAATATGTGAGAGTATTGGTTAAAGATTTCGTTTTCATTCACTAACATGTTCTTGTCTTAATAATTAGAATTGATATTTAATCTCTCATTATCAAAAGCCCTAGGATACTTTGATCGCAAGAATATCCCGCTAATTTCCTCTTGTCATCAACAAACACATTAAAAGATGCGAATATGAATTCTATCAAGGAAACAACCTAACGTGTAAAAGCACTAATCAAGTTTAATTCCCAAGGAGCAATAAGATTCATGAAATTAGGCTAATCAATGCAATTGAAATACATTGCGCAAACAATTTAACAAAGGTCACGATTCACATATGATCATAAGGATGTATCACTACAAGTTATAATCATATTTGTGCTACTTGTATTCAAGGATTATCACTTTTACGTATAATAAACACTAAAGTAGCAATAGATGTGATTACAAGTTCTACCAATTTGCAACTTGACAAAACAATCAATCAAATCATGTTATAATACGTCAATCATATAACTATATTTTCAGAGAATCGTAAACGATAAATATGAGACAAAACTAACATATCAAACCCAAAATCATGTTATGTGAAATCCAACTAATCCATAACCAATAATAAGATTAACTCATGTTCAAGGAGTTCATAACAAAAATAAAAAGAAAGGTTTTAATGTTTCTCAACCTTAGAACAAAAGTAAAGCAAAAGATCCCCGAATTGAGTAGAGTTTTTTTTCTTTTTATAGCTGTTCTCCCAAAAGATACTCTTTCCAATATTAGATTAGGTCTTCTTAAAGTCCATCTCCAAGTGGTCCACCAAGCCCATGAGTTAAAACATTTCTTCTGGAAATTCTGGGTCCAAAACTGGGTCGTCGGATTGTTGACATCATCACCGGATCCCGGTCACCATTGCCGGAATTTGGACACCGGAAAATTGACTCTGGCAAGCTGACATACCGGAAACTGTCTCCAGGCAGTTGCATACTTCCAGCAGCTCAACTCTAGTTCTATGCAGTTCAAACATCCACAAAATACCATCTAAGCCAATTCCTTGTTCTTGCGAAAACGTACCCAAAAGCGTAACTCCTAACTCATATACCCAGCGGCCAAACCTTACATCCGACTCGCACCCCCTTCATGATTCAGTGAAACTTTACGATTCCAACTTTCCGTTCCCAAATTCGGCATCCGGACCTAGTACCACCGGTTCGCCATTCTCGCTCACTTTCCGCACTGTTTCTGCATAACTGGAAACTAATTTGGGCAACCCATTGCATACACCTTCAGTCTCTGTCAAGCCATTGCCTCACTACTTCAAGCTCACTCCTATTCCAGTTCAAGTTTATAACTCCAGCTGCAATCCATGCCTGCATCTTCTCAAACCAAAACCAATACCACCACTGCCCTCCATATGTCAATTGCACATCAATCCCATAATTTCTAGCTTCACAGCAACAGCATTTCCTTGCAATGCACCGAACAACAGCAACCACCTACAGATTCTTCACCCAAATACCTTCTCAGTACCGCCACACAAATTCATACCAAACCCCATCTGCAAACTTGAACAGCATCAGCACCTCCAACTTACTCCTGCCATCTGACTTGCAAACTAGAAAATTACAGCTGCAACATGCCCATTGACCTAGCCATTCACCTGTAATTCAATTCACCACTCAGTCTTGACAACAATCATCACCACCTGACAAAGTAGAACCCCAGAGAAAACCCTAACATGCATCTATCAGTCATCAATTTCTACCACCACTTCAACCACCTGCAATTTCTCAAGAACCCCAGATTTGCACTGCAACAACCTGTTCAACCACCTGTTAAACCAACTCCAACCCAGCTACACCACTGCAAAGCACCACCAATGCCATCTCCTGCAGCTTCATGGCTCAACAGCTACAGCATCAATACACTCTCCACTTGCAACTGCAAACGCCACCACATTCTCAAGCCATCAGTCTCTCATAAAATCCATGGCAGCAAACACTAACACCTTCTCTTCATTGCAGCAGCTGAACCAACTTCTATCTAGACCACCAATTCAGCTACAAAATCATTCCCTTGCTTAATTCTGTAATTCGAGCAACAAATACCACCAACTGCTTCTTCCATTTCGAATCAATCAAATCCTACATCTCAACTCAAACCCTAATTTCACAGCAGTAGATTCATCTTCTACAGCTAAATATTCACTACCACCAACTTCAGAAGCAAACCCATTTATGTCTCCAATTCTGCTCAGAAGCAACAGCCATTCAAACCCCATATCATCCGCATCTGATGCCATTCTCAGATTCCTTCAAAATCAACACAAACCCATTTGAATACTCTCCCTAATTCTGCATCTGAGCTTGAATCTTCCTGCTCAATCTTGTTCATTTTCATCTGTTGCAGCTTCACCAGATCTCTTCCATCCATTGCTTTCGGCTTCAAGATCTCTACGCAATTCTGCTCTCGTCTCTCGATTTCAGCAGCAGGAGTCGCTGCTTTTTCTTATGTCTGAGTTTCGGGTGAACGAGAGAAACATATCTGACATCCCCCATAATGTACATGGTTCCGGATTAACCGTCAAACCGAGCCGAACCGAGCCGTTAAAGGCAAACCAACCGTACCATTTAAATCATGGTAATGGGACAATTCAAAAAATCAGTAAACCGACCATAACAGTTTCGGTGTTGGTTTTGCACAAAACCGAACTGTTACACTGTTGGTAAAACCGTTAATGCATAGCCGTAGATATAATTTTTATATTTAATCTATACCCTCCATCTACCATTCTCTATATCCTTCAAACTAATAGCTTGCCCTAATTCTTAACCCTCTTTTCTATGTTCTATTCTCATTTTTACAGACAGTCACTCTCATGGTTGCGCGGCTGCAACACCACCAGTTCACCACCTCCATGGCTCCACCACCACCACTACCAGCAGTAAATCATTGATACTCATCCTCCTCTTTCTCTTCTTCTTCAATTTTTACTTCTCATTTTAGCAGAATCACCACTGGTCAATCACTTTCAGTGTAATTAAACAACAGAATTCATCCAATTCTTCATTAAAAAGGTTAGAAATTTTAATCATTCTATAATCTTCTGCTTTTTATTAATTTAAGTTAGATTATTTGAAACTTTAAAAGTTAGGGTTTCATAATTTGATATTGTACTTTTAATTTTGCAGGCTTATTTGATTCAATTATGGCAGATTCTCGATCAATACCCTCAGTAAGTTCAAATTTGTTTCACTTTGCAGGCTTTTATTTTTTTAATTTTGTTATTCAAAATGCAAATAGAACCATGGATTATGATACTTTTTTTTTTGTTAATGAAGTTGCATGTTTGTTAATCGTGTTATTTGATTCAGGATTTTTTTTCTTCTTAATATGAAATATGTACATGGATTACATTTATTTTGTAGAGTTCAGGATTTTCTTGTTAGATACGTTGAGACATAGATAATAGAGATGAGCTCTTAGTCTCATTGAGAACTTGATTTCTGGTTTATTTTGAGAGTAGACAGTGTTGTATTTTCTTATCATGTTTTTCTTATCATCTAGTTTTGTAAAACTTTAATGTATACTATGAACTGGCATTGAAAAGTCTTCTATTTTTTATTTGCAGGATTCTACTTCTTCAAGTGCAATGCTGCCACCACGTCCACCTACTCCACCACCACCACCACCACCCCATGTACCTCCATCTACACATGATTCACAAGATATTGTTGCTGGTGATGGTAATGTACCTTCTACTGTTGTTGAATCTGATGTTACCGAGGTTGACAAGACACGTAAAGTAACTTCATGGGTTTGGACGGAGGGTCACTTCATAAGATAAAAAACACCTTCTATAATGGAAATTTGTCAACATTGTCTTAAACCATTCAAGGCAGACCCTGTAAAGAATGGGACTTCTTCTTTAATTGCCCATCTAAAGAGATGTCCAAAATAGAGTAAAAAGGATGCTGGACAAATGACTCTTGATTTTCAGCCTTCTAGGCTAGGGGAGAGTGAAAAACTGGTGGCCATATGCTTTAGTCAGGATGCATGCCGAAAAGCTTTGGTGTTTTTTATTATTGCAGATGAGCAACCGTTTAGAATGGTAGAAGGGGCAGGGTTTAAGGAATTATGTAGAGTGCTTGAATCTAGACAGAGATACAACCATATAGCCCATCTTATGGCTTTGTTTGAATATGAGAAGAACAAGTTGAGGAACTATTTCAAGGCAAACAAAGTAAGAGTTTGTCTCACCACTGATACATGGTCCTCAATCCAGAAGATGGGTTATATGGTTGTAACTGCCCACTTCATTGATAGAGATTGGAAGCTGCACAAGAAGATCATTGGTTTTTTTCAAATTGTAGGTCACACGGGTGAGACTATTGGTAAGATGTTGGAAGCATGTTTGTTAGATTGGGGTCTGGAAAATGTTTTTACTATAACTTTGGACAATGTTAGTGCCAACAATGTAGCTCAAGTATCTGCAAGATAGAGTGCTAACAAAAAATTCACTATTAGTTCTAAGTTTCTTGCAAGTTAGATGCGCAGCTCACGTTCTTGCCCTTGTTGTTCAGTATGGTATGAAAGAATACCACATGTCAATTCAGAGAATTAGAGCAGTCGTCAAATATTGTATGAGTTCTCCAGCTAGATTGCATAAATTTATGGAGTATGTTACTTTTGAAAAGATTGAATGCAAAAAGGGATTGGTCTTAGATGTTGATACCAGATGGAATTCAACTTTCTTGATGTTAGACTCGGCTATAAATTATGAACCAGTTTTTAATAGGTTAGAGTATGGTGACAACGCATTCAAGAAAAAGTTCTGTTTTAGTGAAAGTCGCATTCCTCCTATTACTTCTTCCTCTACTTCTAGTTCTGTTAGTGATGACATCGAAGGGTCTGTTGATTGGGATCTGTATTTGGAAGAACAGTGTGGTTCAGGTTCTGATGAGGAAGCTGTAGCTACTAGCAACAAAGGCAAGAAACGCAAGAGAAAGGCCGCTCCACCCCCTCCTTTGCATGCTCCTTATGCTGAAGATTGGTCGTATGCCAGATCCTTTGTGAAGTTTTTAAAAGTATTTTTCAATTTTACTGTGAAGTTCTCAGCATCTACTCATGTTACTGCTCATGAATTCTTATTTAATGTAAGTGTTATTCATTTAACATTGAACACATGGGTAGAGAGTCGAGACCCATTTCTCTCTAGCATGGGTTTTAGAATGCGAGAGAAATATAATGAATATTGGGGACTTTATGAAAGGATGAACCATCTGATGTACATTGTTGTATTGCTTGATCCGCAAGAAAAAGAATGGGGATTAAAATTTATTCTTGACAAGTTGGATATCACTGGTCCTACATTGCAATCATAGTTGATGAGAGTTGTAATGAATGATTTTATGTCTCTTTACGAAGATTACAAGACTCTCCATTCAAGTGCACAAACTGTGTCAGGTGTAACAAGTAGTAATGTTGGTGGTGATATTCAATCCTCTAGAGGAGATGGTGCTGATACTGCTCTAGCTAACCTTTTAGCAGAGAGAAATAGAGAAGACGAGGAGGGTGTAATTGTTGGGAGAGAATCAGAGGTGGTGACTTATTTGAGAGAGAAACATGAAAAGAGAAACCCGCAGTTTGATATATTAGGTTGGTGGAAGATTAATTCTACGAGGTATCCTATTTTGGCGCTGATGGCAAGGGATATATTGGCTATACCCATCTCATCTGTGGCATCCGAATCTGCTTTTAGTACAGGTAGACGCATTCTTGATCCGTATCGTAGTTCTTTACTGCCTACGACAGTTGAGGCATTGATTTGCACTCAAAATTGGTTACGAACACCAACTGATCTTGATTCTTCTAACTTGGAACCGGATGATGAAGTTGACTCAGGTATTTTTCTTTACATTTTCTGTATTCATGCTTTATAAAATATAAAATTCTTATTGAATTGATCATTTGTCATTTCTTATTGTAGAATTTTTAGCCACTCTTTCCAAGTCTATGTTCATACACATAGAGGAAGAAGATTGATACCGTGCGGCAGAGCTTGCTATTGGTAAATATATTCTCTTAATTCTGTTTTTGTATTAATGTCATTTTGCTGTGTTAGTGTAATTTAATTGTTTGCCGACTAATAGCTTATAACTAGTCACCATGAAAATGCAAATATATTTTATAACATTAACAGTTCACGACTGTATATTATCTGAATGAATCATCACCGTGTACATGTGTATAAATACACACACAGGGATGTACTTCTGATATGTTTTGGAGTGAAATAATAAATACACCTCTGTTAGCTGAATTATATAGTATGATTTGTGTAATATTACTGAATCAACAACTGTTGTTTAGATTGTCAGATAGATTACTGAATGATAAGGGCTAGCTATTCCCTTTCCGTTCTTGAATGTAAATTATATATAGTGCATTGTGTCGCAGCTGAAAATTGCATCTAACTCTAGAGTGGTGTTTGATTACAGGTACATTTTGTTCGATGCGTCGGAGAAAGGCGAAAGGATTTTTTCCATAGACTTAATATTGAACTCCTTTTTATCGTTTTCATCTGGAATTTGTCTAAACAATTGAGAAAATGTTGAACTCTTTTTTTTTGTAGTATGAATGTATCTTTGGTCTTGCTTTTTTTCGTCTTCTATCAAATTTTGAACTGTCAGTTTCAAGGAGCTGACAGAACTAACGGTTTTGGTAATCCCACGGTTTTATACCAAACCGTGACAGTTCAGTTCAAAACCGAACCGAATAGAAGTTGGCATGGTATAGTTTGAGAAATTGAGAAACCGTTACCTACGGTTTTGGTACTGGTTTAGGCTAAAACCGTGCCAAACTGTACCATGTACATCCCTATCTCCCATCGAATTCAGGGTTGTAATGAAACAGGATTGAATAATGACACCCCAATACTCGGATAAGGGATACCCAGCTGAAATATCAATTTCCCTTCAATTGTTGGTCTTGCGAGACTGACGGTTCAATTTTCATAATTCATGTTTTGTCGGTTCTAGGGAACTAACAAACTTCATTGATTTTGCTCATAACTTTGTCATATGACGTCGTAGTGACATCATTCTTTTGCCATATAACCTTAGATGGCTCCATCACTCAGCCAGTGAATTGACATTTTTTCCCTTTATGCTCCAACTGGACCTTTTCTTCGTCTTTTGCTCATAATGACTTCAAAGCACCTAATAAAATCAAAAGCAAACATAAGATACATAATTTACATGAAAATTCGCAAAAAAAAACATAAACAAATAGATAAATATCAAGGTGTTTTAGACACCTATCACTATCTCACACAAATCATGTAAGATGTTACAAGGCAATTTTCACATGATCATGTTTTGACTTTCGTCAAGAATATAAGATGAACTTGGTTAAAGCAAAAGCTTACCAACATATATTTCGAGAAATATGTAAGCAAGTTAAACTCAGCTCGAAATATCAACTGTGTATAATCGAAGTCTATATAGCTATACGACTTTTGTCTCAAATAGGAGATAGAGTGAGTAGACTTTGGAGTGATAGATGAGTTCAAGTCTTCACATACCTTTTGTTGATGAAGTTCCATAAGCTCCCCTTAGTAGTTCTTCGTCTTCAATCGATGAACGCCGTGAAATCTAATGCTCAACTACACTTTATATCCTAATCCGAGACTTAGCTATAAGTAGACTAGAAATCAAGACTTATAGTTTTGGCAACTAAACTTGACAACAAGCTTGAGATAGAAACGCTTGCGAGTTCGACCGAGAAGTGCTCTAACAGTCTCCCCCTTTGTCAATTTAGTGACAAAACTATCAATACATATGGATTACAAAATAAACAAACTTTGTAGCTTCTCATCCAAATGCTTGATTTCCTTGGTTCTTCAACATTACTCGAAATCTTCGTCACTTCCAAGTACTCCAGTGATTCTGAACGTGTTCAACTCAACATCATAGTTGTTGAAGATCCGTAGATATAGCAATGAGAAAACAGTAGCTCTCAATCATTGTTATACAGTGTCATAGTATTATTACACAGTATCAAAGTCCAATTGTATCACAACTTTGACAACAATATTATGGTGATATGTATCACTACCCCTTAGTGAATACTTCATCTCACGTGAAAACCACTCCTCCTTACATAATGATCCGTAAACCATATGTATTTGTAGTGTGAACTACATATTAACTCTCCCCCTTTTTGTCAATATAAATTGGCAAAGGTACGAAAACTAGTGGGATCATAATGAAATTCTCATAGAGATACTTCATGACTAAAAGAGAACATATCAACTTTGTTTCGATGATTTCACATAGTCGAAACTTAGTGTATTCATCAAGGAGTTTATAAAGATACAACAAAACTCCTATAATATTTCACAGCCGCACTCCCCACAAAGATTTGGCAATTAAGCAAAAGTTAAATTAAGAACTCTCCCCCATATAATGTCATTCCCAAAAAAACAACAAGAGCGACTTTACTTTTACAAGAAAAGAAGGATTTCTTTGGACATTAACAAATTACATGAGACATGAACTTGTATCCAGGAAACTCAATTAAATTAACCACAAGAGAACCCATGATTAATTTAATCAGAAAAGCTCAACATAAGAGAACTTATGGAGCCACACAGTACCTTCACATAGAAGTGGATCAGGGAAAGATCACTACTGCGGAATATTCAAAGATTCATTCTATTTTTCATCAATATTTGAATAAAAACGTATAATAGACTTAATCTTTGCAATCAAAAGTTCATCCTATCTTCCATCAATATTTGCATAATGACATAATAGGCTTAACTTTTGACATATATGGGATAATCATAGTTCACGGACGCAAACACACATATCCCATAACAATTTTTGCAATATATAAAACCAATAAAGATTAATACTGTAAAATCATCTTCCAAATAAACTTTAGAATTTAAATAAATAAATCTAAAAACATTGCAAGATGAAAATTCATTGGCAATATCTATGTGTACTCATAATAATTGCTATTCCAAACCCTAGTTATCCTTCTTAAAACACAAGAATAAATTCTCATAAGAAGTTTCCTAAAAAAAATTAAAATTAACAAGCTAAAGACAAAGAAAAAACACCTATACCATCAAAACCGATCATGAACTAAAATCAAAGAGCTTTTCCGGAATCCTCACGAGTCTTGAGACCTTTGAGCTTGTGATTGACAGCATCCACTGCTTCTTCAGAGAAGATATCCTCATTGAGAAGATCTTTAACATGTGTCTTCATGAGAACAAGGTCAGAGGTAACCTTTTTCAACTCAGTTCTTAACACATCGAGACCTTTCATAGTATCGACGAGCTGCAGTTTTTCTTCCTCAAAGTATTTAAGAAAATCGTGAACCACTTCGGAAAAAACCATATTCTCATGCTCTACATCTTGATGAGTATATGCATAGTAGCATGAGACATCATCATAATCTTCAGGATTTTGATATTTGATATCATCAACATCTACTTGGGTTCTTTTCTTCAACCCTTTGGATCTGAAACCAGTACCTTTATCAAGAAAACCTCTTGCAAAATCACAAGTGCGAGAAGGTGATGACATTCTTGACTAGAAGAATATAGCCTAGAGTACGTGTACGTGACTCAATAGGATTCGTATTTAAATGGTTTATTAGGGAAGGATTTTAGGGTTTATAAAAATTGGTTCGCGACAAGTCAATATGGATACCCGTACGAAAACCAATATGGTCCCCAGAACAAAACTTAAAAATTGTAACAAACCTCCTTATAAAGAATACAACAAAATTTTGCTACGTGAAAATTTTCTTTCATAATTTTTTGGTTCGATAAATTTTATAATCTCACAGGAGAAAAATATAGAGCACAAAAGTAACAGACTACCAAATTAAAAAGCAATCGAAGTGATTCTAGAAACAATACAATACTCAGGCAAAGCTATCCAAATACGATAGTTTAGCTATGAACGATAAGAGGATAGCTCAACTAATCACAAAGCATATAGCCAAAAGTATACCTGATTATTATCAAATCTTAATCAACATGATTTTTTCATGAGTAAGAATTCAACCCTTGTGATTAATTAACACAAGTATGAGCCTTATGCTCATCAAATGAATATTGTTCATGGTTAATCATCTTTTTCCTTCTAATTTTTGGAGGAAACCCTTTTTAATATGAAAATTTATCATAAAACTTGTTGTCATCAAAATACGAAACTAAGTTTGGATCCTTACCAGAAGAAGTTTTTACGGAGGAATTTGACATCCTGTTGATAAGATCCTTGTATCCTTCAATTATCAAATTAAGGTTATCCTTCATATCTCCATTGTTGGTTCCATCTACAGGTACCTTTTTCACATCTTGAACATCATTCTTCACATTAGTTGAGAAGCACCTCTCTGAAATCTCCTTGAACGATTTATATTAATGCTACGATTGGTTCGAACGTTCGATGAGCATATTAAACTGACTTTCCTAGAAGAATTCACAGGGTGGGTACTAAAACCAATAGGTTCAGATATCCGAATGTTAGTTACACCTTTGAGTATTAAATCTAAGGTATGCTGAAGTCGATCAAAGTAATTGTCATTCAGCTTCAGTTTGCTCTTCCGTTGAACATGTCCTTTTTAATCACAAAAAAGACATACTTTCTGATCACCGGAGTGATTAGAGTGTGTAGCATTAGAATCATCGTTAGAATATTTCTTCCTTCCATGAGATGTGGTAGAACCAAGCACATTTTCATAAATAGGAAGGGTTTGCAGTTTAGCTTCTGAAGTTGTTTTCATTTGAGAAACATGATTAGAATTAGTCATGTTTTCAAATATCACAGCAGAGTCAGAAGTATTTGGTATGACAGACTCCCCAGAACGACTTTTATCTTGAACAGAGAGATTACTCAATAGTCGTTCAATTTTACAGGCATCTCCATTGAGTTTAGCCTTGGGTAGGGTTCGTGATGAACAAACCACAGCATTGCCCTTAGTTGGGAATCACGATCTTTTATCATACCAACCATTGTATTAACCTTGTGTTTCAGCCTATTGAATTCAACAGGCCGGAATCTAAAAAGTTTTCGAATCGCTGCACTCTCTCGGGCTGCTTCCCTTTCTACTTCAGAATCAGATTCGTCAGCAATAAAATCAGGGTAACACATATCAATACTTGTCTGTTTCGTAGGAACAGAATGTTTATCTATATGTGAGATTGACAAGTCTTTCTCTTTAATAGATTTTATCAAAACAAAACTTTTGTCTCTGGTGATGCGTTTGTCAGATATAGTACTACTGTCCATAGAGTCAGATCGCTACAAACACAGACTTGTAAGGTCTTAAACGTGTTTGCCTGCTCTGATACCAATTGAAAAGGCGGGGATCTAACAACCACACCCAATATTTTTCTTAGCAATCTGTATGGACAAACTCCAATATAATTTCAAGAGAATCAACTAGACAGTCAGACTCAATCAATGGAAATATATCCAAGAATTATATTTATGTTTCTCAATATAATCAGCAAATCAAACAGAAAGAATCCGTGAGCCTGATTATTATGAGATACAACTTGAACGGTACCAAAGACCAATGTTCAAGTGTCAATCAATTTATATCAACAACCAAAGGTTGGATTATCTAATTGATTGAACTCCGCACAACCTGTGATATTTCAATTATATAAACAAATATAATGCGAAAAAGAAACAACATAAACACCAGAAGTTTTGTTAACGAGGAAACCGCAAATGCAGAAAAACCTCGGGACCTAGTCCAGATTTGAACACCACACTGTATTAAGCCGCTACATACACAAGCCTACTACAAGTTAACTTCGGATTGGAATGTAGTTGAGCCATAACCAATCTCACACTGATCAAGGTACAGTCGCGTTCCTTACGCCTCTGAATCCCGGCAGGACTATGCGCACTTGATTCCCTTAGCTAATCTCACCCACAACTAAGAGTTGCTACGACCCAAAGTCGAAGACTTGATAAACCAATCTGTCTTACACAGAAAAGTCTATTGAATAGATAAATTTGTCTCCCACAGAAATACCTAAGAGTTTTTGTTCCGTCTTTTGATAAATCAAGGTGAACAGGAACCAATTGATACACCAGACTTATATTCCCGAAGAACAGCCTAGTAATATCAATCACCTCATAATAATCTTGATCGTATGGTAGCGAAACAAGATATTGTGGAATCACAAACGATGAGACGAAGATGTTTGTGACTACTTTTTATCTTTCCTATCAGAGATTAAATCTCGAGCAAATCTTAGAGAAGATAGTACTCAATCACGATAGAAAACAGCAAGATCAGAACACGCAACTACAGAGAAATAGTTGGGTATGGCTTCACAATCCCAATGAAGTCTTTATGATGTAGGACATCTTCCTATTTTCAATGTATCAATTGTCCCAGTTGATCCAATTGGTTTGTATCAACAATTCTAGTTGATCCCTTATGTTGTATCAACTATTACAGTTGATCCCTAGCATCTGCTTTGGTTTACTTGTTTATCAAGTCTAGTATTTCTTCTTTTAGAGTTTCCTCATTTCTTCTTTTAAGAGTTTTACTATTTTTAGGTTCTTGTTCATGCCTATATAAACAAGCTTATTTCGTTCTTGTAAGATACATTATTATTATCAAGTTAATCAATACAACTCTATTCAGAGCAATCTATCTTTCCTTCCTTAAACCCTATTTTATTTTTCGTCTGTTTTCTCATCCTTTTCTTCCATTCTCATCACCTGCAATCTCTGTATTTCCTTCATCATACACGTACTACACTAGTTGGTATCAGATACAGAGTTTTTAGATTTTTATCTAAAGACAGATCCTTAAACAGCTTCCGCAACTCAAAACCCTAACAATTTTCTTCTTCAGAAATTTTCAATGGGAGAAAAATCGTTTACAAAGGCTGATATTGAAGAACTCTTGAAATCAATTGAAACCAAACTTGAAACCAATGAAACAAACGGCAAAACTCTTATAGATAGTTTTGAAAAGAAGCTTGGAAAAATAGATAATATCGAAAGGAGGTTAGCAATACAAGGAGAGTTTATAGACAAATTATGGAAACATGCTGGTTTTGATGACACAGAGATGGCTAAGTTAGACGATGATAAAGGAGAATGAGAAAAGAAAACTGAAGAAAAAGAAGATGATGAAACAAAAAAAAAGTTAATTATTCTTCAGAATACTTCTATTCCTGATAATGTTTCACATAAGCTTCAACACAGAGCACCATTAGAGGGTTTTATTCACACAAAAAACCCGTGACTGTGATTCTCAACAGTGATGAAGAAGATAAAGAAGAAGAAAACGAAGAACAAAGATGGATAGATGATAAAAGACTTAAGTCTAGTATGAATCCTTATGGAACCCTACTAGAATATAAGTTAAAAGATGATATACTTAACTTTCATGGTGGATTACACATTGAAGATTTACTGGATTAGTTTTATGAAGTAGAATCGTTTTTCAACTTCATGGAAGTCCCTGACTCGTCTAAAGTGAAGCTGGTAGCATATAAACTCAAAGGTGGAGCTGCAGCTTGGTGGGAAACACTCTGTGAAGATCGGCGTAATTATCACAAACCTCCTATACATACTTGGGATAGAATGAGACGTTTATTAAGGGATAAATTTTTACCAAGAGATTATAAATATCAACTGTTTCTCAAACTTCAAAACTGTCGACAAGGAGCTAGGCTTGTTAAAGAATATGTAGCTGAATTTTACGATTTAGTTGCACGTAACCAATTGAATGAAACTGATGAGCAATTAGTTGCACGTTTTATGGACGGTTTAAACAACTTAATTCAGCAAGGGATGACACAATCTGTATTTACTATGGTTGAAGCTATCCAACAAGCTATTAAAATAGAGAGGCATATACTCGATACTTCTAGACAAGCAACTCCATGACAAGCTCGTTATCAACATTATTATAAAGCTGTTAGACTATATAATTCTTCTTATGGTAGTCAAGATAGTAACTTTTACCCCCAAGGAGGAAGTGTTGGTCAACCCTTTCAACAACCAGTGAGTTTTTCTTTTGCTCAACCAACTTCAACTACAAATACTTCACCTATCTTACCATTTCCTGTTGAACCTCAATCCATTCAGCAACAACAATCTAAACCAGCAAGCATCAGATTCTCTAATAGGATGCAAAACCAGTTTCCACCTAAAACTAAGGCACCTAACATTTATTCAAAATTTCATGGAGATAAATGCAACCAACCTGGTCATTCTTCATCTGACTGTCGTCGCTTTAATGGTTTCATTGGAGATAATCAGGTACATAGTGACTCAAAAGATACTGATGTTTTTGATGAGGATGAAGGTGAAGAAGTTAAAATCTTGAATTACATGAAACTTGTGGTGATCACTTTGTTGGGATGATTCGTCCACTCATGCTTACTAAACCATGTTATTCTCAACGACATAGTATTTTCAAAACCAAGTGTTTTATTGGAGGAAAGGTCTGTGACATGATTATTGACAGCGGTAGTGTAGATAATTACATTGAGTCTATTGTTGGGAGAAATTGGGATTACCAACTACACCACATCCTAATCCTTATTCTGTAGGTTGGGTGAATAGTTCTTCAACACAACGTATTACACAACAGTGTGTGATTAAGTTCTCTTTTGTTGGATATGAAGAATCCGTGCTCTGTGATGTTATCGATATGACTGCAACATATCTTCTCCTTGGCAGACCATGATAATATGATATAAGAGCAGTTCATAATTGTTTTGAGAATACTTATACTTTTTACAAAGATGGTAAAAGGATGACTCTATTTCCCTCAAAGTCTTCTTCAGTGATTCAAGAATTTAGTGATTGCAAGACTACTGCTTAGGTGGCTACTATATCTCGTTCTTTACATTCAACTCACACTTTGAGTTCTCATGAAGACACCAAACCTATGGTACAAATTCCTATTCAGGTACAACCTTTATTATCTAAATATCATGCATTATTTCCTGAAGAATTACCTATGAGTTTACCACCTTTTAGAGATGTTCAGCGTCGTATTGATCTTATTCCCGGAGATTCTTTACCTAATCAAGCTCATTATAGGTTAAGTCCTACTGAACATGAAATTCTACAGGGTCAAGTTACTGACTTATTGACTAAGGGGTTAATTAGACCTAGTAATAGCCCTTGTGCTTGTCCTGCATTTCTGGTGCCTAAGAAGGATAATGGATGGAGAATGTGTATAGATTGCAGATCTTTGAATCATATCACCATTCCTTATAGGTTTCATATTCCTCGTATTGAGAATATGATTGATCTTTTAGTTGGGTCTCTTATTTTCACTAAACTTGATCTTCGCAGTGGTTATCATCAAATTAGAATAAGAGAGGGGGATGAATGGAAAACTGCTTTCAAAACAAGAGAGGGTTTATATGAATGGCTTGTTATGCCTTTTGGCCTGTCTAATGCTCCTAGCACCTTTATGAGGCTCATGAATCAGGTTTTACAACCCTTTCTGAGTAAGTTTGTCATTGTATACTTTGATGACATATTTTGTTTTTTAGTAGAAATGCAAAGGAACATATCAGTCAGCCTTACTTAACCATTCTTTGTTTGTGAATTTGAAGAAATACACATTTATATCCTCTGAAGTTACTTTCTTGGGATATGTCATCTCTTCCAAGGGTACTCATGTGGATCCTTCTAAAGTTCAAGCTATTATGGATTGGCCTGTTCCTACTTCTATCAAAGAAGTAAGAAGTTTTCATGGATTAACTTCTTTTTATAGGCATTTTGTAAGAAATGCCAGCGTCATTGCTGCACCTCTTACTGATTGTTTGAAGAAAGACAAGTTCATCTGGACTGAGGAAGATAATAAAAGTTTCAATACTCTTAAAGAAAAACTGTGTTCAGCTCTTATTCTTGTCATGCCTGACTTTTCCAAGCCTTTTCAAGTTGACTGTGATGCTTCTATTATTGGAATTGGAGCAGTTTTATCTCAGGAATGACATCCAGTTGCTTACCATAGTGAAAAGAATTCTGATACACAGAAAAAGTGGTCTACATATGAATTGGAATTACTTGCGCTTGTACAAGCTTTTAAACAGTGGCATACTTATTTGGTTCATCGAGAGTTTGTCATAAATACTAATAATTATGCGTTGAAATATCTCCAGACTTCATCCAAAGTTAACAGTATGCATCATAGGTGGTTATCTACAATTAACAAGTACACTTTTTCTATTAAACATAAAAGTGGAAAGCTTAATCAAGTTGCTGATGCTCTAAGTAGAAGGCGATATCTTTTAGCAGCTATTCGAAATGTGAGTTTTGCTTTTGATTATATCAAAGAGATTTATGCTGAGGATGATGATTTTAAGTCACTTTGGGAACAATGCAGTTCTTTGGCTCATGGAGTTGATGATTTTCTCATTCAAGATGGATTCTTATTTAAAGGTAATCATCTTTCCATTCCTAATGGTTCTTTACGTCTTCATTTAATACGTGAACTGCATGGAAGTGGACTTGGTGGACATTTTGGCAGAGATAAAACCATTGCACTTGTGGAAGAACGCTATTATTGTCCTTCACTAAAGCATGATGTACAAAAATATGTTATGAGATGCATGGTTTGCCAACAAGCTAAGGGTACTGTTCAAAACACCGGCCTTTGTACTCCTTTACCAATTTCAGATGCTTCATGGGTGGACATTAGTATGGATTTTATTATTGGTTTACCTCGTACAGTTAGAGGAAATGATTTAGTGATGGTTGTTGTAGACAGATATTCCAAGATGGCTCATTTTATAGCCTGTAAAAAGTCTACGGATGCTTCAAATGTTGCATCTTTATTTTTCAGAGAAATAGTTCGTTTACATGGAATTCCTAAGTCCATTACTTCTGATAGAGATACAAAATGTCTAAGTTATTTCTAGAAGACATTGTGGATGCGTTTGGGCACTAGTTTACAGTTCAGGACTACTTCTCATCCTCAAACAGATGGACAGACTGAAGTTGTCAATCGTTCTTTGGGAAATTTGATTCGCGCCAAATGCATTGATAACAACAAACAATGGGATATATTGCTACCTCATATGGAGTTTGCATTCAACACTTCGGTAAAAAGATCCACAGGTAAAACTCCATTTGAAATTGTTTATTCAAAGGTCCCTAATCATGTATTAGACTTGGTTGTACTTCCTAAGTTACATAATTCCAATGTCAAAGCTGATAATCAATTGAAACAAGCTTCTCAACTACATCATGATGTCAAAAAAAAACTTGAGGAGTCTAATGCTAAATACAAGGATGCTGCTGACAAGCATAAAAGATTCAAAACTTTTCAGGAAGGAGAGCTAGTCATGATTCATCTGCGCAAAGAACGATTTCCAGTTGGTACCTATAACAAGATTAAGATGAAGAAGTACGGTCCTTTTAAAATCCCGAAGAAAGTCAGTGACAATGCATATGTTATTGATCTACCCAAGGAATGGAACATCTCTAATGTGTTCAATGTTCAAGAGATTTTCACCTTTCATGGTGATAATAATCTATTATTTTTTTCCACCAACTCAGAGACGGTTTATTCTCAAGACGGGGGGACTAATGTAGGACATCTTCTTATTTTCAATGTATCAACTGTCCCAGTTGATCCAATTGGTCTGTATCAACAATTCTAGTTGATCCCTTATGTTGTATCAACTATTACAGTTGATCCCTAGAATCTGCTTTGGTTTACTTGTTTATCAAGTCTAGTATTTCTTCTTTTATAGTTTCCTTATTTATTCTTTTAAGAGTTTTACTATTTTTAGGTTCTTGTTCATGCCTATATAAACAAGCTTATTCCGTTCTTATAAGATACATTATTATTTTCAAGTTAATTAATACAACTCTGTTCAGGGAAATTTATCTTTCTTTCCTTAAACCCTATTTTATTTTTCGTCTATTTTCTCATCCTTTTCTTCCATTCTCATCACCTGCAATCTTTGTATTCCCTTCATCATACACGTAATATACTACTTTAGGTCATTAACCTACAGGGTTTTGGAGAAAACCTAAGGTTAAAGGAGAATCGAATCTAGTCGCAACTAGTATCACACAGGAGGTGTGGGGATTAGGTTTCCCAGTTGCTAGAGTTCTCCTTTATATAGTCTTCAAATCAGGGTTTGCAATCAATGTTACCTTCGTAACAAAGCATTTATTATTCTCTGTTAGATGAAAACCTGATTAGACTCAAGCTAATATCTTTCAACCGTTAGATCGAACTTAGCTTGTTACACACAAATGAAAAGTGACTTCATTTTAGATATGAGTAACCGTACCTAAACGTGTGCACCTTGCTGGCTCAACAATAGTTAACCGAAGTTAGCCATATGAACACTTTCATATCAACCTTATTCATCTTAACCATAACTAGTTCAAATGACTCAAATGAAACTAGTTCTAGAGTTGTTCAATTGTTTATATTCTCATAGAAGTATACAAGACACAATTGAAGCGAAATCGATTTTGATTCACTCGAATCAATTCATGAACATTATAGCCACGGTTTGCAAAAGATTTCATTCCTTATTATATAAATGGATTAGTTCATGAACAAACCGATTTTAGAACATAACCTTCTCAAGTATGCGAACGGGTACGCATACCTAAGTGGCCGGACCAAGTTTGGGTTCGCCAGTATGCGAACGGGTACGCACACCATCCAACCTCAGTTAAATTTCGGAACTTGAAACTCACGCCAGTACGCATACCGGTATGCATACTGAGTTCCTAGACTTTCATAAACCAACCAGTACGCATATGGGTATGCATACTATGGTTCCCGGACTTGGAATATCTTGCAACAATTAGCATACAAGTACGCATACTGTGCTATATCCTATCATGGTTATTTGTTCTAAACTCCCATTTCAATCATTGAAACATTCTTAGAAGACGACAATAGTTGTCTCACACAAACTATTAGCTTTGAAGCAATTTTCAAGTGATCGAATGATCAATATGAAACATTCCGAGTCTACATCAAATGAATATCTCACACAAATCATGTAAGATGTTACAAGGCGATTTTCACATGATTATCTTTTGACTTTCGTCAAGAATATAAGATGAACTTGGTTAAAGCGAAAGCTTACCAACACATATTTTGAGAAATATGTAAGCGAGTTAAACTCAGCTCGAAATATCAAATGTGTATAATCGAAGTCTATATAGCTATACGACTTTTGTCTCAAATAGGAGATAGAGTAGATAGACTTTTGAGTGATAGATGAGTTCAAGTCTTCACATACCTTTTGTTGATGAAGTTCCACAAGCTCCCCATAGTAGTTCTTCGTCTTCAATCGATGAACGCCGTGAAGTCTAATGCTCAACTACACTTTCTATCCTAATCCGAGACTTAGCTATAAGGAGACTAGAAATCAAGACTTATAGTTTTGGCAACTAAACTTGACAACAAGCTTGAGATAGCAACGCTTGCGAGTTCGACTAAGCAGTGCTCTAACAGAATGCATTCAATCGTCTCTCTAATCGTTAATTAACCTTCAACATTATATTCTTCATGATGTTTCTCACCTTCTTCTTCATACCCATCCATGTTTGTTGTTGATTTAAGAAAAAATGGTTTTCTCTCACTTTTTTTTCTTTTTTCTTCTTCTATTTCTACTCTAAAACCATAAAACTCAAAAACAAAAATCGTTTTCCTCCATATATAATTTTCTTCTGATTCAAAACATTAACGTCCGATTGTAATGTTGACTACCGATTATTAGGGGTAATTTGGCCATTATGAAAAATAAGTGATAAGGGATGGCTTCATTTTAGGTTTGGGTGACTCTATTTTTTATTATTAGCCGCCCCTAATTCTTTTGGGGTCGCCCCTAAAAATGCCATGAGGAATAACTAGGGTTTGGTATAGGAAAAATTGTGATTACACAAGCTATTTCCAACGTTTTTTATCTTGCATGTTTTTAGATTTATTTATTTAAATTCTAGAGTTGTTGGAAGATGAACTTGCAGTATGTAATCATTATTGGGTTAATTATTGCAAAAGTCTTATGAAATATATGTGCCTTTACGTTTTCATGAATCGAGTTGATATTTCATATATGCTCATAAGTTAAATCTATTATGTTTTTTATAAACGGAAAATAGAACAAACTCTTCCGAAAATAGAACCTTAGTTGATTATGTCATTCTTAACTATATCGACATGTCAATATCCACATACTGTATACAATTGTAGTATCTGAAATGACGCTCATGAGAATAGATTTACAGAGAATCAGTTATGAGAATAAGCCAAGACCTTTAGTACCATATGACTTCGTGCACTAGGTCTAAATATGCTTGGGATATCTTAGAAACCGTATTCAAAGGAGATACCTCATAAAAAGAAGCTAGGCTTCAAAACCTAAATTCTGACTGGGAAAATCTTCAGATTTCTGATGAAGATCCGTTTGATGAGTTTAATCAAAAAGTGTCTGGAATCGTTAATGCATGTTATGCGTTAGGGAAGTCTATTCCCCAAAAGGACATTGTGATGAAAATTCCCCTATCTTGACCAGCAAGATACGAGTCTAAGAAACACTTTTTAGAAATACCTTAGTTTGAAAGTTAAAGATCTTTGATCATGAACTGCAATCCTAAGACGGAAAGGATATTGTGTTCAAGCCACTGAAAAACACTAGAACTCTTAAAAGTGAAAGTGTTGACAACTCTGTGAACAATCTTGTTGATCCTGAATTTTCAGATGAAGATCTTGATAACTAAGTTTCCTTAATCACGAGACAGTTTAGAGAACTTCTTAGGAAGAAAAATAAATGGTTCACGAGTCAACATACTTTTTATGGTATGGATACCGGGTATGCGTTCCAAAAAGTCGCTGCCGAACTATAGCTACGCCGGTACGTGTACTTGGTACATTTACTGCGGCTCCATATTTATAACAGTTCCCTCATTATGTGAACTAGTATGCATATTGTCCTACATCCATATTTACAGTAGTTCTTAATCTCTCTAATAATCAATTCGAAACATTCCCGATTAACATCAATGACACATATCACCCTTCCAAGCTATTTTCGAATGATTAAATCTTGAATCATAATTTAGGTCATAAACAATAAATTGTTCTAAAACGAATTCATCAAGTATAAACAAATGTTCTTAAACTTAGTCATATTTCGAGAACATAATCAAGATAAACTTGACTCAGAATTTCTGTTATGCGTGTAATGTCTAATTTAGTCATGCGAGTAATATGTGGTTCAGTCTTCACTTACCTTTTGTTGAAGAAGTTATCCGAAAGTTTTGGTTGATCTTCGCCTTCAAACGGAAGAACGCAATGATGTCTGGTATTCAACTACACACTTCTATCCTAATCCGAGACTTGAATAAATGTAGACTAGAAATCAAGATATAGTTTTGATCAACTAAATTTGACAACAAGCTTGAGATAGCAACACTTGTGAGTTCGACCGAGCAATGCTCTAACACCTATTAATCAATATGGTAAAATGGTCAAGTGTTACAGTCAGTTACCTTCCGTTGGTCTAATGACCTAAATTTTACAAAGGATTATTATTATTTTTTTTATTTTTTTTTGAATCTATACTCAAAAGTTTTTACAGAAGATATCTAATCTTAAGAGTCAACATAGATCTATATATGTACTTCATCTATTTTTCTACTTCATATAGTTTTTGAACCTCCATTACTAAACAAACCTTCATCTTGTTCTCATTTGAAATACAACTTACTGTGATTCTAACTAAAACTACTACACTGAAGCCAACTAGGACTTGGAGAAGTAGGTTTTTAAAAAGTGAGGTAATTGATCGTCAATTTTTGATGAAAAACACATGAGAGAAAGATGAGGTTTTAAATCCGTGATAGATGAGGAAAGTTGGGTTTATCTTGAACACAAGTTTTAAGCAAGTTATGAGAGGTGTTGTGACTGATGATTTCATGGATGATTGACTGATATGTTAAAGTCATTAGAGCCCATATTGATTTGTAATGTGTCATGTACAGAGTCAAGTTTGCATGGACGAATTAAGCAATAAAAGGGGGTAATACATCAACAGCTAATAATTTCTTTTGTCACCAGTATTACGCCACTCCAACTGTTCGAGAAAAATCCACGGAGATGACCCATTCATGATAGCCACCACCTCTTCCATCTTAACATCCAACACCCGGGTATGGTTCGAGTTTATACGGTGTATATCCTTTGGAAATAGATTATCACATCATTTCCCTGTTATGTTGCTCTCTAGTCTATTTCTTTCTCCGTATTTTACTCTCTGTAATAAGAAAATTCTACCCGAGACTGGTTCCAATTGTAAAAATCCGTAGAAAAATACTTTCGTTCAAGAAACTTTTTTATAAACCCAAATCTATGAATTAATAGAGAATGGGTTATTTGAGTTTTGATTGAGTAGGTGATATTTTTTGTTTTTTTGAAGAATGACCATGATGATGAAAATCAAGGATTTTTGAGCTACGTTAATTAGATTCGCCAAATTAACTGATTAATAAATTTAACAAACTAAAGTTAACCATAATTAACAGTTTGACAGAAAGGGTTGGTTGGCTTAGTTGACTAACGGGGTCAACGATCCAAACACTATAACGAACAAACTTAGAACCCAAACACTAAGGCCAAGCACTATGGTAGGGGTTATTCCTTCCCTATTCCTTAATTGTGGGGAAGGGATATGGGTCACAAAGCAGCCTCCCTACGGTCTGCTTTTATCCCTTCCCTATACTGCACGGAAACTCAGGTTCCGTGTGAATAGTGAGTTTTCGTTGTTTTTTTTTCTAAATTTTATTTCCACGGGTGTAGATAATTATTATTTATGGATAAAAAAAATTTGAAGAGAAAAAAATGGAGAATAATAGGAAATAAAGAGTTTTAGTAGAGATAAAAGAGTTAAAAGTAAAAATAAGTGTAAAACAAAAAATTCTCAAACGGAAATTAAGTATTTGTTGAAAATCACACGTTAAGTAGTTTTCCACACGGAAACTCCCTACTACCTGGATCAGACCTGATCCAGTTTTAAATGTAGGGAAGGGATATCCCTACTTAGTAAGGATATGGGAGATCATAGTAGATGGATTTTGAGAATTTTCCCTATATTTAGGGAATAGGGAAGGGATAACCCCTACCACAGTGCTTGTCCTAAAGGGTAATAAAATCCACAACCCAAACACTCATTAACTAACTCTATATAAAAAGATAAATTAAGGTCACAAAATATCAAAAGAGTCTTGTAGTTGTATTTTTCTTCCATTGCAAAAAATAAATAAAACATCCATCTTTTTTTTTTATATCAGCAAACAAAGAGAAGTACAAATTACATGTTTCCCCTTAGGGATTTGTGGTCATCACATAGTGAAGACAACAACCACACCGGTGGCACAGACCAGACCATGTGGTTTTTATTAACCTTAGCCCACTTCGCTAGTTCGTGAGATGGTCTATTAGCAGTGCGATTGACATACAAAAAGAAGATAAATTGAAATTTTGTTATTAGGGTTTTGATGTCTTGAAACAGAACATGGGTTCTTTGATCTCCCAAAAAATTCTTCTTATTGATTTACTCCACAATCGTTGCCGCATCACTTTCAATAATGATCTGATCTTTCTTCTTCTCCCAAGCGAACTTTAAAGCATCCCTGATGGCTCTGGTTTCCGCTTCCTCAGCTGAAAAACAAACAAGGTAGGTTGATTGAGAGAATATAAATTCTTGATATGAATCTCTGATGATGAACCCCATTCCCCCATCTTAAGAGTTTAAATTCCAAGCACCGTCTGTATTTATCTTAACCTAATCCTTTGGTGGAACAACCCAATCGAAATATGATTGTTTAGAGCTAATTACAGAAATACAATTCAAAATTGGGGATTTAGGGTTAGTCAACAACATAGATTTAGCTCTAGCAAAAATTTCCACAGCTTCCTCTAATTTCTTATTATGCACCATTTCATTTCTACTATCCCAGATTGACCACATGATGCAGGTAATTTTTGGGAAAATTTATCTCTATCAGAGGAGTCTATGTTAGGTTTAAGCCTTAACTAATATCTAATCCATTGATCAAAGGTAAAATTCATGAACCATCTATTTTATATGTTTAGCATTATCCAAACTTCTTCAAGTTTAGCACAAGAAACAAGTGAATGCATAATAGACTCTGATTTCCTTTTGCTCTTGGACAGGTAAATTCAGAGATGTGTATGCGATTATGAAGAATATCATTTACTGGTACGACACCTTTCAGTGCTTTCCAGAAGAAGAGCTTCACCCTTGCAGGTAAGTTTTGTTTCCATAAAGATTGCCATAAGTCAGAGTTGGACAAGTCCCCACTCACATTTAAAGTAAAGTAAGCAGACTTAGTATTGAAGTTACCATCTTTTGATGGAACCCACACCCTTCTATCACTAGAGGGCTCAATACTGAGGGGGATTTCTTCAATAATTTCTATTGAAGATTGATCAAAAACAACACTCAATTTTGCTGTATCCCATGTTCTAGTTTCCTGAACGATGAAATCATTTACTCTTATGTTCACATCAGGCGCAGTGTTAGCCTTTAGTGTGGCCCTCCCTTTTCCAGGGATCCCATTGTCACACCAAGGATCAATGAAACTTCCTTCCCCCACTACCCATGAGATAAATGGCTTAATCTTAGTCATGGTTTTGTGAAGGCATTTCCAAGTCTATGAAGCATAATTTGGACATTTAGCATTTAAAACATCTGTTTTTGGGAAATACTTTGCTTTTAGAACTTTAGCTAGGAGGGAGTCTGGGTTTTCCACCAGCCTCCATACACTCCTAGCCATCATTGCCAAATTGTTTACTTCACACTATCTAAATCCCAAACCTCCTTCCTTTTATGATTTACAGATGTTTTCCCAAGCTACCAGGTGGAGCTTTCTAGTACTTAAGTTGGGATCCTCTCCCCACCAGTATCTATTTAAGTGAGTATCAATCTTCTCACACAAATTTTTTGGAATCAAGAATGTAACCATTTGATATAGCGACATTGCTCCGCCCACATGTTTAACCAACGTGGTTCTTCCTGCCTGAGACAGAAATTGGGTTAACCAACTATTAATTCTATTAAGTACAACAGTTAGGAGAGAAAGATGAGTTTTTGTTTTGGATCTTAGAATTGTGATGGGGGCCCCTAAATATTTTTCACCTAGACTTAGGTTAGATATGTTAAGGATTTTTTCAGGATTTTTATATGTCTTGGATGGACTTTCTTACCGAAGAAAAGACCTGATTTCTCAAAGTTAATCTCTTGACCGCTAGCTTTGCAATACTTTTGTAGGTACCCTTTTATCGCATGAAAATCATGGATGGTTGCTTTTGTAAACAAAAGACTGTCATCCGCAAACAGCAGATGGCTAATTTGAGGAGCAGAACCGCACTTTATGCCGTGAACCAGGTTAGCCTCCTCCAAATGTTTGATGTATGCAGACAGTACTTCTGCACAGATGATATAAAGGTAGGGCGATATGGGATCTCTCTGCCTTATCCCTATTTCTGGATTGAATTTTCCCAAAGGACTCCCATTAAGGATAATATAAAAAGAAACCGATTCAAGACAATTCATAATTAGCCTTATCCATTTTGGGTGGAACCCCAATTTAGACAAAACTTTGCTAAGAATGACCATTCGAGCCTATCATACGCCTTGGACATGTCCAACTTTATGGCAGCATAACATACCCTTCCTTTTTTATGCTTAATAGAGTGGATTAACTCATGCGCTGACACAACATTATCAGCAATTTGTCTTTTAGAGACAAATGCACTTTGGTTTGGTGAGATCACCCTGTCCATCATATTTTTCATTCTATTTGCCATTGTTTTCGAGATAACTTTGTAAGCAAAGTTACATAGACCAATTGGTCTGAACTTATCCACCGACTCAGTCATTGGAGTTTTTGGGACCAAAGCTATGTTTGTGTGTTTGAATTGAGTGGGTAAATGTTCATAATTAAAGAATTTCTTGACCATTTGAGTTACACTTTCCCCCACCACATCCCAGTACGTTTGATAAAACATCCCAGTGAACCCATCTGGTCCTGGGGCTTTTCTCGCTCCCATTTAGAAGGCGGCAATTTTAATTTCTTTATCAAACAAAGGAGCCAGCAAGGCATCATTGTCCTCTTGAGTGACTTTAGGTTTAATGGTTTCAATAATAGTATCCTGGCCATCATTGACAGAGGTTCTATAGAGCTGTTGAAAATAAGATACAAATTCCTCTCCAATAGCCTCTCTTGTAGTTAGACAGGTACCATTTCTAGCTTTAATCCAGGAGATATTGTTTTTCTTTCTTCTGAACATGGTAGTTTGTGAGAAAATGGCGTATTGTTGTCTCCTTCTTGTAGCCAGAGTTCTCTAGACTTATCTTTCCACAAGATTTCCTCAAGGGAGTAGAGATATGTTAATTTGTCATTTAACATAGAAATTTTCCTTGTATCCCCAGGAGATTTAGTTTGCACTTCAAGAATCCGCTCTTTAGTTTCATGTAAAGAGAAGTTAATGTTCCCAAAAGAATTTTTGTTCCACTGTTTTAGTTTCTCTTTAGCATGGTTCAGTTTTTGTTTTAACTGATATGCCTTTGAGCCCCTCATATTGATTGACCAAGCTTGTTCAATAACAGTTTTGCAGGTGGAATCTTTTATCCACATCGATAAGAAGTGATAAGATTTATTCAAGCTCTCCGCAGCAGGGTTAAGGGAGACCAAGATGGGAGAATGATCAGAACTTATACGGGATAGGTGGAGTGTGTGTGTATGAGGGAAAGCATTCTCCCACACACCATTTACAATAGCACGATCAATTCTGCCCATGACTAAATTTACACCTTCTTGTTTGTTTGTCCTTGTAAAATCAGGACTAGAAAAGGGCAGATCTCTAAGATCCCACGAGTTCATTATGTTTTCCAAACCTTTAGTATCATAATCAGTAATTGGGTTTTTTCCCCATTTATCTTGTTGTTGGAGCATACAATTTAGATCCCCACCACGATTGACGGGATTGAGGGATCATAGGGATGAGTTAAGAAATTGATCCAACTGGTAGCTCTCAAAGTTTTGTTTGGTTCCCCATACACAAAAAAATTAGATTGCAAACCATATTAGCTCTGATTGAATTGGAGGAGCAGAAGAAACCTCTCCGGCTAGAATTGATTATTTTCATATCAAATCCATCTTTCCGGGCCAGGGCCACCCCTCCTTTTTTTCTAATAACAGGAACGATATTTGAGTTAAGATAACCCAGAGAACGTAATTTTCTAGCCGTACTACACATTGTTTCACAAAGAAAGATTATATAAGGGGATTTGAGTTTGATAATCTCCCTGAGTTCTCGTACAACCTCTAGTTTCTTAAAACCACGGCAATTCCAATCCAACTTAGGAGGCTCATTTCACCCACCAAAAAGTCACAAATCATTTATCCACGACCACGACAAGGTCAAAACAAAGAAACAAAGTATCACTATAGCACCCAAAATCCAGCCGGGGAAATAGCTGCCGGCGGGGAGAAATTAGAGTCTCTTCTTCTTCTTTTTTTTCTTTTTTTTTTTCTTTTAGAAATTATAGCAATTACCTATAACAGATAAACATAGGACAAGCTATAAAGAGATTAAGATTAAAGGATAAGGAAATACAAACTGCAAGAGGAAGGAGACCACAGATCAATCAGGCACAACGGGCTGAAGAAGAGAAGAAGAACCGGAGGTAGACAAATAAATAGGTTTTGATCAGTGATAGGGCTGGGTTTAAAAGTCTTAGTAACCAGAATCAGAATAATTTAAGGTCTCAGTGTCTCAGTAACCGATAGTTTGGATGGAGTCTTGGTAACGAGGGTTTGATTGAAAGTGTCTTTGAGGTAGCTTGGATCATAAAGCAAAATCAGGGAGTCTTAGAAATAGGGACGAGTGATTTTGAATCTCATGAGATGGTATTCTAAATTTTTAACTTTTCAAACTAAACCGAGGAGAAACAAAGAAGAGAGTTTGAATAAGAGGTCTTAACAAGGATCTTGATCAATTTTGGGACATGGATAACGGTTTGATTACAGTATCTAAAGTTTTAGTGGTTTCTTGTGGGATTCCGTCTATCTCAGGTTGTTTTCCGTCTGGTATTTTTGAGTAACGGGAAGATAACGGTCATAAAAGAAGTTTACGGACAACAGAGGGAGGAGCTTACCACCCCGGAGGGTGGTAAAAAGATTTGAAATTAGAGAGTTAGAGATTTAGGAAAGAGAGGAAATCGTACAGAAGAGAGAGAAGATTGCATAAGATTAGTAGTGTGGCTTACATGTAATATTTTTTGATCCCGTCTTGCAGACAGGCGAGCCTAATTGGACGACGACCAAAGGGAGGAGTCCCTATGTGATGAAAAAAACCCAAAGATGTCCGTCACAAACTTTGTGCAAAAAAATAGATTTTTTTACAATTCCATGAAATCTAGAATCAAATCTACATAATCAAACAAATTAATCAAAAAATTCCTTCATATACATTCATACAAACAGATTTCCAGTTCAAACTTACTAATAAAATTCATTAAATCGGACAAATGATTCGGACTCTAAAGAATTGCAGTAGCAGAAAAACGGGTGGAGAAGATGACGGTATACGAGTCGGATCCGGATCAAATCAAACCCGAACTATAGTCACGAATCTGGCCGAGTCAGCTACTTTACCGACTCAAAACCATCACTGAGTCATCGTAAAAACCCTGAAAAAAAACAGAGCTCAGAAAGACGACCTACAGTTACTCTAAAGCTAACAAAATTCAAACTTCATCTAAATCCGTAATTTAATTAATCAAATACTTACAATCAAAATCCTGAAAGGGAACCTAGCTGAGAGGTAGAATTGAAACTAAACACCTTTTGATGGAGCAATCAGATTATTAAGAATGGGTCTTGGTGAAAATATTGATGCGTTGATTGTGAATATCTTCTTCTTCAATAGATATAATGATGATGATATACATCCAGTGATATCCATTTCCATCTCATTTAACAACCAAATTTCATTCTCTATAGAATCATAGAAGAACATGAAACAACCCCTTCATTGGATCTATCAATCACTTTTGATCTGATTAAATCCAAAGAAAATGACGATGGAGATGAACAAAAAAGGTTGCTTTTAAGAGTGAGACAAAAAGATGAAAAAGATAGATGAATATCAAATGAATTTTACGTATTAAAAAAAAGTATCTGACGATCTAACGGACGTAAATGAGTGATGTGTTTCACTTATAACGTGGAAGAACAATACCTTACCACGTTAGTTGACACTTGACTGATTTAACACTTACAATTGTGTAGAACGACTCTTATTATTGTGCACTGTCAAGAATGCAAGTTTCAAGTCATACTACGTTGACAGCGAAGTCAATCCTGGGAATACTCAACAACACGGAATGAGAGTAGTATATGATCTTCCACGCCCACGGCCTAGCATAATTGTGTTCCTTCATGTTGATATGGAGAATGTCTCTTTTAAAAATTCCTTTTGATGTGCAAAATTGGAAGCTTAATTTGGAAGTGTCATAAGCCATAAAGGGAGAAATGCTGGAGAACAATTATTTTCGTGTAATTGTAGCTAGCATCTGTGATTTGATTAGTATATGAGGCTGATAGTTCGCGTGAGACGGACCTTAAAATATTAGGACCGGCATATCGTGTTCGGAACCTCACAATAAAAAGTTGTTCTGGTGATCCAAATTCCCTTAAAATATTAGGACCGGCATATCGTGTTCAGAACCTCAGAATAAAAAGTTGTTCTGGTGATCCAAATTCAACATCTTGTTGTTAGGTTTGTTTCTTCGTCGTCCCCACCGCTGCATCATTAATTTAGTTCTATTTCCACCTTAGTCCTAAATCCCTCCTTCACGTAGATCTCGTCTTGCAGGTAGGAAAGCCTAGTTCTACTTCCACCTTTAGTCCTAAAGCCCTCTGCCCTTCTTCGTGAATAGCGAATTGCCTCTACATGCCTCAGCTTCAAGAGAGAGAATAAATTTCGTAAAACTACCACGTCTATAAGCATGGTCAAGGGATTACGCCCGGTAGGTATGCTAACCATTATGCAGTTGCTGATAGAGGTAGCTTAGCAAATAGAGAATACAATATGACATAAATGATTGAAAATGGAATTCCCTAAGTTCCAACTATATTGAACCAAACGGGAGATAACATTCAACGTGAAAATCTATATTATATTATATTGATACTAGAAATAACCCGTGGCATGAGCCGGAATAATAGTTTGTTATAGTGATTTTAATAATTACTGCCAACTATAGTAAGACTTATTTATGTGAACTTGTGGCTATGAAAATCAGCATGAATACAGGCAATATTGTCAGGTTTTTCTTACAGACTATATTACAAACGAATTCATTTGCTATTTGATGATGACAAACTCAGCATGAATTATCTGGTTAGGCTGAATCTTGCACATTTTGTATTAGTGTTTTATGATATTTTTTAGGATTATTTCTGATGTTCTGTACGTGTATATACAATTACCTATACTTCCGCTTTTCCTATCATTCCAAAATTAAAAAGTGAAAAACTAGAAGAAAAAAGCTCTGCACATAAGGTTTTAAAATAAATACGATATGTCAGCCCGAAATTTACGCGAGGCTGTATTTTCTTTCTCCTAAAATTACTGACTTTCTCAAAACTAATAACTACCCTCAAATTTTCATCGATCTCCACCACGTCTTTGGTTTTCACTTCACATAAGTTAGTGAAACCGTTCAAATTCACAGGTGATGCAGATCAACTGAATGGATTTTAAATACATTCTATGATTTTCCATATCATATCAACTCGAAGTTTTGGAAAGGGCAATTCGGTGATTTCATATATCAGATTTATGGTGCGTACTTGGTCGAGGAGAAAACATGCAAAACCCGTTATGTAACTATGATTCTTTGTACATGTTTATCAATTGAAGGGTTTGATTCATGCGAATGTAAATGTTGGTTGTGATTCTTTGCACCAAACGTCTTCATATCACCAAAGTCGTTTGCAAACGATTTTATGCTTTGATTTGTTTCTTTGTTTCTCCTCTAGGTATGATATAGGATTTTGTTCTTAATAAATTATTTGCAAAAAAATTTATTTCTAATGCATGATTTAACAAAAAAGAAATGCATTTTCTCTATAATTGGTTTTTTATCCACAATCCTTCAGTGGACGGAGAATAACTTAGTTTCATTTAATATTGTGGATTTAATTGAAATTTTATATTCTTAATTTTGAGAAATTATTTGGTTATTCATTTATTTTTATTTGTAGATGGAGAATAACCTGTGCCGTAATGGGTGATAAATGTCGGATAATATTTATTTATTTATAGATGGAGAATAACTCGTGCCGTAACTCGTGATTAAGATCATAATTAAAGCTAAAAGTCTTAATTGTTATTTTTAATTGTATTTAATTTTTATTTATGATCCTAATTATGACAAAATCAATTAATGTTATTTATAAAATAAGCTACAACCCTTACATCCGTCAGATGTCTTTCGCTAGGATGAGACTGGGATGGTCAAATGCAACGTTTGTCTCTCAAAATGTTATCCGACCGTCCAAAGCTCAAAAACCCCTTCTGTTTTGTATTATAGACTAGGTTATGACCTGTGCCGTAACACAATCTCATCCTTAAAAGTTGAGAGAGAAATAACCATCGCTTATCAAAAGAATCCAGGTTCGAGAGTGATCGAAAGTCTCGACTCTGCCTCACCAGAAAGGGTTTTATGAAGTTGCTCTCACCAGAAAGTCACACATGTGTCCAGGTATGAATAAAGAGAGAATCCTGCGACACGTTGAATAATAGGAAGGCAAAACCCTCCGAATTGTTTTGAAAACCCACATCTTTTATCATTTTGAAAACCTTTTTTTTTTTTTCTTCTGACGATCTCTAAGAAAGGAAATCAACCACTTAACGAAGGTGGGAATATGCTTACTTACCTCGTTATCTGTTCGACGTGTAGTTAGCACCACTCTCACAGCATCCATAGAAACGTCTTCGGTCTTCAATCCTTGATGATAACTCTTGAACTTCGTAGAATCTTGACAATGTGATTATTTCCTCTAATTCCTTGTTGTTTGAAACTTCATTATGGATATTCTTCTTCCATTGGATTTATTGAAAGAATAAAACTAAAAAAAAAAACGAACTAAAAAATGATACAACACCTTCTTCTTTTTTTGAGACGAGAAAAATAAAACAAATACAAAATGGAAACAAAACAAAACAAAACAAAATAATTAAACTAATAATGAACCACAAAATTTTCTCTTGTCTCTTTTTTTTTTCTTTTTTTTTGAGACAAGAGAAAATAAAATACAAATAAGATAAAATAAAATAAAAATGCAAGTACAAAGGCCATGGTGTAAGTACTTTACCGATTGATTCTTCACAACTTGTATGTCTCGATATCATAAAATTCTTGAACTCTCATCTTGATAATCTTCACTCTTGTACATAAGTCTTCAACTTGTAAAAATTATGCTCCTTGTCTTGTTGCTTTACTTGAATCTGAAATCTGCTTATTTCTGTACCTTTGCTTGTAAACCTTGAACGTCTTCAACTTTTTTTTCGAATTTGTGATGCTCCTTTTGTTGATGATGATGGTGTTTCTATGGACCTGTTGGTGTAGAAAGAGAACGCTAATCTATATTTATGACATTACATCCTATCTTACCTGATTTTTGTTGCTTTGAGTTGAGATAATTAAGTTGGGCACACGCTGATCTTGTTGATGTACTGAGCTTATGTTTCATGCAACTGTCAGCTTCTGTGATACTATATTTGCAAGAAACCACTTTTGCACCAGACTATTGAGAATGCCGAGCGCTATTTCAGCAATTTCCTTACCCACTTTGCTGATAAAGTGCAAATTTATTCGAGCTTATTTTTGCTCCAAAAACAAAATAAAAAAAATTCACCTCATGTAGATGAAAAAAGTATAAAAAAAAAAAAAATTCATGGAGAGAATTGAACACATTGAAAAAGAGCGATAAATCTGCCCCTCACAAAGTTTTGTTATGCAACAAAAGGAAAGGAAATGAAATGAAACGAAACGAAGTCAAAAATAAATTAAGTGAAGTCTAAAAGCAAGTTGATCACAAAATATACAAGTATCGAACAACTTAAAATGCTTCACTGGCATCGCAGCAAATGGTTCTAATATGAGTAGAAAAGAATTGCTAGGAATGCCTTCAATGGCATCAACTAGTGATAATGAAAATTTGTGACCATTTCAATATCACAAATAAGATGAAAATACTCTGTGTTGAAGCATATCCCACACTGCGCAACAATGAACAACAACACAAAAAGCTGCTTAGACCATACTTCATAATAATATGAATTACTCCCGACTCAATACACGAAATACAATATATATATATATATGTGTGTGTGTGTGTGTGGGCACCTCAATTGCAACTCTCTATCACAAAACCTTGTATAGGTTATCTACCTCTCAAACTGATGGTTGTGTTGAAATCTTATCTAGTAAATCAAAGAAGCACATTAAACACGTCAGAGACCATGCGAAGACACTGAAATTAATGTGTAAGAGATTACATGTAACTCATAAAGAAGCTAACGAAACCTTGTCTACTTGTAAATGCAAGATGCGATTATGAAATGTTAACAAAATTTGGTAACAGAATATATTAACATAAATGTTAGTTACCCGCAAGCATGACAACGAATGAGGTTGTGATGCTTTTCCTTGTCATTTCCCTGTATCCGAGAGATTTCACTTATTGTCTTCTCCTCGCGTAATAGAGCTTGTACCTACCAAGAAATACAAAGATATATACATACTATCATAAAATGATGACGGGAGCTGCTTGAGAGTAAAATTATTCAACGGATCTTATAAAATATAATAATGGTTTCCCAACAAAAATTCTAAAGTCACCTAAATATACACAATCGTCCAAATATACATTACATTGTAAGTTTCAAGCTTAGATATTTATCTAGAAGATAAAGGGCCCAAAAGGATGTAACCACTATAAGTTGCTTACATTTTCATCAATCAACACATCCAAACGCGTAGTCTCGGGCATACCATTGAAGTCAAATTCATGTCACTTACAGGTGAGCCTAACATGGAATTGGCAACATTTTCATTCATCGATTTTATGAATCCGGTCGATTGACTTGTACTTGATAACCGGATAAAAAGAATTTCCATTGGCTCAGCAAAGCCTCAATAAATTCTTTAATATTGGCAATGTTTACGTAAATAATTTTGGTGATGCTATGTTCATAACTAAAACGAAGTAAAGAGTAAGTAATCTTTCATATAACAATATAGTGTTTTGGTGTCCGGAACTTTATGTAGTTGTATACTGATATCCATTACGAAGTAGTGTTATAAATTAACTTTTAAAAGAAAAGACTGTGCCTGCGTATCCTCATGGCTATTATATAGGCACTATTCTAAGAAAGTGACACTAACCCAACATGAGCTTATTCCCGACTGAATGATAGGCACTTGAGAATGAAAAAAAGATAGGGAACCGAGTCAGGTGATGTAAGATTTAGTTTTGGTCTCCTTAATTAACACCACACTCGTATTTTTCCCCAGCAAAATTAAATTTCTATCAAATCAATCAACATTCGGTACCACAATCCAATTCATAGATCTCGAAAGATCATGTACATGTTTCATCAAAAATAAGAAGATATCTTATTATGGAGTACACAATCAGTTAAAAGAGCCAACGAATAAGAGAAAACTTAGAATTCTGAGTGGTTGTAAACCTCATTGATGCTCGAATAACCGACTCTTTTTTTATTCAAGAACATACATGATATTGTTTATCATTTAGATAAATTTTTAAATCCAATATATTTCAAGTGATATATATCAAAAACTTACCTATCTGTAAGAATATTTTTTGAGGTAGGTTCGCTATCAAAACCGGCGGTTTATAGCTTCCGAAACATGTTGCATTTCAAGCATCTCTTTTTGCGACCTTTTACTGGCTTCAAATTTTCTTTGCTAAAGTTCTTGAGGGCCAGAAAGACCTACCATTATACAGATGAAAGACATAGTCGCTAATACTTATTCTATATTAAAGAAATTAAATCCACATGTATACCATGAGAAACCAAAGAACCAAAAAATAACAACGGCTATAATGTCAGCTAGAATTTAAATTTGCTTGCATAAGGATGAAAATTGAAAATGAAATTCACATACTCTAGGATTTAGCAACAACCCTTACTTGTTACAGTTAGATTTGAAGGATACCCATACGATTTATCAAGTCTACAAATATAAACTTACTCCTCATGATCAGCCATCTCAGTCCTGAACTTAAGAATTTGGCATGTTTGGCAGCAAATACCATCTCAACCACCACATGAAACCCTAATCCTAAATTTCTTCTCCACCAGAAATCAATATATTTGAAGCCCCCCTTTTCTTTTTGAAGCTTATTCAAACCAAAGGTTTGAAAAACACCCGTCTTTACCGTAAAAACGGCCGTTAAAACGGTCACACCCATATACCGTGGCCATGAGGGTCCCCGAACACTGTGCCTTTATAATGCCGATAAATAGGAAATAACGGCAGTTTTTTAGGACCGCTTTTCAGTTTTCACACACGTTATAATTGTTTGTCTAAAATTAATTCGAATGTTTTTTTCTTCTAAATAATATTTTAACATGCGTTTTTGAGAACTGTTTTCCCGTTATCACGCACGTTGCAATCGTGTAAATAACTTTCTTACCATTTTTTTTTTTGAGTTTTTTTTCTTTCTCTGGATTGAAAGCTTAAAACTTAGAATTAAAATTTTAAAATAATATAGGAAAAGTAAACTACATGATTAAAAACTTCAAATTTAAAAAACATAAGATTATTAAACTAGTGTTTCATTATTTAAAAAGTTACGCGAACTAAATACGACCACCACCCTTTTTCGATCTATTCATGTAATTTTCATTTTCTCGGCGGTTCCTTTCCTCATTATAGCCATCGTCGTGGGGATACTGGCTCTATTCGTTCGCATAAGTATCATCATCATAATAGCCTCCATTATCATCATCATAACCTCCTTCATTTTCATAAACATTGTTACCTACTTCAGTATTGTTATCAATATTAGAATTATATCCTTCGTTCATATGTTGGACACCATGGTCAGAGCAATCGGTAGTGTAACGAGAATCATATGTAGGATTCGCATTCTCATAACCTTGTGTATTATCTCCAAATGAAAGATTACCAAAGTCATAAACAAAGTCACTCACCGGTAACCTTTCGTATGAGATCTCAACTTCGGGATCATGCCAATTGTATGGTAGAGGGACATGCTCTGGATTATTAACGGCTTCTTCTTCCAGCATATTTAACCATTGTTCTTCTTGAGGTAAAACCGGTGTTTCGTCTTCCCCTGCTATCCAGTCAAGCATATTGTTATCCCTCAAATGACTATGAACGTCGTGAACATCAATGTTATGTTGCCTTGCTTTACCTTTAATTATTTGTTGCTCCAACTTCAAATTGTACTGAACATATATACACCAGATCATTTATTCTCGATGAAAATAAACGATTGCGTAGTTTGGTATGGATTCTTTCAAACCGATATCATCTATAACGGGCTTGAACAGAGTAATTAAATACTCCGTTGTCAATCGATTATATTCTATGTCGACACTTTTCAAAAAAAGTAATTCCACTACCACTGTAAACTAGAAAATTTACAACTGTATGGTTGCTTTTGTTTTTCCAACCATCAGACATGAGTGTACAACCATATTCTCTCCGATAATGTCGTTGGACAGACACCACATCCTTTTCAATCCTTTGTTTTTCTGAAGTTAATATGGGATTCGACAACTTATAAGATGATGGAACTCTATAGGATTGGCCGAAATTCGCAACTGCATTAGATGCCTCGTGGTACTGAGATGAGTTAGCCACATTGAGGGGAATATCATTGGCATAGAAAAAATGTCCAGCAGAAGAATCGACTTTGTTAAAACTTAATTGAGTTGCCTCCCCCAATTGGATCAACCTGAATCTTCAAGTGAACCAAGTCCACTTCTTTGTTAAAACTTAAAATGAGATAAAATAAAGGGACAAGTCTACCTAGCTAGGTTATGGATTTTCTTAAATTGGATTGATGATTGTTTGATTCTTTCTTCACATTACTTATGTATGTATTGCATAATTGCTGCCGACAGAATTTAAGTGGCTATAACTGACCGTCACGAATATTATCAAACTTTCGTAATCTGTATGGTGAAAAACATTTTAAAACACCTACATAAGGAATATTAACATGACTATCAAATTATATATATTTTTTATACTAACAATAATCAATTAAAATGATAGTTTTAAAGATATCCCGTTTTTTAATGATATAGGTCATCTATTAGTAAGACAAAATTTAAAATTGAATAGGTCATCTATTTAGGGACGAAGGGAATATTAAAAAAGAAAAAAAACTTAGTCACAACGTTTTTTAGACGCGTTATAACGTTTTCACGCACGTTATAACCGTTGGATAGGAATTTCAGATCATAAAATTTTTTAATTTTCTATTCAACCGTTATGACGCCCGTTTTTTTGAAAAAAAACGTACAAAAAACGCGTTTTTTCCTAAATAACGCGTTTTTTGCCGAAAACGTGCTCACACCCATCAAAACGCGTTATAATGGTCACGCCTAGTACCCGTGACCTGAGTCATGACCCGTTTTTCAAACCTTGTTCAAACCCCATGTTTTGTCTCTCAATTGCTTTCTCCGATAATAAATTAAAATCAAACCCTTTCATAAATTTGACAAATTAAGATTAAATCACAAACAATCCCGTTCCAACCTAGGGTGATAAGGAGCTAATTTAACCTCTTAGTCCTTATATTGAAATCATGTAAATAAACAAACAAAATATAGAGAATCGGAATGAGCAATAGAAAGACAAACATAATTATCCTGATATCAGCAAAAATTAGTGTCAAAAAGAAAAACCTTAATATGAATCAACCAAAATAAGAGTTAGAATTATACCTAACATAATAGAACCCCGAATCACCCAGCTTAATCCCTCTATACTCAGCGAAAAACCCTAATCGTTGCGACTACCACAAGAGCCACGTCAACCCCAGATGGAGCCGACAAGGAGTGCTTTTAATACTCCTGGTGCAGGACGGGATTTTGTAGATGAAGAGGCTCACGTTTCCCTTGAGCGTCCATTAGAAAGGAATCAACAATCCAATTTCATCACACGTGAGGATCTGGAACGACTTCTCCAAAATCGAGGCAAAGAAAACCCGGCGACCATGCATCAGCATCAACCTCCTTATCCTCCTTATGTGCAAAGAGTTCCTCTTCCGATAGGATATTCTTCTCCTAAATTTTCCCTTTATGACCCAACTGGTAACGCTCGTGAACACATCTCTCTTTTTTTGGAATCGTTAGGAGAGCATTAATACAACCATGTATTTCGCCTAAAGGAGTTCTCAAAATCACTTACTGGGAGAGCATACACCTGGTACAACAACATTGCACCAAACAACATAGCCAATTGGTGTGAGATGGTTACCGCTTTCTATAAGAAATATTTTTTTGTGTCTGAGCAAATCACTCTGTCAGACTTGGGACGAATGTTTCAACGAAACAATGAGCATCTGAATGACTATGTCAAGAGATTCAGAATTCAGGCACTGAGCTACCACTTGGTCGATCGCTCCCTGTGGAGGAGGGGTGGCCGGTGATCACGACGTCACCCTGTTGACCATCTAGAATCCGATCTAAACCGTCCGACCAAGCTAGCGAAGTTGGACGGACGAGATGATTTGCGGCAGTTGTATACTGCAGTTGATTGTATTTTAGGGTTTGAAGCCGTGCGGCCACCCTACCATTGGGCCAAACGATTTGTGGCGTTTGCCACTGATTTGGACAGGCCGATTAGGTATACGCACAGATGGGTTGCTGGTAAGTGTGCAAGCATTTCGTTGGCCTCCTGAAATTAGATCTAGGCCGTCCGACTAGGCTGGCGAAGATGGACGGCCGTGATCGATTTGTAGCAGTTGCGTAACGCCGCTTATTCAATTTAGGGTTTTATAAGTGCGCGATCGCCCTACTTTGGGCAAGCGGTTCGACGTGCTTCTGGATTGCGGCATGTAATTCGATTAGCTGGGGATGGAGATGAGCCGCCGGCGATCATGTTGGCGCCTCTTTGATCGTCTGAAACACGATCTAAGCTGTCCAACTTGGCTGGCTAAGTTGGACGGATGTGATGATTGAGACCGTTATGATCGGTCTAGCTCGTTTGAGCTCTTTTTCAATAGCGAGATCACCCATGTTCTGGCTAACATTTGAGGGTGTTGTAGGTGAACTAAATGGATTCCGACCGAATGGGATGTTAGTGGACCCACCGGTGGTCATCATGATGTTCGCCTAGTTCCGCTAGGAGTAGGCTAGGCTTGTTGAATTGCGTGGCCAAATCGTGTGGCCGTGATCGTTTTTTTTAAGACTGACATGGACAGTCTAGATTTTCCTTAAGGAATTTAGGCGTGTCAATCGTGCTAAACTTTAATTAAAAAGCGCGTTGACACAAAAATCTCTTCACCAGAGAGTGGTGTAGCATGTGCAAGTGTTTTCATGCGGATCTCAATACTGACACTTCGGGAGATTCGTGCTACTCCGCTGCGAGTGAACATTAATCGTCATGTCATGCCAATATTGAGAGTTCTGCTGGGGAACATAGCATAGGAAAATACTAGACAGGTAATGCATTAGTAAATAATGCTGGTGGAAAATAAAATTCATAGAATATTTGGGATTGTTGCTATATGCACCATTCTGAGTGAATTATATATATATATATATATATGCAAATATATATTGAATTGCTCAATACATTCATAAGCGAAGAGGTTTATGCACTCATTACTTTCAAATGGCCTTTGTTCCTTTGCAGGATGACGGCACATTAAATACAGGGTTTTACGATTTTACCCTCGAACTAAAAACCACCATCAACAAGAGGAACAAGTGGCTTTTCTGAAGGGCAGAAATATTCATGAAAATATTAGCCTTGCTTCGGAAATGGTCAATGAAATTCAGATTAAGCGTAAGGAGGGTAATATGGGGCTAAAGTTGGACATCCTCATGCCTTTGATACAGTGAGTTGGTCTTTTATTCTCGAAAATTTTCGCCGTTATGGTTTTTCGAAAGATTGGTGTGATTGGATTCTAATGATTTTGAAGTCTGCTAGAATTTCTTGTTAATGGTAGCCCGGAAGGTTTTTTCAGGATTGATAAAGGCCTTTGGCAGGGGGACCCTTAATCTCCATTGATTTTTGTTTTGATTGAAGATGTCCTAAGTAGAAATATTACGAAGCTTTTTCGTGAGGGTAGTATGACTACTATGGTCACGAGAAAGGGCATATCTCCTACCCATTTATTTTTTGCGGATGACATTATGATTTTTTGTAAGGGTAACATGAAAAGTTTGAGGAATCTGGTGGCTCTTTTGAGTTCATATCAGCGTGCTTCGGGTCAAACAGTGAGTAGGGAGAAGAGTAAGTTGTACTATGGAGGGGGGTCTTTGAGGAGGAGGGCGACTATTGCTTAATTTTTAGGCATGAATATTGCTTCTTTTCCGGATAAGTATTTGGGAGTGAAGGTAATGCCTGGTGCTGTTAAGTATCATCATATTAGTAATGTGGTTGAAAAGATTAAAGAGCAACTAGCTGGTTGGAAGGGTAGGATGTTATCTTTTCAAGATAGAGTGGTGCTGGTCAAATCAGTAATTGCTAGTTATTCTATACATAATATGGTTGTTTACAAATGGCCTAGAAAATTCATTCATCAATGTGAGGTTGCAATCCGTAATTTTTTGTGGTCGGGAGATTCTCAGGTTAGTAGATCTTTTGTAGTTGCATATCATAAGATTTGTGCCCCTTACTCGGAAGGTGGTCTTGGTATCGCTCAAATGCGAGTTATAAACAAGGCAATGTTGATGAAGTTGTGCTGGAAAATTCGTACTTTAAAAGAGGTTTGGGCGAGATTCCTGGTGGCCAAATTTTTCAAGAGAAATGGTGAACTGGTTGGTTATACTAAATCTTATATTTTCCCTGGTTTTCGGTGGGTTTATAAGGAGGTGGAGTTTAATTCTAAGGTGTTGGTCGGAGATGGAAGAACAACGTCATTATACTTTGACTCATGGTGGGGCGACAACTCAGTGGCTGATGTTTTGGGACCAGCAAACTTGGAAAGAACAATAATGGTCAGCGATATGCTGATTGATGGTGAGTGGACGTTTACACAACAAGCTACTCAAAATTTATTGGCAGCTGGCGCAGTTTTGGAGGACTTACCCACTCCTATGGGTGGATCGGACTATTGGGTTTGGAAGCCAGAACACAAGAGCGTGTTTTCTGTAGCTTCGGCTAGAGAACTGATTCGTAGGCGTTGTCCAATTTTGGAGGTTGCTTTGGAGGCCGGCTATTCACCCTTCTCTTGCCGCTAGAAACTGGAAATTGCTCCGGGGAGCTTGTGCTACGCTGGACAAGGTACGAAGTCATTTTAAGCACCAAGTGATTAACAAATGTTGTTTATGTAACAGAGATGAAGAGTCGTTGGAGCACATACTTTGGTCATGTGATTTTGCGATGAAAGCTTGGAACTGGATTTCGGAGGTTTTTATCTCATGACTAACCAAAATCTGACGACAGCATATAAGGAAGCAAAGGGGAAGAGTCGTATGTTTAAGGATTTATGGCTGTTATCTATTCTTGTGGTTCGTTCGGAGCTTTGGATGACCAGAAATGGTTGTGTTTATGACAATCAAAGGGTTAATTGGCATTTTTTTACAAGAAAGTGTTCAATCAAATTCATGATTGTTCACGGCGATTAAAGGGATGTATGTATAACAACCAAGAGGAGTTACGGGTACTTGCTTACTTCAGAGTGCAGCATAGGAGAGTGAAGTTTTCTGTTCCAAAGGAGTGTATTTGGGTAGCTCCGGAGGAAAATGAGTTGATGTTGTGTTGTGATGGTGCTGCGAGGGGCAACCCGGGAAGAGCTGGGGCTGGCGTTGTAGTCCGTGATTCAGCTGCTACTGTTTTAGGAGCCATGAGCGTTGGTTTTGGGATACAAACTAACTATTTGGCGGAACTTTTTTGTGTTATTATTGCTTTAGAGTGGGCTGTTAAGTTTGATGTGCACAACATTTGCATTCGAACTGATTCTATGGGGGGTTGTGGCCTTTTCTGGTAATATTTTGGGAGTCCCTTGGTTTATGAGACCAAGATGGGTGGCGGTAAGAGCTAGATACAATATGATTCGCTTTGTGCATACTTACAGGGAAGCAAATTTTGCAGCTGATGCGATGGCCAAAAGAGGTTGTCGTTTGGAAGATGGTGTTGGAATAAGTTATGATAATAGACCTGATTTTCTTTCATTGGTCAAGTTACCTAATGTAATCTATTTTCGTTTTGATTAATTTGTTTAGTTTGTGAGTTTTTGGGGTACTCTACCTCTTTTCTTACAAGCTATGTTGTAAATATTTGCTATTTATTAATACATTTTGGATTTACCAAAAAAAAAGGGGTCAACTACATTCCAGTCTGAAGTTAACTTGTAGTAGGCTAGAGTCTATAGCGGTTTAATACAGTGTGGTGTTCAAATCTGGACTAGGTCCCGTGGTTTTTCTGCATTTGCGGTTTCCTCGTTAACAAAACTTCTGGTGTCTGTGTTATTTCTTTTCCGCATTATATTTTCTATATAATTGAACTATCACAGGTTGTGCGTAGTTCAATCAATTGGTAAATCCAACCTTTGGTTGTTGATTGAAATTGATTGACACTTGAACATTGGTATTTGATTTGTTGTTTATCATAATAATCAAGCTCGCAGATTTCTATCTGTTTGATTTGTTGATTAAATTGAGAAACAGAGATATAACTCTTGGATATATTTTCCTTGATTGAGTCTGACTGTCTAGTTGATTCTCTTGGAATTATATTGGAGTTAGTCCATACAGATTGCCTAAACGAAATATTGGGCGTGGTTGTTAGACCCCCGCTTTTTCAATTGGTATCAGACCATGCAAACACGTTTAAGACCTCATAAGTCTGTGTTTGTAGCAATCTTATTTTTGTGGATAGAAGGTTGTCTTATTTTTACGCACATAAAAATGTCTTCCAAAGTTTTTGATTATGCCAAATGTCTTGGGCTTACCTCAAAAGATAACTCCTTAGATGATTCTTCTGAATCCCGAGGTAGAAAATTTTTGCTACCAGATTCTGATAGCATTCCCTATGATGAGACAGTTGACACTATGTCAGAAGCTGAAATGGAACTCACCAGAACATTAAAAAAATCTGCTGAGATTATTGATATTCAAGAATCTAAAATAAAGTGTCTTGGAGAAAAACATGCTCAACTTCTTGATGAACTTGAGAAGTCTCTTTATCGAGAACGGGAACTCTACAGTATTGTTGAGTCCTTCTCTAACAATATCAAAAACCTTTTTCAAGAAACTACCCGACTGCGTGAAAAGATTAGTGTTCTTGAAGATATTGTTAAAGAAGATTCAATTAGAGAAAAACGTTTGATCGAGACTCATTCATCAGATCTGAACAACATTCGTGCTGAAAAAGAGAAACTGGTCGCATCTCTTCTCCTTGCCCAGGAACAATGCAATTCCTTGAAAAAGGAAAACTCTGTTTTAATGAGAAACCTCCTTCTGTTCCTTGTTCTAATTCTCATGAGGGATTACAGTACATGAAGAATTTTACTCCAAAGGAAGCGTCTGCTAAGAAATGTTTACATAACTTGCAGTCTTCCAATAGGGATATGAGTTTAAAACAGGTTCCTTCCCATGTGTCTCTTCCACGAACCTTTTCTTTCTGCGGAAAAAGAAATCATTATGATTCACATTGTTTTGCTAGAAAGAAACAGATTTATGATCTTCAAAATCTAATTCTTTTTGCTGTTGACAGAGTGAATTGTCTTACCACATCTACAATGGATTTCATTCCTGCATAAAACCATAATTCTCGTGCACAAGGTTTCCAAAGTCACTCTTCTAGAAATCTCTACAGGAATTGTGTCCCTCTTAATGGTGCTAATTTTTGCGCCACAAATGTTCACATTCCCAGTGCTAATGAGAATAAGTCTGGTAGACCTAAGTCTATGAAATGGAATTCTCTCAATTCTGACCCTCTGGAACCAATCTCTAGAGGTCCTAGAATGAGTCCTCAGAAAAATCCTTCTGATGGATACTCAAAAAGTTTTATGTCTTATTCCCCTGGGATAAGAAACAACCGAAGGAAGGTAAGGAATACGAGACTCAAACATTCATATGGTATTTACACCTCATCTCTCAATATTCATGGTGGGATTATGTCTCACTTTTCTACCTAGCTCTAGGTAATTTCATCCTTGTATCTAGCTTGAGAGTTATAAGGATGACATTTGCGAGATGCTCAAGTCTACTGTAGGTTACCATCTGTCTTGTGTTTGAAATAGTTGTTTTCTTATTTTGTGAATGTTGAGTCATATCTTGACTCATAGTAACAAGTGTATCTTTTTCATATGCTCTGATTTAAAGTAATTTTTTTGATTATTGAGCTATGAAAGTAAGAGATATCTGAAAACAGAGTGTATCTCCTTTTTTTTAGATCGTTTCTGATCCATTAACCTTCCATATCAGGTCCACGATCGTTCGTGTCTTACTTGGGAGTTTTTAGGCTTTCCATAACAAGGGTGTCCTTCTCTTGTTTGTAAACATATATATAGTATATTGTTTTTCCATCCCTAATAAAAAAAAAATGGAGAACTCTTCAAGACCTTTGGAAGTGGTGAATCTTGAAATGAAAGAAGACATTTAAGCATGCGATTCAGTTCAAGAACTTTTCTTAAAAAAGATGATTGCAAGGAAAGAGTACAACTCCTGGATTGGTGAATCTGTTAAGGATTTAATTCTTTTTCAGAATGACTCAAAGGTTGAATTTGCAAATCTTCAACTGCAAATAAATCAGCTTATTGATGGTCAGACCAAAATCATTGAAAATCAAAATGTCTTGATTCTGAATCAGAAGAAAATCATCGTGGATTGCGTCAAAGCTAGGCAGCTTGCCCGCATTGTTGATCGAAAAGCTAATGTTCTAACCCATGAACATGGAATCTCTACGGTCAAAAGAATCAAGGATATCAGTGATACCTTTTATGAGGGAGTCTTCCAAAGGTATGAAGTTATCGAAGAAACTTGATTTTTTATTTTGTCTAGGAAACTTCTTATGAAAATTTATTCTTGTGTTTTAAGAAGGATAACTAGGGTTTGGAATAGCATATATTGTGATTACACATAGCTATTGCCAACGATTTTCATCTTGCTATGTTTTTAGATTTATTTATTTAACTTCTAAGTTATTTGGAAGATGATTTTGCAGTATTAATCTTTATTGGTTTCATATATTGCAAATAATGTTATGGGATATGTGTGTTTACGTCCGTGAACTATGATTATCCCATATATGTCCAAAGTTAAGTCTATTATGTCATTATGCAAATATTGATGGAAAATAGAATGAACTTTTGATTTATATGTTGAAGATTAAGTCTATGGTATCATTATGCAACTTTTGATGAAAAATAAAATGAATCTTTGAATATTCCGCAGTATTGATCTTTCCCTGATCCACTTCTATGTGAAAGTACTGTATGGCTTCGTAAGTTTTCTTATGTTGAGCATTTCTGATTAAATTAATCATTGAGGTTTCTTTGTGGTTAATTTAATTGAGTTTACTGGATACAAATTCATGTTTCATGTGGTTTGTTAATGTCCAAAGAAATCCTTCTTTTCTTGTAAAAGTAAGGTCGCTCTTGTTGTTCTTTCGGGAATGACAGTTTATGGGGGAGAGTTCGTAATTGAACTTGTGCTTAATTGCCAAATCTTTGTGGAGAGTGCGGCTATGGAATATTGTAGGAGTTATCTTGTATCTTTATAAACTCCTTAATGAATACACTAAGTTTCGACCATGTGAAATCATCGAGTATGTTCTCTTTTAGTCATGAAGTATCTCTTTGAGAATTTCATTATGATCCCGCTAGTTTTCGTACCTTTGCCAATTTATATTGACAAAAAGGGGGAGAATTATTTGTAGTTCACACTACATATACATATGGTTTACAGATCATTATGTATGGGGGAGTGATTTTCATTGTGAGATGAAGTATTGACTAAGAGGGAGTGATACATATCACCGTAGTATTATTTTAAAAGTTGTGATACAATTGAACCTTGATGCTGTGTAATAATACTATGACACTGTATAACAATAATTGAGAACATTTGTTGTCTTATTGTTATGGCTACGGGTCTTCAACAACTATGATGCTGAGTTGAACACGTTCAGAATCACTGGAGTATTTGGAGTGACGAAGAATTCAAGGAATGTTGAAGAACCAAGGAAATCAAGCATTTGGATGAGAAGCTACAAAGTTTATTTATTTTGTAATCCATATGTATTGATAGTTTTGTCACTAAAATTGACAAAGGGGGATATTGTTAAGAGCACTGCTCGGTCGAACTCGCAAGCGTTGTTATTTTGTAATCCATATGTTAGGTATTTCCCACCTTAAATTTTACTTTGAATGACTAAATTTTACATTGAGGACAATGTAAAGTTTAAGTGTGGGGGAGTGTTATAGAGTTTTTAGCCTTGTTATTTACGGGGAAAAAAATTGAAAAAAAATAAATGATAAACTCCTAAGTCTGGAAACTTGTGCCTTACACTAATGGAAACATCATGGTTGTAGGAGTTGAGGGACCCTTTAATAAAGTTTATTCATAAAAGGACAGAGCTCAGGTGTTAGAAATAACATGATAGTTGTTACCATATCTCGGAATCGTGTCACCATATCACCTTCTGTTTTTATTTTTCCATTTTTCTCTTGTTTCTCTAAGTGAATTGGTGGGGCCCATATCGAATTGTTATCACTGCTAGGCTGAAATATAGTGATTGAGTTACTAAAAAAAAATACCAGACCAATTAGACCAACCGGTGTATAAAAAAAATGAAAAAAAAGACACTTGGATAGCAATATGTGTGTGTTCTCCCTGTCTCCGTCGCCTAAACAAACGTGGAACGCAGGATCCATAGGAGTTACCATGTAATCTGCTGACAAGAAGCATGCGCTTGGATCCAAACGATCTAATCATGTTGTCAATTCGAAGAAGAAAAAAAATCTGAAAAAAGAAAAGAAAAAAAAGAATAATAATAATTTATTATTATTCAATAAAATCGACTGCTGGTTCCCTTGTATATGCCAGCTGAGTTGATCTAGAATTAAGATTGTCGACCGCTGGTTCCCTTGTATATGCCAGTTGTGTTGATATTAGAAATTAGACCAGTATCTCAATCCAATAGGATTTTTAGGTTTTATCTTGGCAGTGACCTTCAGACAGGTATGGGAAACACCGTTCACCTAAGTTAACATTCGCAAACATCTATCTCTATATCCATCTTCTTAATCTTTTCATGTGATTGTGGTTAGTTAGATTCTGAGTATTGTGGTTTGTTCGACTTTCTGAGTAGAGCTCTACTTATACATGAATTTGGGTTCGCATCAGGGTACTTCCTCTTATAATCATTGATAGTATGCCAACTAAAGACATTGTTTAGTGTCGTTCGTAATTTTTTCACATGTAACTTGAGTTCGAAATATAGGTTTTGTGGGTATACCTCTTGTAAACCCTCACTAGACTATAACTCGTCCACTAGGGACACCTAGGGGTTCAAAGGCTTGTTATACATGCTAAGTGTGACCGTATCCTCAACTAAATGGAGTTGTATGTATGTTTTTAGAATTATTTTAGTTTGCTTTGCTCGAAGACTAGCAAAGTCTAAGTGTGGGGGAATTTTATAGGTGTCTAAAACACCTTGATTTTTATCTATTGTTTATGCTTTCTTTGCTAAGTTTTCTTGTAAAATATATATCTTATGTTTGCTTTTGAGTGTTCAGGTACTTTGGAGTCATTTGGAACAAAAGAAGAAGAAACGTTGCTTGAAAGGCAAAAAGGTGCAAATGATATTGGAGGGGAAATTATTTCTCATTATTTGCTTTTATTTCTTCATCTCTGTCTGAAAAGCATGCCAGCTTTAGTGATGCAAATTATTGCCTGAAAAGCATGACATCTTTAGTGATGAAGAGAAATTGAAGAGAAGAAGTGAATCTGAGAAATAAGAGACGGATGTTGTTGGTGGAAGGATTCGAAGAAGGGCAGAATCGTAATTGCACAAGCAAACGCTATCGGGAGCACAATGGAGGATACGGAACAGTCGACATCAACAATACAAGTTGCGAAAGGGCTACCATTTGGTTGGCCTTTATCCTTTTTATGGGTGCCTAGAATTATCCTGGGTATCCCCTATCTACTTCACCTGAGTGGTTATATCCACTTTTCTTTCCTACACAACACTAAATTTCAGAGAGAAATAATTTCTCTCATCATTGCTTTCTCTCTGTCATACTCCACCTGAAACCAAGAAGAATGGCGGCTCCATCAGAATTCAGAAGAGGGAGATCGAGAGAGGAATGGGGGTGTCTGTTAACTTTCGATTTCAAGAAGAACAAGAGCAATTTGTGTTGCTGCTGTTGTAGAAAATCAGTGAAGAAAGCTAGGGTTGCTGTTTTGGTTAACCAGATGAAGAAATTGAGATATGATGGAGCAATTTTTAGCGATTCAGATGTGATATGAGAAGAAATGAAATGGGATCTGTTGAATGAAAGGCATAATGATGCTGCTGCTGTTGAATCAAAGATGGGTAATCTTGAATTTGAGTTTTCATGGAAGTTATGGTGCTGATGTTCATGGGTTTGAGTGGTTTTGAGTTCTGGTACAGAGTTTAGAAGCTGATTTAGCTGAATTAGAGAAGGAATTGAAGACAAGGGAGGATTAGGGTTCGATTTGTGAAGAAAGTTGTTGTAGTTTGTTGAACTCTGTTGGTGGAATTAGAGATTGAAGTTGTTCTTTCTGTGAGATTTGGATTTGGGGATGATTTGAGAAGGAAAGGAGGAAGCAGAAGTGGTGAGCTTGGTTTGTTAACTGAGGGCATCATGAGTTGTTTTGGAATTGCTGCTAGCTGTGTGGTGGTAGCCAGTGTTGGTGTTGAAATGGTGGTGCTAGAATGGAGCTGGTGGTGGTCTCTGTTGAAGTGTAGAAGATGAAGAAAGTGGTTGGAGTTGAGAATTAGAAGATGGGTGTGCTGGTGTTGTTGTTTACATGGTCAAGAAGATGAGAATGGATGAACTGAAATGGGTACTTGTTGCCATGAAGCAATAGATGTATGTTTAGGAACTTTACAGGGAAAGATGCAGCGCAACTGGTGATTGAGAAGGAATGTAGTTGGTTGATGCTCATGGAATGAGGAAGTTGAGTTAAGAAAAAGCATTGACTGGGATTGATACTGCGGGTGGAATTGTTAGTGCTAATGTTGTAGTTATGAACTGAATTGCAGGTGTTGTTGGTGGTAGTGAAGCTTGTGCTGTGTAGAGGAAGGAGCTAATGATGTTGTCGTTAGTTGAGCTGAACTGCGGAGGCGAAGAGTGGTACAGCTACGAAGTGTTCCAGGACATAATAATGGACTGCAGTTTGAACACAAGACTGAGAAAGAGCTGGAGGGTTGTCTGTGTTGTGTATTTGAGCACAAGAGCAAGGACCTGATATGCTGTTGGATTTGAGTTGCAGCTACTGTTTGGTTTGACTGCAGGTGAATGAGAGTGGTGTATGAATTGTAACAGATGGAAGAATGGCGTGACTGAATGAAGGAATGAGTGGATGAATGTTTAGTTTGCAGTTGTAGTTGATGTTACAGGGAATGGCGCTGAAGAGATGGAGATTGAGCTGCAACAGGGGACAAAGAAGATAACTAAGAAACAGTTGAGAGAAAATGGTTGTGCTGTGATGCAGTACTGCGGCAAGGAAGTATCTGAAGCTGTTTGTTGATACCGAGAGGAACTGATACACATGGAACGATTGAATGGCGATGGAGGCGAAGCTGTAACTGGTGCTGGCAATAGTAGTGCAAGTGAGTTGCAGAAGTATGAGCTGAATATGAGGAGTGAAGCGCGATCATGGCTGGAGAGCACTGCTGAAGCGTAATGATTGTGCAACAGAACTCTGGCCGTGCAAAAGCCTGACTCTGACTCACCTTTCTGACTCGGACTGACTCAGAGCTGACTCCTTTGACCAACCACCTGAGATGTTTTCCAGTCACATGAGATGATCTTGCCGGTAACTTCCGGCCAACTTCCGGCAATGGAACCAGTTTTTCGGCGACAACCTTTCGAGCATATTTTTTACATGGGTTTCTTCTTACATATGGGCTTGGAGGATTTCTATCTATTGGACTTTTGAAGACTTGACCCAAGGAGGAGATAAAAAGAAGATTTCTACAACTTTGGAAGGTTATCACATATCAAGTATTCTACTTGAAGCTTTGAAGCGATGCAACTACGCTACTAGGGTTTGCTTTGTTTCATCTTTTTTATTCAATATTTTTGTGATGAACTCCATAGCTATGAGTAGCTAAATCTTATATATTATTGGTTAAGGATGTAGTCCGATGTCTACAACTTGTGCTTGATTAATGCATTAGTTTCTCTCTTGATTATCGTTCAAATCTCTATTGTTTTTAATAATCACATGATTGATGTATTGTGATAGGATTTAGATGTTTGTTTAGTTAAGTGGCCAATTAATTGAACTTGCATCCTTGTCCATAGCTAATTGAGGGTTTATCATCGAGCGATAACCCTAAATACAAGTAGCATGATATGATTACGGTTTGTAGTGATACACTCTTGTAATCATATGTAGAGTTTGACCCTTGTCCGAATTGTCATGCGCAACGTACGACAATTGCATTGATTAGCCTATTTCTGGAACTTAATGCTCCTAGGAATTGAACTTAATTAGCGCAAGGTGTTAGGTTATTCTTTAGATAGAATTCATACTCACAGCTCTAATGTGTGTGTTGATGAATTAGGAAATTAACGAATTATCTTGCTCACTTGATAGTCTAGGGCTTTTGATAATAAAAGAGATTAAATCGTATTTGTAATCATGTATGCAAACACTTGTTTCAGATTGAAGATGAATTCCTTGACCAATATTCTCAACTCTTGATTACTTTCTCCAATTTACTTTGCTTTTGATTTATTTTTATTGCTTTGCATAAAATCAGAAATCCCCCCAATTGGTTACTTAGGAAATTAAAAACATAATAACTACAATTACCTATCTGTGGAAACGAATTCTTTCTTGTCATATACTTTAGGAAAGTGAAATTATTTTTGACGCATACGACAGCGATCTTACTCTACGCACTTGATTTCCTTAGATGGTCTCACCCACAACTAAGAGTTGCTATGACCCAAAGTCGAAGACTTGATAAACAAATCTGCCTCACACAGAAAAGTCTATTGAATAGATAAATCTATCTCCCACAGAAATACCTACGATTTTTGTTCCGTCTTTTGATAAATCAAGGTGAACAGGAACCAATTGATACACCGGACTTATATTCCAGATGAACAGCCTAGTAATATCAATCACCTCACAATGATCTTAACCATATGGAAGCGGAACAAGATATTGTGGAATCACAAACGATGAGACAAAGATGTTTGTGACTACTTTTTATCTTACCTATCGGAGATTGAATCTCGAGCAAATCTTAGAGAAGATAGTACTCAATACGATAGAACAAAGTAAGATCAGAACACGCAACAACAGAGAATATAGTTGGGTCTGGCTTCAGAATCCCAATGAAGTCTTTAAGTCGTTAACCTATAATGGTTTTAGAAAAACCTAGGTTAAAGGAGAATCGACTCTAGTCGCAACTAGTATCACACAGGAGGTGTGGGGATTAGGTTTCCCAGTTGCTAGAGTTCTCCCTTATATAGTCTTCAAATCAAGGTTTGCAATCAATGTTACCTTGGTAACAAAGCATTCAATATTCACCGTTAGATGAAAACCTGAAATGTACTTTCATTTAGATATGGGTAACCATACCTAAACATGTACGCATAGTTTGCTAAACAATAGTTAGCCGAAGTTATCCATATGAACACTTTCATATCAACCTTGAAGCAAAATCGATTTTGATTCACTCGAATCAATTCATGAACATTATAGCCACGGTTTGCAAAGATTGCGTTCCTTATTATATTAATGTATTTGTTCACGAATAAACCGATTTTAGAACTTAACCCACTCAGGTATGCAAACGGTTATGCATACCTGGAGTTCCCGGACCTGGTCAGTTCTCCAGTATGCAAACGGGTACGCATACTGTCGTTCACGACCAACATCGGTTGAAATTAGTACGCATACGGGTATGCATACTATGTTCCCGTACTTGGAATATATCTTCAACAGTTAGCATACAAGTACGCGTACTGTGCTATATCTAATCAATAGTTAATCGTTCGAAACTCAATTTTAATCATTGAAACATTCTTAGAAGACGGGAATAGCTGTCTCACACAAACTATTAGCTTCAAAGCAATTTTCAGGTGATCAATAGATCAATACGAAACATTCCGAGTCTATATCAAATGACTGTCTCACACAAATCATGTAAGATGTTACCAGGCGATTTTCACATGATCATCTTTTGAGTGATAGATGAGTTCAAGTCTCCACATACCTTTTGTTGATGAAGTTCCACAAGCTCCCCTTAGTAGTTCTTCGTCTTCAATCGATGAATGTCGTGAAGTCTAAAGCTCAACTACACATTTTATTCTAATCCGAGACATAGCTATAAGTAGACTAGAAACCAAGACTTATAGTTTTGACAACTAAACTTGAAAAACAAGCTTGAGATAGCAACGCTTGCGAGTTCGACCGAGCAGTGCTCTAACAATCTCCCCATTTGTAAATTTTAGTGACAAAACTATCAGTACATATGGGTTACAAAATAAATAAACTTTGTAGCTTATCATCCAAATGCTTTATTTCCTTGGTTCTTCAACATTACTCGAAATCTTCGTCACTTCCAAGTACTCCAGTGATTCCGAACGTGTTCAACTCAGCATCATAGTTATTGAAGATCCGTAGCCATAACAATAAGAAAACAGTTGTTCTCAATCATTGTTATATAGTGTCATAGTATTATTACACAACATCAAAGTTCAATTAAATCACAACTTTGACAATAATACTATGGTGATATGTATCACTCCCCCTTAGTCATTACTTCATCTCACAATGAAAACCACTCCGCCTTACATAATGATCCGTAAACCATATGTATTTTTAGTGTGAACTACACAATAATTTTCCCCCTTTTTTTCAATATAAATTGGCAAAGGTACGAAAACTAGTGGGATCATAATGAAATTCTCAAAGAGATACTTCATGACTAAAAGAGAACATATCAACTTTGTTTCGATGATTTCACATAGTCGAAACTTAGTGTATTCATCAAGGAGTTTATAAAGATACAAGAAAATTCTCCTACAATATTCCCCACAAAGATTTGGCAATTAAGCACAAGTTCAATTAACAACTTTCCCCCATATAATGCCATTCCCGAAAGAACAACAAGAGCGACCTTACTTTTACAAGAAAAGAAGGATTTCTTTGGACATTAACAAAGCACATGAAACATGAATTGTATCCAGAAAACTCAATTAAATTAACCACAAAGGAACCTCAATGATTAATTTAATCGGAATTGCTCAACATAAGAGAACTTACGGAGCCATATAGTACTTTCACATAGAAGTGGATCAGGGAAAGATCAATACTGTGGAATATTCAAAGATTCATTCTATTTTTCATCAATATTTGCATAATGACACAATAGACTTAATCTTTGACATCAAAAGTTCATTCTATTTTCCATTAGTATTTGCATAATGACACAATAGACTTAACTTTTGACATATATGGGACAATTATTTGCAATATATAAAACCAATAAAGATTAATACTGCAAAATCATCTTCCAAATAAACTTTAGAATTTAAACAAATAAATTTAAAAACATTGCAAGATGAAAATCGTTAGCATAGCAATGTGTAATCACAATATAGGCTATTCCAAACCCTAGTTATCCTTCTTAAAACACAAGAATAAATTCTCATAAGAAGTTTCCTAGACATTAATAACTCTGAAAAATTATTTATCATCCCCGAACTCCTTGTCGTCAACAACCATTGGAACATAAGGTTCACGAAGAAAGGAGTCAATTCCAACAAACCTTCTTGACTGATGCCGAACCAGGGACTTCTAAATTTCAAGAGTCCTTAGAACAATATCCTTTATTTGTTGAATCTCCTTCCTTGTTTCCTTTAACTCTTCAAGAACACCAGAAAACTTCTGAAGATTAGAGGGGATAGCCTTTGGTTTCTTCATATTCTTCATTTTTCTTTTCAAAGTTGTAGAGGAAGGAGACTTATCTTTTTCCTTCATGATTGATGGCTTAACAATCATATTAACATATTTTCCATCAGAAGACATGATGCTTGGAGTCCATACAATTATGGAATTGTGAAAGAATTACACAATTAAACCTCAACAAGCAATCTTGTGATAAAAAAGAGTTTTCAGGGAAGGAAAAAGGAATGTAGGGTTACGGAACCTATATATAGTAGGATTCACGTACGACCAATTCATAGCCTTAAAGAAGGTAGAATTGTCTGTTTTAACCCTCTTTTAATGAAAAAAAAAAAGGAAAACCTTTTCAATACCAAATTATGATATGAAAAGATCAACAGAATTCCAAAAAAACACAAAGAAGAAGAAAAAAAACACAATAATTTTCTTTTTCCTAAAGCCTGATCCGTGCACATCTCTTGTCTCTTTGAATACAGGCACATGAGACAAGATGCACCTTCAACACGATCAAGCTGTGTTCGGGTGAACAATAATCTGTCCAGCATTTAATTCTTGTATGGAATTCCAAATACCCTTTTTCACAGAATGTTTAGACCTTGTTCTTTTCTGGAGAGGTCTAATCAATTCTTTAGAAATTAACTTTTTCGGAGAGGAATTGAGTTTACTTACCTCAGATGAGTTAGACTTCTGAACAAGTTTGAGCTTGTTTGCTAATCGATTTGCTCTCCGTTGAAGTTTATTGACATATCTTATTTTATGCTTGTACTTGTAACACTTAGAGAGTTCATGACCCTTAAAAGTACAATAAGAACATGTCAATGTGGAGGACGGTTCAGACACCATAGCTGAGCATGCTGCTAAACAAATTGAGGTACCTGAAATATGTGAAATAGAATTTTCAGTAGACAGGGAAAAATCCATTTTATCCTCCATAGTGGTTGACGAAGTTTCTCCAGGAAGAATATCAAGATTGATGTACGTATTGCTACAATTATCAAAATCAACATTTTCACCAAAGAGTGCAACACTTGACTTTTCATCTTCATTTGAATCATAGTGATCAGACATCTCATCAAGAGTTGCAGCAAGACCTTTGTTCCCAGTGTATTTTCTACGATTTGGACATTCATTAGCAAAATGACCAAAACCTTTACACTTAAAGCACTGTGGCATATCTTCATCATCAGTATAACCAGTGTCCTTGTTTTAAGGAGGAGCACGGTCATGAGGTTTGGTTGATGACCTGGGTTTATCTCTGATGAACCGTTTACTTCTCTTCAAAAGAAGTTCTCTAAACTTTCTTGTGATCAGTGAGACTGAGTTATCAAGATCTTCATCTAATGAATCAGTCTCAATAGGATCAACAACAGAGTTGCCGACACTTTTACTTTTGTCAAGCAATTTAGTGTTCTTTTGTGCTTTGAAAGCAATATCCTTCCTAGATTTGGATGTACGCTCAGGATCAAAGATCTTTAACTTCCCAACCAGAGTATTTCTGGATAAAGTATTAAGGTTATTTCCTTCAATGATGGCATGCTTCTTAGAATCGTGTTTGGCTGGCAACGATCTGAGAATTTTCATCACAGTGTCCTTTTCAGGAATAGTCTTACCCAATGCAAAAGATGCATTAGGAATTTCATACACTTTGTAATTAAACTCATCAAATGAATCTTCATTAGCCATAGGAAGGTTTTCCCAATCAGAATTTAGGTTTTGAAGGCTAGCGCGCTTCTTTCTCATAGGAATTTCCTTCGAATACAGTTTCTAAGATATCCCAGGCTTCTTTAGACTTAGTGCACGTAGTCACATGGTGCTGAAGATCTGGGGTAATGGCATGGATGATAGTATTTAATCCATCAGAATTTTTCTTTGCAGCAAGAATCTCGGCAGGATCATATGTACCAATATCCTTCGGAACAGTTACATCGCCTTCTGCAACAACCGGAGGATCATGGACATTAACTACACGAACCCATGATTGAAAATCACGCGCTTGAAGAAAGCCACGCATAGTAATTTTCCACCATAAGTAATTCGATCCATTGAAGACTGGTGGTACGTTTATAGAGATAGCGTTTCTGTGCATAGAGTCAGATTGCTACAAACACAGACTTATGAGGTCTTAAACGTGATTGCCTACTCTGATACCAATTGAAAAAACGAAAGTATAACAACCACACCCAATATATTTTTTCGGCAATCTGTATGGACTAACTCCAATATATTTCCAAGTGAATCAACTAGACAGGCAGACTCAATCAAGGAAAATACATCCAAGAGTTGTATTTTGTTTCTCAATGTAATCAGTAAATCAAACAGATAGAAATCCGCGAGCCTGATTAATATGAGAAACAACTTGAACGGTACCAAAGACCAATGTTCAAGTGTCAATCAATTTATATCAATAACCAAAGGTTGGGCAATCTAATTGATTGAACTACGTACAACCTGTGATACTTGAATTATATAGAAAATATAATGCGGAAAAGAAATAACACGAACACCAGAAATTTTGTTAATGAGGAAACCGCAAATGCAGAAAAACCCCGGGACCTAGTCCAGATTTGAACACCACACTGTATTAATCTGCTACAGACTCAAACCTACTACAAGTTAACTTCGGACTGGAATGTAGTTGAGACCTAACAAATCTTACACTGATTAAGGTACAGTCGCGTTCCTTACGCCTCTGAATCCCAGCAGGACTCTATGCACTTGATTCCCTTAGCTGATCTCACCCACAACTAAGAGTTGCTACTACCCAAAGTCGAAGACTTGATAAACAAATCTGTCTCACACATAAAAGTATAATGAATAGATAAATTTGTCTCACACAGAAATACCTACAAGTTTTGTCTGTCTTTTGATAAATCAAGGTGAACAGGAGCCAATTAAAACACCGGACTTATATTCCCGAAGAACAACCTAGTAATATCAATCACCTCACAATGATCTTAACCGTATGGAAGCGGAACAATATATTGTTGAATCACAAACGATGAGACGAAGATGTTTGTGACTACTTTTTATCTTACCTATCTAAGATTGAATTTCGAGCAAATCTTAGAGAAGATAGTACTCAATACGATATAACAAATTAAGATCATAACACGCAACTACAGACAAAATAGTTGGGTATGGCTTCAGAATCCCAATGAAGTATTTAAGTCGTTAACCTATAGTGGTTTTAGAAAAACCTAGGTTAAAGGAGAATCGACTCTCGTCGCAACTATTATCATATAGGAGGTGTGGGGATTAGGTTTCCCAGTTGCTAGAGTTCTCCCTTATATAGTCTTCAAATCAGGGTTTGCAATCAATGTTACCTTGGTAACAAAGCATTCAATATTCACGTTAGATGAAAACCTGATTAGATTCAAGCTAATATATTTCAACCTTTAGATTGAACTTAGCTTGTTACACATAAATGAAATGTACCTTCATTTAGTTATAGGTAACCGTACCTAAACGTTGACACTTAGTTGGCTCAACAATAGTTAGCCGAAGTTAGCCATATGAACACTTTCATATCAACCTTGTTCATCTTAATCACAACTAGTTCAAATGACTCAAATGAAACTAGTTATAGAGTTGTTCAATTGTTTATATTCTCATAGAAGTATACAAGACATAATTGAAGCAAAATCAATTTTGATTCACTCGAATCAATTCATGAACATTATAGCCACGGTTTGCAAAGATTGCATTTCTTATTATATAAATGTATTTGTTCACGAATAAACTGATTTTAGAACTTAACCCACTCAGGTATGCTAACGGGTATGCATACCTAGAGTTCCTGGATCTGGTCAGTTCGCCAGTATGCAAACGGGTACGCATATTGTCGTTCACGACCAACATCAGTTGAAATCAGTACGCATACGGGTATGCATACTATGTCTCCCGGACTTCAACTGTTGAATCAGTACGCATACAGGTATACATACTAAGTTCTCGGACTTGGAATATATCTACAACAGTTAGCATACTGTTGATGGGGTTAAACATGGGAAGGAGGAAATAGCCATAATCACAGAAAGTACTCTCAAGGTGTCGAGAGGTTTATGAGAAGTAATGGTGGATTAATTATGTCCCAATAAGTGTCCCCTCTTTTCCCTTTTATAATGACCTCCTTATGGATAAACACCTATAAGATTAATATATTACTAAACTACCATTTCCCTTTCCTTAAGTTATTATCAAACCCTAAGAGGCTTTCTTCTTGGACCAAAGCCCATTTAGTCTAATATATTCTTGGATGGACTAGAACTATCCCATCTTTATGGGTTAGGCCTAGTCCCCTAGTCCTTCTATCCTAAAAGGACCCTCGATAGGTTAAGGGACCGTCTATTTTAGGATTGGTTATTTTCATGTATCAACAGTCACACATTGATATGTCAACCTAACGGTTACGACTGGTGGATTTAAGCAGTTTTGAATTCATGACTCTTGGGATGTTGCAGTTACTGACTTTTCCAGTAACCGCTCTTCCTTTTACCCCTCTATAAATAAAGGAGACCTCGCCTTCCAATTTTCATTCTTTTTACTATACCCTTTTACTTTTCTTTACTTTTCTTCTCCCTCGTCATGTCTAATGAATCACCTAAGCACGACGCGCCACTCAGGTCAGAGCCTTACACAATAGAAGAGATAAGGAGCAGCCCTTGGCTTAAAGATCTCCTTCGGCCACCTACATCGGACGATGGTTCCACTCTTTTTCCGGCTGATGACAATTGGATCTCACGCATGCTAAACCCCCATCCATTTCCTCCATCCGCCCTCAAGCAGAAGTTCCTCCAATTCCCGCCTATGAGGAGATGCCCCGTTTAGCAGTTCATAGGGGAGATTATGTTTTTTCTTCGATCAAGATGCGTTCATCTGCTGAAACTCCTATCGCCTAGGACCCATGGGTGGATTATATTCGTTCCAATCCAGACCATAAAATAATTATCCAATCTTTAGGCATAGACGCTTCAAAGTTTAGATACGTCCGACGACATCATGACAGCTTGGTCCGCTTATGCGGACGCTGGGGAATCGACCTTCATACATTTCTATTCTCTTGGGGTGAAGCCACTTCATTCCTGGAAGATGTAGTGGCGCTTACTGCTTTACCTGTCCATGGTGATACATTCTTCGAAAATTGTTGTCTTTATAAGTATTTAAATCAAAGTGATAAAGATCTCCGCGATCATTTAATTACGTCCAAGGAGAACTCTATAACGTACCAATCACCAGGGAAAGTCAAAGTTGAAGCTCAGAATGAGGTGGAGGACTCGGGAAACAGAAGAAAAGGCAAGGCTGTCGCGTCTGATACGCACAGTTCTCCGGTTAATGTTTCGCCCTCCGTGAAACTTATGGCGTCCACTATTAAGGCTGCTCGTCCAAATTCATCCACCGCTGAAGAGTCCGACAATGTGAGGGAAATAGAGGCGGCGAAGGGTAACCAGAAACCCAAGTCTGGGCAATGCCGCGCTTCATTCTCTTACTGGATTAAGTATTGTGCCCCTATACTTTCTGGTGAACGAGAGGGTGTACCTCCTCTAGAAGGGGAGTCGGATCGGGCGGAGTTAGCATCTTTCCTTCTCTTTTGGTTATGCCATGATGTGTTTAAGTACAGTCCCCGGGATACTATCAAGAATGAACTCATCCCTATGGCAGTATTGATGTCCCGCGGCGTATCATTCCCGCCTGCTCCCATGTTTCTGGGAGGTTTATATCATCATCTGGATTTATTGGCGCATGATATTTGTCGTGTGGACGAATCTCATGAGGTAGAGACTTTCTTTCCTGCTAACTTCATCCAGGCATGGACTTGGGAGCGCTTTCCTTTATACATGCCTCCTCAACTCAATCCCCTTCCTCTTTTGCGGCAAGAAGAGACTACTCAGGAGGATGGCTCTAAGCGACTGGTAAAAGTGCCTCAGTCTCATCCTCAGATGACCCTTTATCACAAGAAGGGTTTTCTGGCTAAGGACAAGCTCAAGGATTTCATGGATAAGGGAGCCGATTTTAACCCTATCTCTTACCAAGACGGTCGTACTGGTTCCTTGCATTATAGTTTTGTTATTAAGTCGCAGGGGGGGATGTGTTCCGCAGATATGCCTTCACCGGAGGATTTTGACATCATTGTATCTACTCTGCCGGGGCGTCTCCCCGGTTTTCACAGTAGGAAGTTTTCATCCGAGGTGTATAACACCATTCGCGTTGCTCGTCAGCTCGGCTTCGATCAAGGGGTTCCTTATAGTCCTCCTCCCTCTTCTTTATCTGAGGAAATAGAAATCCGGAAGAGCTTTAATCGCTTTGTTTTTAAGGATGGTCTTCGGATGAGTGATCGACAGTGTCACTTTGATTTCTTTCATCCTCAATCTCAGTGGAAAGTCAGTGTTGAGTGGATCGTATATCGCAACGGCATCAACAGGAATGCGTTAAATCTTCTCCTCAAGGATCCATACGCTACTCCGCTCTGACCAAGGAATATTTCAAGGAGATGCACGTGTTGGGTCGCATGAAACTAAGTGACGAGATTGTCAAGAGGTACAAGCTCTCCTCGATCAATAAAGGTCGTCCTCTCAATACGCTTGTCACTAGCTGAGACCCTCTTCCGAGTGATGAGTTTCCTCAGAAGGACAAGAAAGGTGGCTCTTTACCTCCCTTATCAAGCTCTAAGAAGAGAAGGCGTCCTCCGCCGGTAAAGCCTCTGGAGATCCCTCTTGTCACGTTTTCTTCCCGCTAAGGTATTCTTTCTTCCATTCTTTCTTTGTTTTCGACCAGATCTTCCATTAGTCCATTTTATATTTGTTTGTGTCATGCTCTTTTAGAATTCCCCGCCTATTGGTTGGAAGCCTAGGGGCCTTTTCATTGAAGAATATATTAATCTACCCCATGATGAGTGGAGAGCTGACCGGATGGCTAAGAAGATGAAACGAGACGCTGGTGTGCTGCCTGTTCCGCAATTACCTTCCACTCGCTCTGCAAATACTTCCCTACGTTTTATCCGAAGGCTCCGAAAACGGGGTCGCCTTCCTCTAGTTCGTTCATAGATCGTGTTGAGCGTCAACTGGTCCGTTTGGTCGGTAAAAGTGGTCCTGGAGTGCTTTCTCCCCGCGTGACTTTGCACTCTACTCCTCCTCTCATCGTGAAGACGGTTCCGGATCCTGACCACCATCTCCACACTCCTCCAGATATGATGGGTGCGGCGAGTGAATCTGAGTCGGACCACTCTGTTCATGACTATTCCCAGGAGGCCAGTGAGCCTAAAGGCGGAACCGAGAATCAGATTTCTTCCTCTTCCAAATCTCATGAGTAATACCATACTACCTCTTATTGAGCTTGAACATTGACACGTGCCAGTCAGAACATTCGGTTGTAATTATTAAATACACTTTGTGATATATATATATTTCTCCGTTTCTTGTGTTTTTCTGACAAATTATTTTATTTCTTCCTTTCCTTCTTTCCTTTGCTTCCCCCGGGTCATCCAGAGTCGGCCACATCGAGCTCTTCTTCTTCTTCCCATTGATCGGTTGATTCTCATATTAATCTTCCCTCGTCTTCCGATCCGGTATGTGTTGTGCGTTATTTTATCGTTATCATAATTTTATTACTATCTTGAAGCGTTTATTTATGCTTTCTTTCTTCTTTCCTTAGAACATGGGAAAGCAGGATGGTGCCCATGGCAAAGGGAGCGGTTCGAACTTGCAGGTTAAAAGTAGTGAGTCTGGAAGTGCTAATGATAAGCGGCAGAAACCTTCCAAGACAGCTCCTAAAGTCTCTCGCGGCGTGGATGTTGATGCTGAACTAATGGCTACCCCGGAGGATCCTAAATTTCGATATCCTCGTACTATTACGGCGGAGGAAGCTGGTGTTGACAACCGCTTCGAGCTGGTGCATGGATTCTGGGTTCTTTCTACTAAAGCGGACAATTATCGACGCATATTGGAAAGGTTCGTCCATATGTGTGTTCATAAAGGGATGCTTGCTAGTTCTTTAGTTGTGACCAACGAGGATTTGTTAGACATAGAGGACGGCCTTGCTCATGCGGAAGAGACTTCTATCGATCCGGCTATGCTGAAGAAGTGGGACACTCTTATTCAAACCTATCCACTTCTTCAATTTCCCATCCAGTGGCTCAAAATCTTACTGGGCGTGGCAAAAGCGAGTCATAATGCGCGTAACATACTTCCGCGTGAGATTGAAGAGATGGATCAGGAATACATGCGCTTGCTTAATGTTGCTCATATCAAGAAGGAAGCATATGATCAACTAATGGCGGACGTTGGTCGAGCTACTGAGGAGCTAAAGACTGCCCGGATTGATGCTGAAGAGGTCAATGCGCGTCTTGTTAAAAAGAGAGCAGAGCTTGCAGCTTTGGACATTAATTAATTTTAGTTGCTTTATGAGTGGGCTTTGAACAATGATTTCTTTCTTTTATTTAGGTTGGATAAGAAACTTTTGATGGTTTGGTTTTTTTATTATTATTTATTTGTTTGTTTGTTATGCAAGACATATTTTATTACTCAGTTATTTTGCATTTATTATTATGGTTGAGCAGCAATTAGTCATTTTATTTCTATAAATAGGGATAGATAGGATTGTTTCAATCAGTATATTTCAAATTTCTTTCGTTATCTTTGTTTGTGAATTGTGGTTTGTTGCAGATGGCTCGTCACTTTCATGGTTATGTTTTGGTTTTGGCTCCTGTGCCAACATTAGTCATTCCTTATGAAAAAGATTACGAGTTAGCTCATCTGCTGTTGGTGAAAGCTGAAGTGGAAATGCTCTGGGAAGTTAGGATGGTAAACAGAGCATCTACCCGCGCGCATTTTGATGAGCAGTCCGAGACATACTCAATGGCTCAAAAGATGCAGGCATCCGGACGAGTGGCTCAAGAAGTGCAGCGTGCTGGATGATACTATCTCTGCTCGAAATAAGGCTGAGCGATTATTTCAAGAATCAATAATTATGACGACCGATATTTACCGGGCGATAGATGATTGTCGTTCATTTATTACTCAACAAGAGGGTCCTAATCTGCACGGATGTCCTCTAACTTTATGTGATGTATCCGGTTTTGTTCATCCTACCGGTAAGAAGGCAGAATTAGCTCGTTTATTGGTATTAAAGGATGAGGTGGAGATGTTACAGACTCATCGATTGATCGCTCTGGATAGAGCGCGTAAAGCTTATGAGGAACATAAGGAGACGCTTGATATGGCTCGGGGAGCCCGCGCTTCTGATGATGTTATGCGCAAGGTTCATCAAGTGCTTTTGGAGATGCGTAATGCTTTTACAATCTCTACTACTCAATATGGTGAAGTGCTTTTGATGATGCAAGACTTGGATCAAGACATTGCACATTGCCGCTCGTTTATAGCTGAGCGTTCTTGAGAGGGTTACCACCATCATATTTTTTTTAGGGATTCGTAAATGCTTTCTTGGGTGTCATGTTATTTGGTTGTATATAAGAACCATCTTAATTTATCAGAGTAAATAGTTCTTAAGTGCTTATCTCTTGTTTCATGTCTAATCGTGTGAGATTAGTTTTAGAAGTAAGGTATCTGAATTGCCTTTTAACCGTGATGTGTCTTGCACGCGATACGTTTGATATCGAGAATTCTTGTTAGCATGAATGGCTAGCGGCTGCAGACCATCTTGTAATGAAAATGCAAAGTGAGGGCGGACTGCCTGATATGTCTCTTCTTTAATATCGGGGTCATTGTCACGAGTAACGTTTGATTACTCATTTCCGGTGTGTTGAAGCGGATCGTACTGTGAGATCAATTGAAGTTGCTCTTGCTGAAGTTCTCAGGGCGCTCCGTGAGCTACCTTGATTAACTGAAGTTTTTTTTTTTTTTTTTTTTTTTTGTATATATGCTATCAAGGAAAGAATAGTCTTGCAGTTATGGAAGAATGAATCAATGCATTGTCTTCATTCCTCAGGAAACAAAATATGGAGTTGTTGCAGGCCACTGTTGCTAGGAATGCTCGACTCATATGCAATTGTGAGGATATGTTTGAGGTGAGTCAGACGCACTATTTCCATGCAATGGACTTATATGTGGATCGGCTGAGTGCTTATCGAGTTGATCCTTCAGCAGAAACGGCTATGATCTCTGCCGAGGCATCTAAAATATTTTTGAATGCTCGTGTCCAGATAGAATATCAATAAAATGAGTTACCTATTGCTGTCGGATGGTTACGACGTGCGCGCTCAGTATTGGCTTCATTTCTTAAAGTTTTAAGTATCATGTGTAATGCTTTGCTTCATCTACTCATTGTGTTATCCCAAGTGTATCCTTCTTTCTGATAATGAATATATCAATGTTGTTGCTCCGGATTGATTCTTAACACTTTATTGCACAATTTCATTGCCTAGGACTCTATCTTATATTCATGCTTTGATGTTTCATTTGTTGTGGCCGTGCTTTGGGTTGTTATGCACTTTATTGTGCGATACTCTAAATATTTAATCATAGTTAAGGCGCTCATCTCAAGGACTTTATATTCTTAGTCCAGCCACACTCGAGGTTGTTGATGCACTTCATTTGTCCATGCATAGAACCTAGCCAGACTCGGGGCTATTGGTGCACTCCATTGGGTCATGCACGGAACCTAGCCAGACTCAGGGCTATTGGTGCACTTCATTGGTCGTGCAGGGAACCTAGCCATACTCGGGGCTATTGGAGCACTTTATTGGTCGTGCACGAAACCTAGCCAGACTCGGGGCTATTGGTGCACTTCATTGGTCATGCACGGAACCTAGCCAAACTCGGGGCTATTGGTGCACTTCATTGGTCATGCACGGAACCTAGCCAGACTCAGGGCTATTAATGCACTTCATTGGTCATGCACGGAACCTAGCCAGACTCGGGACTATTAGTGCACTTCATTGGTCATGCACGGAACCTAGCCAGACTCGGGGCTATCTATAGTAGCACATAACTAAGATAAGAATACTCATATTATTATTAATAATCAGCCACATGTCGTACATTTGGTTATTATGCATAGTAGGCTTTTAGCCATTTACCGTTGATAGGAGTATTGATTCGAGATCCATTCATCCGCTTGAGGTAGTAATATCCGCTCTTTGCTGCTTCACTGATCATATAAGGGCATTTCCAATTCGCAGCGAACTTTCTTGCCTTTTCATTTTGCTGAACGTGCGGAGCAATTTTCATGACTATGTCAAATACAAAGAAAGTTCCTTCTTTCACCTTCTGATTGTAGTATCTTGCTGTCCACTGTCTATACTTGTCCGCAAATCGTTCGGCCTTGGCTCTTCGCTCTCCCAAAGTATCAAGATGGGCAAATCGACTAACCTCGTCCGGAGTGTTGACGGCTAGCCATAGCTACTCGTGCTGAAGGAATAGCGATTTTCACAGGTAGTATTGCATCCTCCCCATATACCAAGGAGTATGGCGAGGCTCCTGTTGAACTCATCTTGGATATGTGATATTCCCATAGCGCAAGCGGTAGTTGTTCATGCCAACTCCGGTGATGATCATGTACCAATCGACTTAATATTCTCAATAATGTTTTATTAGTAGCTTCTGCCTGTCCATTCCCCTGAGGGTAATAGACAATCGAAGTATGAAATTTAATACCGTATTAATCCAGTAATTCCTTGACGGTTCGATTAACAAAGGAAGTCCCATTATCCGAGCTGATAATCATTGGCGCACCGAATCGACATATGATGTGTTCTTTAATAAATGTTGTTATAGTGGCTCTGGAGTAATTACGAAGAGGGATAGCTTCTACCCATTTTGAAGAATACTCAGTTGCAGTGATAATATACTTATGTTGTCCGGATGAGGTTGGACTTATCTGTCCAATGATATCGAGTCCCTAGCAATGAAAAGGCCAGGAGGTAACTACACTGTGGAACAACATGTGCGGAGCACGGATTAGTGGTCCGTGGCTTTGACACTACTGGCACTTCTTAACGTGCTCAACTGTATCGAATTCCATTGTAGGCTAGTAGAATCCTCCTTCGTATAATTATAGGAATAGCTTCCTCATACCTTGATGCTCCGCATTATGAGATGTAGTCATCACCACCTCCGCTTCTTCCTGTGACAGACAACGCAGGACAGCGTCCCCGTAACTTCTCCTATAGAGGATTCCTTCATGCATAAAGAATCGCACAGCTTTCCGCTGAATCTTGAGCGCGTCTTATCTGTTTTGTGGCAGACGTTCGTGCTGAATAAAATCTATGTATGACTGCCTCCAGTCTTCTATTTCTGCGCTACACACCTCTGTTTGCTGTGGAGGTTCTTGACAATCTTTGCACTAATCTTGGACTATCGCTGCTTGAATTGCCATACTCGGCTAATATACACCCATCCTTTGTAGGCGGCGATATAATGGGATTCATTCTGTCTGTCCGCAGGATTCTGTGTGAACATGACTTAATATTTCTTGTGCCTCTATCTTTCCCACGCAGCGAGATAGGGCTCCCCCGGGTGTTCGATAGTATAATGCTCCTCGTACTATGACAAATTGTTTTCGCACTTTAGTGGGCAGCAGCTGTTCGTCCTCCTCTCTAGTTAAATCCTCAATATAAGCTGTCCTCCAATCATCCTTTTGTTCAAAAGCCGCGTCTTCCTTCCATGTGCTTGGAAACGCCATTTTCTTCACCACTATTGTTCCTTCGTCCGCTTCATTCAATTGCATCTTGGCTGCCAAAGTAGCTAATACGTCCGCATGGCGATTGGTGGTTTTCCCGTGTGCTCGATGACAGTACTTCCTCTCTTTTCTATCAATTCTTGAACCTCTTCTCGATAAGGATCTAAGTGAGCCTCTTTCACCTGGAAGTCTCCTGATATTTGACTCGTGACCAGCTTTGAGTCTCCTTTTATGTCTATTGCTCCCAGATTGAGTTCTTCCGCCATACGCAGCCCCAGGATTAATGCCTCATATTCCGCTACATTATTACTGCACTCAAAGTTAACTTAAAGGCGAATGACAGCAAATCCCGTTTAGGTGTTTCGAAAACTATACCAGCTCCTCTGTGGGAACCGTATGATGATCCATCAAAGAACATTGCCCATCGTTCTTCTTCCTCAACTTATGTGATCTCTCCAGGTATTTCTTAACTTATTTCCATAATATTTGTTCCCGGGAATGCAGCTAACAGATCTGCAAACCCTTGTCCACGTACTCCCTTGGACCGCTGGTATTTTAACTCAAACTCAGATAACTGCAATAACCATCGAGTTGTACTGCCGGATAGGACTGGCTTGGTGGCTAGATAAGCAATTGGGTTAGCGGTTGCTACCACTATGGTCTCATGAGCAAGCAGGTATGATCTCAATTTATGTGTGACATAGATGAGCGCTAAGCATGCATGTTCCGCCTTTGAATATCTGATCTCCGAGTCTCTGTATCCTCTACTGATATAATGGATCGGACATAACTGATCGTTACCAAGATCTTGGGCTAACAACGCTCCGATTGGAATGCTAGTAAAAGCCGTGTATAGGTAAAGAGGCTCGCCTTTGACAGGTGGTCGCAAGACTCACGCGCTAATCATACATTCCTTAAGCTTCTGAAAGGCTCGCTCTTGACCTTCTCCCCATTCGTATGGTGTGTTCTTTTTTAATAATGGTGAGAATGCGGACAATAGCTGTGCCAATCCTGGAATAAATCTCCAGCCGTAAGAAATTCTCCCTATAAAAGTTTGCAGTTCTTTCACATTTGCGGGCGGTGTCATAGTAGTTATCGCTTCCACCTTGCTTGGATCAATTTGTATTCCTTTGTTGGTGACAACGAATCCCAAATACTTTCCGGAAGTGACACCAAAAGCGCATTTGAGAGGGTTCATCTTTAGGTGATACTTTTTGCATCTATCGAAAATGCGCTTCAGGTGATCCAGATAATCATCTTGCGCCCTGGACTTTACTACGATGTCATCTATATATAATTCCATTATCTGATGCATCATATCGTGAAAGATAGCCACCATCGCCCGCTGATAGGTGGCACCTGCGTTCTTCAGTCTGAAAGGCATCACAACATAGTAGAAGTTCCCATATGGCGTCTGAAAAGCTGTTTTATGAGCATCCTCCGCTCCCATTTTTATCTGGTTATATCCGCTGAACCCATCCATAAAAGAGAACATGTCATTCCCACACATGTTATTCACCATTACGTCTATGTTTGGCACTGGAAAATCATCTTTTGGACATGCGCGATTCAGGTCTCGATAATCGACGTAGCATCGGACTTTTCCATTCTTCTTCTCCACCGGTACGATGTTAGCTAACCACACGGGATGTTGGATTGGTTTGATAAATTTATCTTTAAGTAGCTTCTCCACTACTTCTTTGATGGCGAGTTCTATCTTTTCCGGAAAATTACGACTCTGTTGTTTAACAGGATTGTATTCGGGTGAAACGCTGAGGTTATGCGCGACCAGGCTACTATCCAGGCCAGGTATTTCGTCATACGTAAACGCGACCACATCTTGATATTCACGGAGCAACTTGATCATCCGCGCCTTTTCTTCCCCTTGTAAGTGTTTGCTGATGCGTACGCAACGGGGGTTATTTTCCGAGCCAAGGTTTATTTCTTCTAGTCCGTCAAGTGTTGGATCGACTTTTGTTTTTCCTCAGGCATATTTTTTATTATTTCTTCCTATGAAATCAAAACTTCTACCTCTTCACGCGACTCTTCCGCTATCGGGGTTGTCTCCGCCATTTCTTCATCTACTGATGACATAGCACAATCGTGTTGGCACTAAGAGACTTCCCCGGCTGATTGCTATAAGCGGTAGAGGTGTCCTCCTTCTAGCCGTGAGAAGCATTTGAACTGAATGTTCTTTGTTTCAATTACTGCTCTTTTGCTTCCAGTGACGGGTCCCATTCGTAACGGGCTAAATACTGATTTTACTTTTCCTTTTGCTTGCTCTTCTGGATGGAATTCTTCCCATTTCGGAAGTTGTGTTAGGTACTCCGGCTGTTCTTTTTGATTTAGGACAGGTTGCGTGTAGAAGACTGCATCATCCATGTAGGCTTTTTTTGGTCTGAACGGGTTGCTTGTAGCTGGGATCCGGAATTGCTTTCCTCCGATATTAGTTTTAACACACTTATGATATGTTGAGGCTACTACCTTGTGATTCAGGATCCATCCTCTTCCGAGAAATACGTGGAACGTGGTATCATCTTCGAGGACGTAAAAGGGAGTGAGTGCTCTGATAGGTCCGATCTTCATCATCAAATGTACTATCCCGATTGTCGTCTGAGTCTGCCCTCCAAATCCTCTCACGGTCGTCGTGCGCATCTTTATTGTCGTCCGCGACACTCCCAAGGACTCCAGGGTGTGTAATGAAATTAGGTTAAGTGAAGCTCCGCCATCTATGAAATCTCTCTTTAGAGGTTGTTTGTTAATAAATGCTGTTAAGTATAAGGGGCGAAGGTGCTCTCCTGGGTAACATATATCTTCGTCCGTAATAGTAATAGCTTCTTTAGGTACCGGATTATACGTTTTTCCAGATACAATCGCAGTTATAGCTTTGGATGCTTCGCGGACTTGGTTTTCACTAAAACCCAGAGAATCGAAGAACTATTGAGCCAAAATAGTTTGAGCAAACTTACTAGCAACTCCATTTGTGTCCGTAAAGACTGTTGCCTCGGAAGCTTCACATGCTTCTTCGTCCCCTGTGTCTTCCCAAGGTCTCCAAGCTTCTTCATCAGTAGGGTCGTGTGAAATCATCATAACCTGGTGTTGAGGAAGTGGATCGTTCTTGATGCTTTGCTCCCCTATCTCCAACTCACCTCTTGCTCGCTTCCTTTGCACAATATACCAAAGGGAATAACACTCCATAGCTGGGTGATGTACTCACCTATGATAATAACAATATCGCTCGTGTACTTTGTCCGCTGCGGAGGGTTCTATGGATACTGGCGGTAAGGTCTCTTCTTTGTTCGATACCCATTGTTCCAGAAGTCCCATTATCTGTTCTTTACTGCATGGTAAAGGTGGTGGTGGATTCGACCTTCCTCCGTCCGTTCTTCCTCCTCTTCTTCCAGATTGCCCGCGGTAAGAACCGAATGTAGCTCCACCCTTTCCTATTTCACTCACTTGATGGGTAAAAGTAGGCGCTGAGGCAGCATTGACAGAGTGTTGTTGCCACGTATGTCCGACCACTCCTGGATGCATGTGATAGACGCATTTATGTGTCTATTTTCATCTCTTTTATGTATAGTGTTAGTACCCATTTTTGTACTAATTTTGGTATTTTATCCCTTATAGGTGTTTTTGGAAAAATGGGCTTTTACGGCGAATTTGGCTCAAAAAGTGGTTTTTGCGCTCATGGGAGAAAATTACTAAGGGGCACCCAAATTACTAAGGGGTGACCACTTGCCATTCGCACTCCTGGTCTGGATAAGGGGAGGTCATCCCCTTCGTTTTGAAAATGAAAAAGGCGGGAAGACTGTGTTCTACGCCTGCAGATTTGAGATTTAGCTTTTGAGCGATTTTGAAGGAGATTTAATCGCAGGAAACAATTGGGCTGAACGTGATTAAGCTAAACAGGCCTGGTATGGTGTTTTTATTCGACTAAATTGGGCTGGATAATCGGTACTCTCTAAAATATGAAAAACAAGTTTCTCGGGTAGTTTGTTTTGGTTATTTAGGGAAGGTACACAAGTGTTAAGGAGAAATAATCCTTTGGGATTCTATATGATCAATTTAGAGAGTTTGGAAAGGTATAAACAGTTAGATTATGTCGACAGAGAAGAAAAAAAAAAAGAAATTTCGTAACTTGGAGAAAAAGAAAAAGAAATATTTATGGGAAGATTTTGTCAAGTTTTAACCGACCTGTGAGGTATATATAAGCTATAGAGAGGCTAAGGAAGGGTTACGAACACTTTGGAGAAGTTTAGAAGAGAACAGAGAGCTGAAATCACGAGTCGAAATTTGTTTCTGCTGCTGCTGCGAAGAAAAACACGAAGAACATAAGACCCTCGGAGTCAGTTGTTGAGGCAGACTTATTTACAGTGACAACGACGTACGGTCGCATCTTCCTGCAGTCACCGAAGCCCTTCAGCAACAATTCCGACTTCTGTTTTAGACCTTCAGCAACTACAGAATCCGCTGCTTTAACACTTTTCTCCCTTTTAATCAACTTTTGAGCCATAAACATGTATTTTGAGATTATGATTAATATGAGGAGCTAAACCCCATTGCTGAGGCGATAGAGGAAGCTATTTTTCCAACAAAAAGTGGTATATTCTATTTTATTTATTTTATTTCAATTATTTTTATGATTATTTGCCTTGATTTATAATTGTTTGTATGATTTTTGTTAAGCAATTGTTATTTCTTTTGATAGAGCATGCTTAACCATAGGTTTTTGATGCTTTATACTTTGGATTTACACTTGTTATTTTGAAAATCTACATGTTGCAATAGTTTAGAATCAAATTAAACGCAAAAATTGAATAAATATAAATACTAGATAAAATCACTTTTAACTTGGAAAAATGGTGGAATCTTAGACTCAGTGTTCTTTTAATATTGATATCAACTTTGTCAGTGTTTGTTTTAAATATCAGTGATTTTTTATATTTTAGTTTTAAAATTTAAGTCTAAAGTTATCCTTCACAAGTTCGAGAATCGAATCCTATTACCACCACTATCACTACAACTAAAATTCACATCAGCATGGCGTCCACACAATCTGATATCCGGGATGCAGCCTCTTCAACTTCCACGAAGGTTTGGAATTTGAAGTTTGTCAAATTTAACCGGAAGACGATATCCATTCCTCTAATGCAGATCTCTACCAAACGTTCCTCTGGAATATCCTCATGACATTCCAGCGTGAAGTCTCGGAAACGGGTAATGTATTTTCCGATCTCTTCTCCTACTCGCTGGGTACATCTTCTCAAATCTATTGCCGCGACCCTTCTTTGAGCGGAGTAAAACTTCTTCAAGAAAAGTTGCACCATGGCGGACCATGAACTGATACTTCCAGGTTTTAAGGTATCATACCAGGTAAAGGCATTGTCCATCAGCGACTTCGGGAATTCTCGCATGCAAAGGCTTTCATCCTGAGCATAGGCATTCATTGCTGATATAAAGCGGCTCACATGCTCTCGTGCGTTCCCCTTTCCTCCATATTTTTGAATGTTGGTGAGGCATAATCCTCCGGATATAAGTAATCAGCAACCTCCACGGAGTATGGTGGTTCTAATGAGTCATAGGCATCATGCTTTGTCACTCGGTAATTAGTTTCTAGGTACTTTGCGATCGCTTCTTCTGTTATACCCTGAATAGTGTTTTTTGCGCTTACTGCTCTGGGTGTTTTGTTCCCTTGTACGCTTCAGAAGTCTGCATAATTCCTGTTGCCTCTTAATAGACGCGTCTAACTCCTCTTGCATTTCAGACACTTCTCGCTCGCTCGCCCCAGCTACGGCCTTCTCTTTAAGAGCCTCTCCTTTCTTTTGAGACGTTCCGGCACCCTAGGATGCTCCTTCTTTTTGCACAATGGGTGTGGTAACTACTGCTTGGAAGCGTATCTCCTCATCACTCTCTCCGTGTATGTCTTCGACAGAAACGTTATCCAAGTTTGGGGGTGCTCCGCCCGCTGGTACTTCCTGGCTCGCGCTTGGGAGTATCATGCTGGAAATGAGGCTAAGAACCTCCCAATGTGGTCGCAATGTTGATGGGGTAAAACGTGGGAAGGAGAAACTAGCCCTAATCACATAAAGTACTCCCAAGGTGTCGAGAGGTTTATGAGAAGTAATGGTGGATTAATGATGTCCCAATAAGTGTGCCCTCTTTCCCCTTTTATAATGACCTCCTTATAGATAAACACCCATAAGATTTATATATTACTAAACTACCATTTCCCTTTCCTTAAGTTATTATCAACCCCTAAAAGGCTTTCTTCTTGGACCAAAGCCCAACTAGTCTAATATATTCTTGGATGGACTAAAACTATCCCATCTTTATGGGTTAGGCCTAGTCCCCTAGTCCTTCTATCCTAAAAGGATCCTCGATAGGTTAAGGGACCGTCTATTTTAGGATTGGTTATTTTCATGTATCAACACATACAAGTACGCATACTGTGTTATATCCAATCAATGGTTAATCGTTCTAAACTCCATTTTAATCATTTCTACATTCTTAGAATACGGGAATAACTGTCTCACACAAACTATTAGCTTCAAAGAAATTTTCAAGTGATCAATAGATCAATACGAAATATTCTGAGTCTACATCAAATGACTGTCTCACACAAATCATGTAAGATGTTACCAGGCGATTTTCACATGATTATCTTTTGACTTTCGTCAAGAAAAAAGATGAACTTGGTTAAAGCGAAAGCTTACCAACACATATTTCGAGAAATATGTAAGCGAGTTAAACTCAGTTCGAAATACCAAATATGTATAAAGTAAAGTCTATATAGCTATATGACTTTTGTCTCAATAGGACAAAGAATAGAAATAGACTTCTGAGTGATAGATGAGTTCAAGTCTCCACATACCTTTTGTTGATGAAGTTCCACAAGCTCCCCTTAGTAGTTCTTCGTCTTTAATCGATGAACATCGTGAAGTCTAAAGCTCAACTACACATTCTATCCTAATCCGAGATATAGCTATAAGCACACTAAAAATCAAGACTAAACTTGACAAACAAGCTTGATATAGCAACGCTTGAGAGTTCGACCGAGCAGTGCTCTAACAGTTCGCACACTTAGTACACAAACCGTAATGTATCCAGACATGGGTTTTAGCTCTTAACTCTCATTTCAATCATTGAAACATTTTTAGAATACGACAATAGCTGTCTCACACAAACTATTAGCTTATAAGCAATTTTCAAGTGATCGAATGATCAATACGAAACATTCCGAGTCTACATCAAATGACTGTCTCACACAAATCATGTAAGATGTTACCATGTGATTTTCACATGATCATCTTTTGACTTTCGTCAAGAATAATGATGAACATAGTTAAAGAAAAAAGCTTTCCAACACATATTTGAAAGATATAAGCGAGTTAACCTCAGCTCGAAATATCAAATGTGTATAATGTAAAATCTATATAGTTATACGACTTTGTCTCAGTAGGAGATAGAATAGAATAGACTTCTGAGTGATAGATGAGTTCAAGTCTCCACATACCTTTTTTTGATGAAGTTCCACAAGCTCCCCTTAGTAGTTCTTCGTCTTCAATCGATGAACGCCATGAAGTCTAAAGCTCAACTACACATTTTATCCTAATCCGTGACATAGCTATAAGTAGACTAGAAATCAAGACTTATAGTTTTGACAACTAAACTTGACAAACAATCTTGAGATAGCAACGCTTGCGAGTTCGACCGAGCAGTGCTCTAACACTATCCTTTAGCCAATCTTGATTTTGAACCGTTATTATGAGATTGGTTAGTAGTTCTTCAAAGCCATGGATAAAGTGTACCATACTATCAGAAGGTATCCACTTGGTTTCTTTTGGATCTTGAAAGTTGAAAGCCAAAAAACATGACTCATCTTTGGATCCGGTAGAACTATCATATTCATAATCAGGCATGATTTTTGATATGAACTTCTTCTTCCTTTCTGTACTGATTCCTTGACAATCCTTAACTCTTTAAGCTTCATCCTTATTTACCTTTGTAATACTGCGGGTTATTGGAGGCATGCTCAAGGATTTAAATAAAATTAATCAGGGTTTCTCAATACAAGCAAGAGAAAGTTTCTCTTAAAAAGAAACAATTTTCGGACCGAAAATATCCAGGGATTTCAGAAAATATATCAAGAATATATTTTGTTTCCTGTGTACGAAATTCTCATGCTGGAAGGTTTATTAAAATTCGAAAGTTTCAAATAAAACCTAATAATGGAAGATCATGATAAACATGAACATTTTTTTAGACAAAATGGATTCGCAGTTTTTCCAAAAATTGTCACAGATTTTCTGATACAAACACAAAAAATGTGCTCTCGTTTTATGTGCTTCCTCATCCCAAAAGTTATGTGCACGAACTTGGATGAGGGTGCACATACTACATACAACTAGGTTGTATCGGAGTAAGCCTTATCATGCTTACTACGAGTATCAAAAATATAGTTCATGTTTCTCTTTGGAGGTTTCTGCCCAAAGTATTTTCTCCCAAGAAGGTGATCCTTCCTTGTAATAAAGGTTTGATCACGTGGAGAAAATGTATTGATTTGAGAATTTTCAAAGATAGATAAATCTCTCTTAATTCTGTTAATGAGATTTTCATAAGACTTTCTCATTTTAAGGATTTCCTTATTATGCACATCAACTTGAACATCGGAAACAATTATTGAAATCTTCCCTGATTGTTTATTTTGGCAGAAATTATTTCCTTCCCTTTCTTCTGGAACTGTTCAGTAGGTGAACTACCTTCATGTAAACAGGGAATGTTTCGACATGAGTGAGGTGGAACCTTTTTCCAAAAGTGATCATCAACTCTTTCATCTGATTCTTTTGAGTTGATTTTATCGGGTTGGGGTATATTCTGTCTTTCTACTGAGAAATGATCTTTCAGTTTTTTAGGACAAGATACTGCTTTTAATACTTTTACAATAGTGTTTTGAAGAAGTATAAGTTTCCTATCAAGTGACTGAAAGCTGTATTCCTTACGATCTTTCTCACGTAATCGGTTCAAAGTTTCCTTTGGACAGGATTTTGTTTGATCATCAGTAGTTGTAGAAGATGATTTTCCATTCTCTTCTGACTTGATGTAGTTAGGTAGACTACAATCATCATGATCTGTTTCAGATGTGATCAAACAAGTCTTGTTATCACAATCTGTAAAAGTCGAGAAAGGACTTTTGGTTTCCTCATCAGAAGAAATTATAACAGAATCATTGGTCAGAGTCATAGGATGAATCTTTTGTTCTTGAGTAAGAGATTTACCAAGAGCTTCTACTTTGAAAGTGAGATCCATATTCTCTTTGGCTAGAATATTTAGTTGAATGTCCTTTTCTCTGATCACTTGCTTAAGAAGATTATATTTTGTCTTTAATATTAACATCCTTGTAGACAGAGATCTTATAGGCTTTAGGAGTTTTACCAACTCTTTCTCGGCATCTTCTTTGACATCAGAATTTGACTCAAATGCACCATTAATCTCCTTAACTCCTGGATCATGAGTTAACGAAGTAGTACCATTCTCAACTTTTGAGTATTCACATTCTTGCATAACGTCAACAGCATCAGCCATTAGATTCAAATCTTATAGGTTGGATCGCACCAAACACAAATTGTTAGATCTTTTTGTGTGTGCCTGCTCTGATACCAATTGAAAATACGAGGGTACCCAAATACACCAAAAAAAATTTCATTTCAACCTATAAGTCCTCTACCAAATGTGATCGTCTATGGACAAAGTCGAGCCAATACGACAATTTGGTTCACATTTCGTGTGATTGTCTATGGATACGAGATAGAGACAATACAACAACAAGATAACTTGTGTGATTGACTATGGATACAAGATCGAGACAATACGATAACAAAGTGTTTTACTTGATAATAGGTTCGGTAATAACCAAATTCTATAGGATCACTATCAAGTATTACGGAGTTAACGTACAAGTGCAATTTACTTTTAATTATAATAAAAACAATTATAATTGCGGAATAAAAAAGTAAATGACACGGCAAGATTTTATTAACGAGAAAACTGCAAATGAAGAAAAATCCCGGGACCTATTCAAGTTTTGAATACTCTCAGAATTAAGACGCTATACAAAATCTAATACCAACTTCGTATAGTTGAGACCAAGCAGACTACCCATAGCTACTTAGTTCCCTTGGTATCCCTGCGCCTTCGACTTCTAGAGTCACGCACATGAATAACAAGTCCTTTGGATCGTATTCCAAACAGCAAGGAAGAATCTGTTTGGTAACCACTCTAATCAATCTTGCTACAAGATATAGATGAGTCATTCACAAAGGCTCTTAATCTAATATACTCCTTTGTCTTGTTAGATCAATCTATCTTTAACTACCGAAATAGTCAAGTATAGATTCGCACTCAATCAATATAGATCTCAGACAGAAATATAGAGAACGCCGATCTCACGCAACTTATCAATCAGATCTATCAAAGATAAACTGATTCTAGTTGGATCCCAGACGATCAAGGTTTGTGCACTAAATCCACAAGATACGAAAACTAATAAGAATTCTTCTTCGTCTTCAAATGTTCTATTATCTTCTAATACCTGCACAACACCACTCGAATCTCTTGTGATAAATAATGCACAGAATGGAGTCTATTAACAATGGATTATCACAAGATGTCTTTAGGTCTAACAGCAGTTCTAAAGATCCCATCGATACTTTGATCTAGTCTGAGTGAATCTTATATCAGAAGAGAAGATTCCCAAGCATAAACAAACTAGGTGCCATCAAATTTTCAAAAACCTATAGTCAATCAAATCAAATCGAAACTAATAACACTGCGATTATCTAGTTTCCTACCAACGTTACTCGTAGAGCTTCTTGATCCCACATAAGTCTTTAAACGAGCGGTCGTAAGAGATTTCTCCTAATTAGAATACTTTCCTCTCCGATTAGAGGCTCCACCAGAAACAACAAGAAATGAAGTTTGCCTGGTTCTTAGGATGGTTTGCTAGAAATGCAAACTTAGGTATTTATAGACCAAGGATGTTTTGACACCAAGGAATTTCAAAAAACCGAAAATATTCTCAAGATACGCAATGAATGCCCAAATTCGGTTTTTATAATTCCAATAAATTTTGGTCCAATATTTTTCGAAATCTCTCAATAGAAAGTCTCCAATTAGTAAATGTACATTACTAATTTTTATTCTCTAGAGTTAGGCATTAATTGCTGGCAATTAAAGCATATAAAACCAAAAACCTTAATTAAAAGATTCTTAATTTATTTCAACATAGGATTACCTTGAGTACAAAGGTATATCTTTGAATAATAAATGATAAGAGTTACTGCTCGTGTTCAAAGTATGTTGACATATTTTCATTGCAAATCCTTATTTCATATTTACATGGATTTGCTTCTTGGAATCGGTTATACCACACTTCCAAACAAGTTTAGAATTAGTTTGTCAGTATTCCAAGACTACTATGTGATTGGTCATACCAAATCACAATGGTTAGTTGTGATCGGTCCTACCAAGTCACATACATGGGTTCGGATCGGTTATATCAATTACTAGGAACGGTTATACCTAAATATGGTACCTACTTGTGATCGGTCACACCAATTACAAGGATCGGTTTCATCTACACATGGTATCTACTTGTGATCGGTCACACCAATCACTAGGATCGTTATACCAATTACAAGCATTGGTCACACAACACTTATGATCGGTCACACCAATTACAAAGATCGATCATACCATTTCATGGTGATTACTTACGATCGGTTACACCAATTACCAGGATCGGTCTTTCAATCCAGCTGCTCAGAAAACGACTACTGCTTTTGTTTGGATTCATTTTCCTGGTCTAGGAATTGAATATTGGAAGGAGAAAATTATTATGGATTTGGGTGAAAGATTTGGTAGAGCTATCAAGGTAGATGAAACTACATTGAAAAGACAGTAGGATATTATGCCAGTGTACTTGTGGAAGTAGATCTCTCAAGATATATTCTAAATCAAATTTTAGTAAAAACAAAGTATGGTAGTTATATTCAAGAAGTTTCGATTCCACAAGTTCCTAAATTCTGTAACCAATGTAAGGTGGTAGGAAATTTGATTTCTAAATGTTGATCAAACAAAGCTAACTTTCAGGCTGGCAAGGAGCAAGTACACATGGAAAGAAAACAATGGAAGCCTAAAGTTACAAATTCAAACAATAGTGGTTTTGATATCTGTCTTACTAATGAAGAAAAAGCAATGCAACGGCAAGTAGAAGATCTTCTTTTTAGTGAAGATGAAACATTGGATGCTATTGTACCTCCAATACTGCACTCAGAGGAGCAACTGGATGTTCTTTTAGATAAATAGTTTACTCTTGATATTCAAAAATATTTTCCATTATTATCTGCAGAAAAATTACTTAATGTAGCTTCAGTTACATTTACAATTCATGTTAAAGAACCAGAGCAAAGATCTTCTAGTATTATAGGGAAAGAAGTGGTTAAAGAGATTATTACACATTCAGGTGGGGAGAAACTAGGAACAATAAATAAGTTTCAAGGTGGTGGGAATCAAGTGAATTCAAATAAGTTTCAAATTTTAAGAGATGTGGCTGAGAAGTTGCAATCTGATGTTGGAGGAAGTAGTTCTTCTGCAACTGGAAATGGCAATACCAAAGCGGTTGGGAAAAATGTTAGAGGTAAAAATATTAAACCTAATCCTAATGTAATTACAAGAAAACAGGCAGCCATAGTAAATTCAGTTAACCCAAAAGGAATAAGAAGTCCTTCTACTTCTCAACCTACTTCTTCTCAATGAAAGTTTTGTTCTGGAATGTCAGAGGCTTGAAAAGATTGAGAGCCAAAGACAAGTTGAAGAGTTTAGTTAATCAATTTTGTCCTGCATTGATATGGATAGCTGAACCTAAAGTGAAAGTTAGTGGAAGTTTTATCAAAAGTTTAAAGTTACCAAGTATGTGTAAGCAACTAATTCATAACTCAGTTCATGGTGAAAAGGCAAATATATGGTTATTCTGGCATGTTTCTTTAGCTACTCCAACTATTGTCTTTATAACTAAACAAGCAATCACTGTAGCAATTGGTAATGTTTTAGTCACTCTAGTACATGCTTATTGTTTCACTATCAATAGGAGAGAACTTTGGGAGAAATTGGTGGATATTAGTGAAATGGATTGTCCTTGGTTGGTAATTAGATATTTTAATGTTGTCCTCAATAATGATGAGAAGAAAGGAGGAAGAAGACCTTTGAGAGTTTCCATACAAGATTTCAGAGAATGTTTAGATTTATGCAAGTTAATGCAAGCTTCAAGAATAGGAATTCAGTTTTCTTGGTGTAATAATAGAGTTGGAAAAAAGATAATTTTGTGTGATTTAGATAAAGCTTTCATTAATGTCAAGTGGGTGGAATTATATGAGGGTTGGAGTTACAAGGTGGGAGTAAGAGGAGTATCTGATCATGGAGCTTTACTTGGTTCTGTGGTAGGTATTCCAAAGCCTCTAAATATTCCTTTTAGATATCAAGATGTGTGGACTACTCATACAGATTTCTTAAATTTGGTTAAACAATCTTGGGGGGAAGAATGTGAAGGTAATCCAGCCTTTCAATTTATTCATAAACTCAAAATATTCAAATGCACTGTGAAACAGTGGAATTGGAATGTTTTTGGTGATCTAAGAAAAAAAGTTCAATCAACTGAAGAACATGTTATGAGTGCTTCATTATTATCTGATGCAGATCCTGAAAATATAGAATTACTGAATAATCTAGTAACTACCAGAGGAAGAAATGAAATAGCTGCTCAACAATATAATACATTGATGCAAGCTAAGTCAAGAGTTAAATGGGTTAAAGGTGGAGGTGCAAATACTGCATTTTTTCATGCAAATATGAGAATAAGACAAGCTCAAAATGAAATTGCTGAACTAGAAGACAAGGATGGAACTGTGGTTACAGATCAAAAGGTGATAGCTAATATATTAGTGGGGCATTTTCAAAACAAATTTATGAAGCAATATGTTGACTTTGCAACTGAAATTTTTGAGGTAATTCCAAAAGTACTTACTGAAGAAGATTATACTATACTTGATGATGTTCCTTCATGTGTGGAGATTAAAAATGCTATGTTTGGTATGGATGCCAATAGCTCCCCTGGTCCAGATGGATTCCCTGGAAGTTTCTATAAATTTGCTTGGGAAGTAGTGGGACAAGATTTGGTAGCTTCTATACAGTATTGCTGGAGATGCAGATTTATCCCTAAAGGTCTAAACTCCAACTTCTTATTTCACTTAACTATAGTGAAAGGTGCAAAAAAAGCTGAACAGTTTAGACCAATTGAATTGGCTAACTTCAGTTTCAAAGTAATTACTAGGATTATTACTACAAGACTCGGCAGTTTAGTGAATAAATTGGTTTCCTGTCAGCAAGGTGCCTTTATAAAAGGCAGAACAATACATGAAAAGATTGTGTTGGCTTCTGAGTTGATAAATGAAATGACCATAAAAAGAAGATGAGGTAATGTAGGATTGAAATTGGATATCTCTCAGGCTTATGATTCCTTGAGTTGGGAGTTTATTTTTGAATTACTAAGAAGATTAGGCTTCTCAGAAGAAGGGATAAATTGGTTAAGAGTTTTGTTCACCTTAGCTAAGATTTCAGTCTTAGTAAATGGGGGTCCTTGTGGATTTTTTGAAGTAAGCAGAGGGTTGAGACAAGGAGACCCACTTTCTCCCATACTTTTTGTGATTGCTGAAGAAGTATTGAGTAGAAACTTAACTCAAATGGTGCAAGAAGGGAAAATTCAGGCAATGGTGCATAGAAATGGTGTTCAACCTTCTCATTTACTGTTTGCAGATGACATTTTTGTGTTTTGTAATGGTCATAAAAGATCCTTGGATAAGCTAATGGAGTTGTTGATCAATTACAAAGTATTGCTTCAGGCCAAGTGATTAATAAAAGAAAAAGTAAATGCTTTGTTGGAGGTACATCTGATAATATAAGAAAAAGTATTGTTGAGCATCTTCAAATGGAACTCTCTGAGTTCCCTGATAAGTATCTTGGAGTTATACTCAATCCTGGAAGAGTGAGAATGCATCAAGTATGGGGGATAGTGGAAATAATGCAAGATATACTGGCTAGTTGGAAAGGTACACTTCTTGCATTTCCTTCTAGACTTACACTAGTCAAATTTGTGTTATGTAGCTATCCTATTTTTACAATGTCAGTCTATAAATGGCCAAAAATGGTGATAAAAGAATGTGAGAGAATAATTAGAAATTTCTTATGGACTGGGGACCCTGCTGAAAAGAAGTTGGAAACTGTGAAATGGGAAGAAGTTAATGCTCCTATTTCAGAGGGAGGTTTGGGCATTATAAGATTGGAGGTGGTTAATAAAGCACTATTAATGAAACTTATATGGAGAATTATGACTGAGGATGAAGAGTGGACAAGATTCATGAAGGATAAATATATGAACAAGAAGGGTGAATGGATTCAATCATCTAAACAATCTTCAATTTGGCCTGGTTTGAAATGGGTGATTCAAGATATAGAGGAAGGTTCTAGATGGATTGTGGGGAATGGAAAATGCATATCAGTTTGGAATGATAAATGGATTTTTGAATATCCATTAATTGAGAGGTATCCAGATAACACTTTTATACAACAACATCAAGACTGGAAAGTAGAGCAGCTAATAAGTAATGGAAAATGGCAAATTCCTACAACTTTGCATCAGTTTTTTAAGATGGAAGACTTACCTCAACTAGGTGATGGTGCTGATAAAAAGATTTGGAGTGCAGATATAACTGGGCATTTTTCAGTAGCCAATGCAGTTCAACAGATTAGAACTAAATTTCCTTCAGTTGCATGGGCAAAAAAGGTATGTGATCCTTGTCTCCATCCATATATATCTTTGAATGTCTGGAAAATTCTTAGAGGGGCTTGTGCAACAAAAGAAATTGTTAGAAAAAAAGGGTTTTAGTACAGTTTCTAAATGTTACTTGTGTGGAAATGATCAAGACAATATGGAGCATATAATATGGAAATGTGAGTTTAGTGAAAAAATATGGCATTGGCTATGTGGGATATTTCAATTCCCAATTCCTTCAAATTTTGAGGAACTATTAAATCTTGTGAAGCATAAAAGTCCTGCAATTAAACAAGTTTGGTTAATTTGTGCATTCACTGCCATGGTGGAAATATGGTTCAGTAGAAACAGAAGAATGTATGAAGATCAAGTTCCAAACTGGGTGCGAGTCAAATGCAGAGTATTAAGTTTTACTAAGGAATGCAGTATCAGACTGAGGGGTAAGAGATGGAGTGCTTTGTATGACTTCCAGGTACTATCTGTTTTTAGTATAAACGGTATTCCAGTGATCAATACTAGAGTGAAGGAGTGTTTCTTCAAATTTCCAGAGATGAACCAAATATTAATCTGTTGTGATGGTGCTGCAAAAGGAAATGCATGGCAAGCTGGTGTTGGCTGTATTGGCAGGGATAGTGAAGGAAGAAATGTTGGAGCTATTTCTGGTGGTCTTGGAATTTCCACAAACTATATAGCTGAGGTAATGGCTCTGATCATAGCTGGAGAATGGGCAGTGAAGAGAGGTTTCATGGATGTCTGTTTTAGCCTTGACTCAAAAGCAGTGATAATGGCCTTCATATCAGGAAGGATTCCTTGGATAGTGATCAATAAATGGCAGGAAATAAATAAAAATATGAATAGGATATCTTTTAGACATTCATATAGAGAAATAAATTTCTCAGCTGATAAACTAGCCAAGAAGGGAGTTCTGCTGAGTAGAGGAGAATGTATATACTATGACAATAAACCTACTTTCTTAGGTGCATTAGAAAATGAAGATGGCTCTTACTTTAGATTTTGATTCTGTAAAATCTATGCTCTCTTATTTTTGTGTCTAAATTCTCCTTGTCTGAGTCTGTCTAGACAGAGGATCTTTTTGTAAACTCTTGATCTTTGTTTTGGTAATAAAATTCTTATGATTAAGCAAAAAAAAAAATACCAGGACCAGTCATACCAAATCATAGTCTAGGCATTGTAATCAGTTATACCAAGATACTTAACCTGAGTTAAGATCGGTTCAACCAACTCACACATATTGGTCATCAAAAGATATGCAATGAATAGCCAAACCAATACACCTATTGATTTCCCTTTCGATTCACGAAACAATTTCATGAATGTACTTCCTTTATATAAATGTAAAACATTGTTTCCTAGGATAAAATCTTCACCACAACCCATTCACATAATCATAACACTGTATACAAGATTATGTCGATGTCATATCTACGAAGTTCAAAAGATAAGTGTTATACTTCATAATCTAATTCCTTAATACTATGATCATATTATTATGATCATGTCACATCACTAGAGTATTATATACAATATATACAGCTTCGCAGTTATGTTTTAAATATAGCACGACTTAAAAAATACATTAGGAATAAAGTAGTTCAAGTCAATATTACCAACCTCAAGTGGAAGGATGATGTCGTCGTTGTAGTTCGTTACTTCTTCACATTCTTCAGGTCTTTGGAGTAATACTTGTATGTTTCAACATTCCTAGACTTTCTAGTATAACCTAAACAAAGTTGACTCTAGTATTTAATCAAGCGACTCTAGATGAGTTTTGATACTAAAATATGACAACCAAACTTGACATACCAACGCTTGGTGAGTTCAACCGAGCTATGCTCTAACACCATTTAGTCAGACTGCTTCAAACACAAACTTATTAGGTCGTAAAGTGTTTGCCTTCTCTGATACCAATTGAAAACACTGGGGGTACCAAAATACACCACCAACTTTTTCGTTGGCAGTATGTATGGAAAAAATCAACACAACTCCGAGAGTAAGAACTCAATTAAGGAAAGTATCTAGAGTTATCTCTCTCTCTCTCTTGTTGTTAGAACGTTTACAGGACTGAATCTGTGAACCTAACTACAAAGAGAATTGTTGGACGGTACCAAAGACCATTGTCCAAAGATCAATCAAGTCTTATCCAACAAACTAGGTCTGACGTATCTATTGTGATTGATCAACGCACAATCTGTGATATTTCAATTATAAAGATAAACAATATAATGCGGAAAAAGAAATAACACAGACACCAGAAATTTTGTTAACGAGGAAACCGCAAATGCAGAAAAACCCCGAGACCTAGTCCAGATTGAATACCAAATTGTATTAAACCGCTATAGACACTATCCTACTACCAATTAACTTCAGTCTGGAATGTGGTGTAGCCCAAACTAAGTCTCCCACTAATTCAGGTACAGTCGCACTCCTTACGCCTCTTGAATCCCAGCAGGACTTTGCGCAATTGATTCCCTTAGACGTCTCACACAAACTAAGAGTTTCTTCAACTCAATTGAAGACTTTAAACCAAATTTTCCTCTCACGGATTAAGTCCATGATTGATTTCCTGATTTACGATCTAAATGGATGATCAGATCAAACGAAAGATCTAGGTGATGGAAATCGATAGCAACTTGACAAAAGTACGGTTGTCCTCAAAATACGGACTTATGCGACCCGAAGTGCAACCTAGATTATTATTCACCTCGCAAGTATAAAACTTGCGGAATCAACAAAGTCTGAGACGAAGAGAACTTTGATGATTACTATCTATCTTGATCGTTGGAGCGAGCTCTACAAACAATCAAGATCAGGATACTCTAGTTATCAAGATAAAAGATAATTGGACCTGGTTTCACCAATCCCAGTGAAGTATTTATAGTCGCTAAACCCTAAAAGGGTTTCTGGAGAGGGTGACTCTAGATACAACTAGGACACACCAAAAAGTAGTGTCAGGATTCAAAAATCCCAGTTGCCAAGAGTTCCCCTTATATAGACTTCAAAGCCTAGGTTGCTTTAGGTTTAAGGTAAGATAACTTTGGAACCAAGTAAACAAATATCCACTGTTAGATGAAAGCTTTGAATTTTATTCACATAAACAAGATATACACTCTGGTTAGGTAAACCGTAACCAAACCGTGTATAAAGACTATGTTCAACATGGTTAGCCGAAACTAGCCGACTTGAACCTTAAAAGCTTAACACTCATTTTCATGTTCACTAAGACATTAATCTTAAGTCACAATCATGTGATCAAATGAGTCTAGTGTTAATTAGAGAATTGATCAAATGCAAATTATCTCATAGAAATAATTCAAACGAAATTGGATCAAAATAGACATGGTTGGTAAATGTACAAGGTACAATTACTTGGATCGTTCGTGAGTCGGTTGAGTCACAGTACGCGAACCGGTTTGCAAACTTAAAGGCATAACCGAGTTCCAGAGTTGACAGAACTTTTTCAGTTCATGTACCGGTTTGCAAACTTAAGACTTTTACCGGTTCCGGAGTTCACAGAACTTTTTCAGTTCACGTACCAGTTTGGATACTAAACTGGTTCTAGAACATATAACTGTATTGGCTCGCATACTAGTTCGATCTTTAGTCTGGTTCCATTACCATAGTTCCAAAATGGTTTGCATACGAATATGCATACCTATCCGGATCACGAAACAAACAGATTTTCCCATGATGTACATACGTATATGCATTATCACACCAATCTAAAAGTCGATATATAGCTAATTTGCTACGTGTACAAATACATGTACTATGGCTTCAGACATATAACAATTTTCCCAGTTTGTAAGACTGATAACACTGTCTTGTATTCCGAATATAGTAGTTCTATATTTCTCTAAATCAATTCAAAACATTCCTGAATAACATCAATGACACATATCACTGTTCCATGCTATTTTTGAATGATCAACTTGAGTCATGATTTGGTTCCGAACAATAAGTTGTTCTCCACCGAAATTTGATCAAGTATGAACAAATGTTCATTAAGCTTAGTCATTATATTTCGAGAAATTTGTAAACTAAATAATTAGTTCTCAACTCGAAATTCTTGTCTATGCAAGCTAGTATAATTAGTTATGCGATAATCGTCTCAAGGATAGAAAAGTGAATATAACTTGAGAAATAGGTGGTTCAGTCTTCACTTACCTTTTGTTGATGAAGTTCTCCAACAGCTTCGGTTGATCTTCGCCCTCAAACGGTAGAACGCAAATGATGACTTGCTCGTTTCTCAACTACCTCTATCCTAGATCGAGACTTAACTAATTATAGACTAGAAATCAAGTTATAGCTTTAACAACTAAATTTGACAACAAGCTTATCAACACTTGTGAGTTCGACCGAGAAATGCTCTAACAAAAACTATATTGTTTTTCATCCAGGCTTTTCTATAGCCAAGGAGACCCTAGTATTGTCCACTTCTTATCAATGTTGTTTTGTTGTCTCTGATCCTAGGTCGTTTCATCTCCCAAAATCTAGTATAGTCAAAAATTCTCTGATAAGTACGTTTCTTAGTTCCATGTACTTTTTGTTTAAATTTGACTTATAGTAAGTTGTCAAATTTGGATTGGTTAAGTATTTAGATATAATTCTTTAGTTTTTGAAAATATTCACGGGTTTGTTATCTTTTTCTCTTTTTGATCTTCTCAAACCTTTTAAAGTCTTATCACTTTCCTCTACAATCCCTGTATCTAGTCTTGCTTTGAGTAAAAAAATTATTTTCTTACTGCTTCAATGGGTGATCATTTCAATCTTTATATGCACCTTAGCGGCTTATCCTTAGCACAACGTTATGCCAACCATAGCAACGCGGATTTACTACCTACACCACCTGAGTTCATTAGAGATTTTGGTATTAAGCAAAATAGCATTCTAGCTATAATTTTTTCTATTGATATTTTGAAGTCATGGGAAGTTAGGGGAGCTCTTAGTAATTTCTGGTGAGAAAATCTGGGTTTTCAAATAAGAGAGGTAGATCCAAACCTTTTCATCATCTCTTTTCGTTCTAAGGAAGATTTCTCTTGGGTATCATTAAACGGACCATGGTATCCTTTCGGTAATGTACTTGCAGCCACAACAACATATCAAGGAATGTGCATATCTACAAACAAAGTCAAGGAAATCCCAATATGAGATTCTATATCAAACGCAAAATGCGAAAATAGGAGTAGAGAACTGCTAGTCTTGGTAGCAAGCAAATTAGGTCAGATATCAAGAGTTTGTTCTGGCTCAGAAATATCAGCGCTAGATTGTTTGCCTAGGGTCCTAGTTTGGGTGAATATTGAGAAATCACTTATAGATATTCTCTTAGTTAAGGTAGGAAACTATCTAGTAACAAATATTTACTTCAACTACCTCAACTTACCCTATAAAGTTTGCTCTCACTGCCTAAGATTCGGCTACAAGGTCAACAGTTGTGCAATACTGCAAGGCAGGCCTTTGGAAGATATATATGACATAACAGTGGATTCTCCAAGTCCAGGTGATGACATATTCTAGTTAAATGATGAGAAAGTGAAAATTTGGCACCCAAAGGATAACTTTGACTGTCATGGAAAGTCTGTACATGTATAATCATATCTTAGCCAACCAGGAGTTCGTGAAACCTTAAACGACATCTTTAAATCTTATGTTCATGAATAAATCTCTTCCCACATAAATTTTCAATCTTACGAAGTCCTAGGACCAGTGACTTATGATGAGGAGATGCCTCTAGCACCTTCTTATGTCTTAGGAAAGAGAACCTTTCCTTTCAATTTACCTAAAAATTTCATACCTTTGGCTGAGACAGACTCGGAATCATTCCGTTCTGCTAACTCGGAAACATACAGGATTATCGATTCAGTGAGAGCCTCTAAATCGGAGCTACGAAGTGGTTCTGGAATTCTCCAAGACATCCCGAATCCGGTTCAGTCTGTTCTAAATGCTAGTTCTCCCTTATCTGGTAGAAGACTTTCTTTCTCATCTTGTGAGAATGCTAGAGACTCTTTCGATTCACCTCCTTCCAGTTTATCTGCTTCATCTATTACTGCTACTGCTTTATCTCTATTGCATCCTACCAATAAAAATTGCATTGCATCATCTTTTAAAACCCCAACTACGCAGCCAAAATCATCTTTTAAAATTTCAATCTCATATTTTTTTTATCATCTTCTTCATAGGATAATTTATGTTCTATTCCTTCTGCGGATAGAAGTTTTCTGAAAATTGATCAATACGGATCTGATATGCAAGAAAAAGTTGTAAGAGAAAATGCCTATCTTCCAATTCCAATTCCAATCCCATTACTCACCCCTTCAAAGAAACATGAGGAGACACAGGTACTTCCTTAAACTTGAACCATATTTACAATTCCACTGTCTTAATTTCCCCTTATTTATAAATTTCAATCTTATATGCTTAGTATAAACTGTTAGCCTTAATTACATATGCTTAGTATAAACTGCCATCTTTCTGACTCATAATTGTACCAATTTTATATAAATTAGGAATTCCAATAACTATTAACCTTATTACCTCCTTGTTTTACCTCCCATACCTTTGAAAGAACAACCTGTTATTTAATCTTTAACTTTTCTTTGATTGCATATATGCTTCTCTCTTTTTTTAGAGTCCTTTATCATCTAAGTCAATTAACAATATGAAAATTTTGTCCTGGAATGTGCAAGGCCGTGGAAACCCCTTTACACAAAACCACCTAAATTTCTTAATACAACAGGAAAAACCAACAATTCTTTTTCTATCTGAAACCAAATCCCAGAGAGCTTTGGTAAAATCTCTGGTTTCTTATTACCCTAATTATCATATAGTAGACCCAATAGGACAAACTGGAGGTTTAGTGATAGCTTGGTTAGATGGTTTATTTTTTGACGTAGTTCAATGGAATCTGAATATGATTAACATTATTGTGAAAGCAAACTTGGATTCCAAAAAATTGATCTTAACATGTTTTTATGGGAGTCCTTACCCTGCTAACAGAAACATACCTTGGGACTTCCTTAAGGAGATTAATACACAAGTAAATACTAGAGGAATGCCATGGGTTGTCATAAGGGATTTCAATATGATTTTCGATCAAACTGAAAAACAAGGGGGGTTACCTTTTAAAAAATCTGATAGCAAATACTATTTTGACATCTTGGAACGAGCTAGTCTTTATGACCTGGGATATATAGGTTATGACTTCACATGGAATAATAATAGTAAAGGATCAAAAAAAATTCAAGAAAGGTTAGATAGAGCGGTTCTAAATGCTGAATGGAATCCACAATTCCCTAATGCATCTCTATCTCATCTCAGTGCAATAAGATCTGATCATTGTCCTGTCTTATTATTCCTAGACTTACCCTATCAAAGGAAAGAATGGAACTTCAAATTTTATGACACTTGGCTAAAGGAGGCCACTTGTGTTCAAATGATCCAGAAGTCCTGGAAAGGGTTGGAAGGAGAAGATACCTATAAAACTTTAGTCTCAAACCTAAAAACCTTAGGCATAAACATACTAGATTTGAAAGAAGAAGAAAAATATCTTTGGGAAACCAAGTAGGAAAATAAGAAAACTCATTAAAGAAATGGAGAGACTTAAGAACTCATGGGAAATAATAGACATAGAGAAGCTATAATCTCACAGAAATTAACACAACTAGAACATCTTTATGATACACGAGAGGAAATAGCTAAGCAAGAATCAAGGGATAATATCATAAATCTAGGAGAACAAAATACAACTTTCTTCCATGTTGTCACTTTAAGAAGAAAAAAGTGGAATAATATAGAATGTTTACTTAATAGTCAGAATATAGTCACCCACAATAAACAGGAAATAGGAATAATCCTTATAGATTATTTTAAAACACTTTTCACTAAAGAAGTTGTTGATCATTCCTTGCATCAAAACATTTTACAAAACTTCCCTTCTTGTATTTCTGAGACATAGAACATAACCATTACTGCTATTCCATCTAATGAAGAAATATTTCTAGTTCTAAAAAAGATGAAACCAAATAAATCTCCTGGGCCATATGGATTCCCAGTAAGCTTTTTTTATAAATAACTGGGATACAGTAGGGACACAAGTCATTCTTACAGTTCAAGAGTTTTTTGAAACAGGGAAGATGAACCCTGACCTAAATAAAACCCATCTTTTTTTAATCCCAAAAGTTCAGCATCCCAAAGATCCAGGCAAATTCAGACCAATAAGACTCTGCAACACTATTTATAAGCTTATCACTAAATAATATCAAATAGACTAAAGCCATTACTGAACAAAATCATATCCCCATTCCAATCTGCCTTCCTCTCTTCTAGATAAATATAAGACAATGTTATAGTGGCACAGGAAATTATCCACTCTTTTAAGAAAAAGGAAGCCAGAACTTGAGGATTAGGACTCAAAATATATATGTCTAAAGCCTTTAACAGAGTAAGATGGCATTTCCTTCTCAAAACCCTGAAAACCTTTGGTTTTAACAACAAAGTTTGTATGCCAATAGAGCAGTGTATTTCCACTTCCTCCATGTTAGAGCACTGCTCGGTCGAACTCGCAAGCGTTGCTATCTCAAGCTTGTTTGTCAAGTTTAGTTGATCAAAACTATAGTCTTGATTTATAGTCTACTTATAACTATGTCTCGGATTAGGATAGAATGTGTAGTTGAGCTTTAGAATTCACGGCGTTCATCGATTGAAGACGAAGATATACTGAGGAGAGCTTGGAGGAACTTCATCAACAAAAGGTATGTGGAGACTAAAACTTATCTATCACTCAGAAGTTTATTCTATTCTATCTCCTAATGAGACTAAGTCGTATAGCTATATAGACTTTTACATTATACACATTTGATATTTCGAGTTGAGTTTATCTTGCTTATCTATTTTTCGAAATATGTGTTGGAAGCTTTTTGTTTTAACTATGTTCATCATTATTCTTGACGAGTTTAGTTGGAAACAATTTATTTGTTGGAAACTAAATATTAAATCAAAAGATGATCATTGGAAATTGCCTTGAAACATCTTACATGATTTGTGTGAGACAATCATTTGATTTCGACTTGGAAAGTTTCGTATTGATCATTCGATCACTTGCAAATTACTTGAAGCTAATAGTTTGTGTAAGACAGCTATTGTCGTCTTCTAAGGATGTTTCAATGATTGAAATGGGAGTTTAGAACAAATAACCATGTCTGGATACAACACGGTATGCATACCTAGTATGCGAACTGTTTTGTAGTGATTCAGGTCCGGGAACCATGTTTGCGTACCCAGTATGTGAACGGTTTTAACTGTTAAGGTCCAGGAACCTTGTTTGCGTACCTAGTATGCGAACGGTTCTACCTGAGTTGGGTCCGGGACTGCTGGTCGCGTACCTAGTATGCGAACCGATGGACAAGGCCAAGGTCTGGAGCTATTTTTTGCGTACATGGTTTCCGAACACAGTGGTTCAAGTTCTAAAATCGGTTAAGTATGATTCTCATACTCATGAACTAAAACATTTATGAATTAACGAATACAATCTTTGCAAACTGTTAATGTTCATGAATTGATTCTTATATAAGTACTTTGTACGATTACAAATCAATCCGATTTTGTTTCAAATTGTATATATATATGTCTATGAGATAGTGAACAATTGAACAACTCTGTGTGAAACACAATTAGATTCATTTGATTATCTTTCATGATTGATTGATCGTCATATTTGATCTAGAAGTGTTAGATAAATATGGTTAAGACAAAAGTGTTCATATGGCTAACTTCGGTTAACTATTATTGAGCCAACTCAATATACACGTTTAGGTACGGTTACCCATATCTAAACGAAGGTATATTTCATTTGTGTGTATGTTATGAACCTAGATATGATTCACAACAAGAATAGGCTAGAGATAGTAGTAACGTCAAGATCCCCACGGATCAAGCCTCCCGCTTCAGCGAACACGATTTGATCGATTGAAACGATCTACTATTTTCATTAATTTCTTAGATAAAACTATTCTTACAGACTCCTCCTGTTTATAAAGATAGATACCATTAATCTACCCTATATCTAACGGCTATAATGCCACCAGAAGCTTACATCTAAACCATTCATAACAAAGGATAAAGACATCCCTACTACACATAAAGGCTACCAACTATAAAATAAGCTAAATAGTGACATCAAGATGATATGGGTGCCTTCCTCCTAGGCTTGGGACATGACAAATACCATCCCCTTCAGAACATCCTTGTCATCAAGATGAATGATGCGAAAACACGCAAGTTTGTTGAAGAGTCCTTTAAGGTTGCATCTTGAAATATAGTAGCCGTTGCACCTTGTAGCCGGCTGACGCAGCTATTGACCACATGCCGCCGAACGACTCTCATGAGTAAGCTCTTCATCAGCTCCAATGGAAACTGAATAGATTGTTGTGGTCGCAAGCCTGTCCTCGCTTCTAATTTAGTCTGCCCATCTCTGCTGTTCGTAGTGCTCCTAGTTGGAGATGTAAGTTTGTGAGATGAGTGGACCTGCGTGTACCATTGTAGCTCAAAATAATCATTCAAAACCACCCCCAACAGCCTTTGTGGGAGTAACTGTCGTGTCCACTTTCATTTTAAAGAATAACACCTCCTTAGAACGCCATTTGTGTCGAATTAAGAAACCCATCAACTGAATGCAACTAGGAAGGCATGTTAGCTGCTCAAAAATAACGGTCTGGATCCTGATCACACAAATTGAGATATGCAAAGCCACAAACAAGTCTTCCGAGAACAATTTAAATTTAGTAGCAAATGTAGCTTGGTGGACTTTATCAGATGTATGACAAGAAAAAGAACGCCAACTAGAGAAAGAACTCCCTGATGTCGAGCTACCGGACATTTCCACAATTCCCCGACTGTCCACAAACTTTCCCCTGACCTCGACACCCAGTTTCTGAAAGAGTGATACAAGCCTGACATTCAAAACTACTCCATTCAAGGCATGAGCATTTGCCAAAGCAAATGCTAGGTTGTAACGCTGAGCAGGTACAACATGTAACTGCTAGTTGAGAGTTTGTTGGAGATTGGTTGGCCTCCAATCTTGTTCCACCAGTTCTACAGCCTGAATGTTATAATTCCAGCTGACATTATCCCCACTCCATAATACAGTTGGAAATAATTTGAATTTCCACCTCAAGTAATCAAGCCAGGCTAATACATTAAGAATTTCAATCACCATGAATAAACATTTAACCTCAAAGCTAAAGACTTGGCCTGTGACGCCTATAAGTACTTCAACTCCAAACCCAGAAATTAACTGACCAGTTCTTTGCGAAATGCAACGCTTGCTATTTTCACCTTTGTAAGGAACTACATGAACCTGTAACAGTATGTTCTTGGTTTCTTCCCCTTCCTTGCTAGCCAACACAACGAAGGTTGTAGGTTCGTCCCCTTTTTTGTGTAGCACTTCTTTCGTCTTACTAACCATTAATGATGCACCCCAAAAAACTGTTGTATCAGCAGACACTGGGAGAACCTCTTCGCCCCGATTAAATGCCACCATCGAATAAAACAATTGGATTGATGACGAACATTATGAAAGGACCAAAAGCCACTCATAACAGAACTCAGAAATACTTTTACAATGTTTTCTGGAAGAATAGAAATGCCACGGAACACACAAGTAGGCGATGTATAATAAACAACACTATCATCCAAACACCACACCGCACTATTATGAACTTTATATAATAGTTCTTGTAAAAAGCAACATATTCTCAACTGTTCAGCATAACTGCTAACAAGTGTGAGAATCAGCTTAAGAGGATCATCAGAAAACTCCACAAAATCAACTTCTGAAGTTAAAACCTTAATTACTAGTGAAGAAGCCTTTCGTAGAAAATAAAAACAGGCTCTAACAGTTTGATCAAACCATTTACCACGATCCCTGTATAACAACAACATAAGATGAAAGAGCATTGAAGTATCGAGTGGAGGGATACAAGATCCAAGAGAAGAAACTGCCATCTTATCAAGCAAACTACACTTCAGTTGCAAAAGAACAAATGCTTCTCTCCACATCTCCAGCAGTTGATACTTCTGCAGAATATCTAGCAGTCGCAGCCACAGAGGCATAAGTACTCTGTTGGGTATACTTCTTCTACATGACATTTTCACAAGGAAATTACCACAATTCGAACTAAAATGTCGAAATACCCCTATAACTCTCACTTGAATCCTAACTCCACCATATAGTGCAACTGTAGGTATTGAACTATGCAAAGAGAACCCCAACTTTAAAAGCCTAAAAGAACTTCTAATAATTGAGAGAAGCAACCTTATTGCATAGTGAAGGAGGCTAACAAAATCATCATTGGAATTCAAGACGCTAATCGGTTTAAGATACCATCCCTTCACTGTTATATAAGATGTAAGAAGTAGATCAAAATTAACACCCCTTGATCCAAAATGAAGAAGTAAAATCTCATCAGGTAAACACATATCCAACATTTGATCAAACAACTCGTAAGCCTTCGCAATACCAACTGTTCTAGCTAATAAGTGGAACAAAAAAGTGTTTCTTTCAATTATTTGAACAAACCGCTTACTACAATCATCATTATTATCAGTTTTCACAAACACCAATGTCAAGAAAAGTATCAAAATTCTATTTATATCAGACATTTGAACAAACAATTTCCTATCACCACTAATGTCAGCCCCATTTATACACATACTGACCAATGAATCCATAAATTGAAAATCAGGATGATACCCCAAGCATTGGAATCTACTCACGAACACAATTCCCATTGAACAGATCAAGTAAAATCAACCCATGAAGAGCAATCACACAAGAAGGATCCAAACACAGTTAATAATCACCATCAAAATAAGATTACCTCCTTAGAAATTCAAACCCCTTACTTTAGTGGTAAAGGGGAAACAAGGGTGAGAAGAATGCTCAGTAGATAATTTGTGGGTGACAAAAATTTTGCTTTCGAAATACACAGTATCTGTTTGAAACATTTTAACAAACATCTCACTAGTATCACCCTTATCACCAGTTATAACAGATTCCAGTACAGCTGAATTAGGGAATATTGAATCTGAGGCATACCCATGATGTAAATTAAGCTCACGAACAGATTTCCCATAGTGATAATTCATTTGTACTAAGAAACCATAATTATTTGTACCAGAAAATAATGCACAATCCCTAAAAATATCAGAAAAACTTTTCTGAATTTCAAATTCTCTGCCACGATCAAATAACTCACGAGAAGAATTGATATTAATGATGAAACAGTCAGAAGTCAATATTGTGTGGGTAGTGGGTAATATTACCTGTAAACTCAGTTGTTTCTCCCCAGTAACCTCATCACTAAAAACTTCCCTGAGGTTGAACGTTCATCCCATCGGACAATTCTTTCTCGTGGAAGAAAAACAAGGGAATGAGTACTTCGGAATCGACAGTATCTACATCGTTTTATTCGTCAAAGAAGTAAGAAGGGATCAACTCTAGATCTAGAGTATCATCTTGTTCCTCAAAGAAATAAGAAGGAATAATCAACTCGAACTCATCTTCGTCATCCTTTTCAGCAACATCTGTAACTCCAGTAACTAATTGTTCTTAAGATGTAGGTTTGTTAAATGATTCCAACTCTCTCTCTGTCATGGAAATAAGAAGCTCCGTTAATCGAAGATGGCAGTCTCGAAGTGGTGAGTTTCCATCCAGCAACAGCCCTAGTTTCTGCAATTGATAATCAACTAATTTATTAGTCAACTTCAATTTTGCCAAGAGTTCCTCCATTGCAGAGTACGCAAAGAATTTTCTGGATGATACCAACTGTTATGAACCTAGATGACATTCACAACAAAAATAGGTTAGAGATAGTAGTAACGTCAAGATCCTCAAGGATCAAGCCTCCCGGTTCAGCGAACACGGTTTGATCGATTGAAACGATCTACTCTTTTCATTAATTTCTTAGATAAAACTGTTCTTACAGACTCCTCCTGTTTATAAAGCTAGATACCATTAATCTACCCTAGATCTAACGGCTACAAGGCCACCAGAAGCTTACATCTAAACCATTCATAACAAAGGATAAAGACATCCCTATTACACATAAAGGCTACCAACTATAGAATAAGCTAAATAGTGACATCAAGATGATATAGGTGCCCTCCTCCTACGCTTGGGACATGACAGTGTAACAAGCTAAGACCATCTAACGGTGGAGATTAATTGCTCTATTATTAAGCAGACTTAGCTTGAATCTTAAATCAGGTTTTCATCAAACGGTGAATATTGAATGCTTTGTTACTAAGCTATCTTAGTTTTGATTGAAAGAAAACCCTGATTTGAAAGACTATATAAGGGAGAACTCTAGCAACTGGAAAACCTAATCTCGGCACTTTCCTGTGTCCTAGTTGCGTATTAGAGTCGATTCTCCTTTAACCTAGGTTTTTCCAAAACCATATTAAGTTAACGACTTGAAGACTTCATTTGGGATTCGTGAAGCCATATCCAACTATTTTCTCTGTAGTTGTGTGTTCTAATCTTACTTGTTCTATCGTGTTGAGTACTATCTTCTCTAAGATTTTCTCGAGATTTATCTCGGATAGGTAAGATATAAAAAGTAATCACAAAGTTCTTCGTCTCCGACTTTGTGGTTCCGCAATAACTTCTTCTACTACCATATAGTTAAGTTATTGTGAGGTGATTGATATTTTTAGGCTGCTCTTCGGGAGTATAAGACCGGATTATCAATTGGTTCCTGTTCACCTTGATTTATCAAAAGACGAAACAAAAACTTCGTAGGTATTTCTGTGGGAGACAAATTTATCTATCAGAATAGACTTATCTGTGGGAGACAGATTTGTTTATAAGTCTTCGGCTTTGGGTCGTAACAACTCTTAGTTGTGGGTGAGATCAGCTAAGGGAATCAAGTGCGCAGAATCCGGCATGGTTCTAGATGCGTAAGGAACGCGACTGTACCTTAATTGGTGTGGGACTTGGTTAGGGCTAAACTAAATTCCAGTCCGAAGTTAACTTGTAGTAGGCTAGTTTCTGTAGCGGCTTAATACAGTGTGGAGTTCAATCTGGACTGGGTCCTGGGTTTTTTTTGCATTTATGGTTTCCTCGTTAACAAAATTTCTTGTGTATGTGTTATTTCATTTCCGCGTTATATTTGTTTATATAATTGAAATATCACAGGTTGTGCGTAGTTCAATCAATTGGTAAATCCGACCTTTATTTGTTAGATATAAATTTATTGACACTTGGGCATTGGTCTTTGGTACCGTCCAAGTATTTTTCATATTAATCAAGCTCATAGATTTCTATCTGTTTGATTTGCAGATTGATTTGAGAAAAAGAAATATAACTCCTTGATATCTTTCTTGGTTGAGCTCGCTTTATAAGCTGGTGCTCTCGGAATAATATTGGAGTTAGTCCATACAGATTTCCGAACGAATTATTGGGTGTGGTTGTTATACCCCCGCTTTTTCACTCCATAGTTGTCCTTTTAAATGGTTCACCAGGAGAGTTCTTTACACCTACTAGAGGTATACGTCAAGGATATCCTCTATCTCCATATCTCTTCATAATATGTACGGAAGTTTTTTCTAGACTCCTCCTGGCTCAGGAAGAAAAGAAACTACTTCATGGAGTTAAAATAACTCCAAAAAATTCCCCCATCTTTCATCTTCTTTTTGCTGATGACTGTCTTTTATTTATCAAAGATGACCTAGTGGAAAGCAAAAATCTATTGCAGGCCATTAACTTATTCAGTCAAGCCTCTGGCCAACTGATCAACTTTGACAAATCAGGAGTCTTTTTTAGTAAGAAAGTTCATCCCAAACACCAAAGAATGATGTCAAAACTTCTAAAAATAAAACATATTAATCTTAAAGATGCATATCTAGGAACTCCTCTCTTTATAGACTGATCAAAAATTATAACTTTTGAGTTTATAATTGAGAAAATAGAACACAAATCTCAAAGTTGGAAAAGTAAAGTCCTACCCTAGACAAGTAAAATGATGCTTAATAAGTCAGATCTAGCTAGTATGGCTTCCTATCATATGGGTTGTTTCATCTTACCTAAGAAAATAACAAATAAGATAAATGTAGTCCAAGGAGACTTTTGGTGGGGCATTGAGCTTAATACAAAGGGCTATTACCCCAAAGCTTGGCCAAGTATGTGCAAACCTATGATCAAGTGAGGACTAGGATTCAGAGATGCACATAAATTCAACTTAGCCTTAATAGCCAATGTAGCTTGGAGACTAATAACATAACCAAACTCTCTTTGGGCACAAACCCTAAAACCTAGATACTTTAGAAATAAGTCCCCCCTTAGAGTAAAACCCTCAGATGGATGTTCTTGGACCTAGAGATGCATTTGTATAGGCATGAATTTGCTAATGCAGAATAGTATTTGGGAGGTAGGAGATGGCCTTAGCATAAATATCTGGGAGGATAACTGGATAAGAGGATTAACTGAAAGCTTATTGAGATACAAATCCAGTACAAACTCAAATCTCTCTTGTGTAGCAGACCTGATAGACACATCCACTAATAAATGGAATATACCACTGATTCATGCTAGCTTCCCAAATGCAATTGCTAATAAAATCTATAAAATCCATCTCTTTCTAGATAAAAATCACAACCTCAAACATGATAAGCTAAGATGGAAACTAACGAAATTTGGAACTTTCACAGTTAAATCTATGTATTATAGGCTTATTGAACATAACATTAATACCTCTAACCTAGGCCTAGAGGATGATTTCTGGAAGTCCCTTTGGAACCTTGATGTCTCTCCTTGAATAAAACTTTTCTTATGGAAATGCCTTCATAATTCACTATCCACAAACACCAAACTCAAAGGAATAATTAAGGACATTAACCCAACTTGTACTCACTGTAATGAACAAGAGGAAACTTTAGAGCATCTTTTTCTGCATTGTAGTTTTGCAAAGGTAGTCTAGAAATTAGGCCCAAATCCAGTGCTCTGTAATTTGGATAGTGATACAAAAATAGTGGACATGTGCAAAAACTGGTTTCAGAACCCAAGATCAGTAATATCTCTAGAACTTATAGCCACAAAAATGTGGTTTATATGGAAAGCAAGGTGCAACAAAGCTCTTCAAGGAATTACACAGACCACCCAAAGTTTAGAAAGGGAAATTCGGAGACATGTAGCCTTCTAGACTAGAAAAGATAACAAGGATGGAAAGGAAAAAAGAAAAGAATGTTCCCTGGTCCCCGCCAAATAAAAATAACAGGAAGATAAATGTACATACATCTTGGGTATCAGAAAACACTAATGCAAGTTATGCTGTAATTTTGAGAAATGATGCAAGTAATTTCGAGGGAGGAAGAGCAGGACCAACGCACATCTCCAATCCACAAGAGGGTAGAAGCTTTAGGGCTTCTTCAGGCAGCTTCATGGCAGAGGAAAAAGGCTAACAAACTTCAGCATTGAGGAAGACTGCGAGCCTTTAATCAACTATTTAAATAAATAGACAGCAAATATAGATTGATCTAGTAAATCAATCTTAGATGAAGTAATTCGTAAAGTTTCTCTATTTAGGAATTTCTTAGGATTTTCTTTTGTTCCAAGTATGGGAAATGCAGTGACAGACACTCTGGCCAAGAAGGCTAAACTTTTTGTAACTGATTGTGAATGGAATGCCATTCCTCCTACTTGTATTCATGGGAAACTTTTAGTAGATAAATCTAATACCTTAGGGTCCCGGATATTAGATGCTTCTACTTCGGATGTAATGGAGACCTCGGTCTCTTCTTAGTTCTTTTGAATGAATTTTCACTTACAGAAGAGAAAAATAAATAAATAAATAATAATAATAAAAAGTGGGTCGGAAGATTAGAACTTGGAAGTTAGATAAGTGGCGTAAATATGTTTATTGTTAATTTTGTAAGGCCAGAATCAATGAGAAAGCTCTATTTTCCAATACTCTCACCATAATAATGAACGCGCAGTTGGGGGATACTTTTATTAATTGGGGGATATAGGAAAAAGACAGAATAGGGATCCAAATAGTAAAGTGGGGTTATCCCAAAATCCTTACCCATCACTAATAATGTTTAGTGGCTAATCATAATTAGTAAAGTTAATTGACTAGTTTGAAAATGATTTATAGAAATCATTATCATTTTGGAGAGATTAGAAGTATGAGTGTTGGGTTTAAAAAAAATTGGTTGAAATGAGTAACCATAGTGACGAAAAAGATGTTTTTAAGTCTTCACGTCATCAACAAACAAGTCTGTTTAGGTAGAATCTTCGCTTGATGTAAATTTGGATTCCCCGTGGCTGCACCTGAAAAACTCAATGTCGGTGCACCGTATCCGCCCAAACCAAAACAGAGCAAAAGATTACCTCATTTCAACATGGAGAGGACTCTTCCTTATGATTTCCTTATACTTCTTCCTCTATTTTCCTTCCTCCTTATCTTCTCATTCCATTATGGAACGTCAGGTACCAAGAACATTTCTTAAGTCAACTTCATTTTTTTGGTGCTTAAACAATTACATCTCATTAACTATAAATCGAAGTCCCTTGCAATTGCATCATAATCATTCATTTCTGATGAGCGTCGTTTACTCAACAAAATAATAAGATGTTTCCCACTAATTAACAAGTAATAAAGCGGTAGTAAGGATCGTTCCCACGAGGAGTAATGCAATTGATATGTTATCTAAATTGGCGAGAATATAAAAGAAGGGTAGTTGGTTGATATAAAGAAGAATAAAAAGGATAATAAGATAAAGAGAATGACGATTAAGAAATCCTTCGCCGTTACTAACCGTTAACTCAACAGTGTACCCGTTTATCTCTTGTTAGAATCAATTGTCACCAACCGTAGAATAGAAGGTACGCTTAGCTATCCCCAAAATTCCTGTTGTCACTGGATACGGAAGCGCTCGACTACTAGATTCTATCCAACTGAACCGCCCTGAGGTACGCTTACAAGGTGTAACTCAATCGAATGCTTTAGGGTTTGTGAATTTAGGTTTGATCCCAGCAGTTAAACTCGGTACGCTCGGTCCACTTACTGGTGTTGTCTTTACTCGCAATAGCTCCACAGAATCCCTCCGCAAGGTCTCGCGATTTCTACTTGTGTAGGAGATAAACGACAATTACGGATCGCTCAAATCTCTACTAGCATTAGAATGATTAATAGACTAATCTAGTTGCGCACCCAAACCAATCTAGAATCAATCATAAACCTTCGATATAGTAAAAACAATCCATAATGATTAACTTTTAAACTCAAAAAAAACTTGTAAAAATTGAGCTTCACAATTAGAACTTTGAATTCATCCTTAACAATCAAAAGAATATAGAAAAGAGATAGTTTTCCCCCCTAAGGGGGAGAAAAACGGTGAGTAGAAGATATCTCAAATTGTATCTAAGCTTCCCTATATATAGAGTTTGTAGCCTCTTCTTGAAAAAACTAGGAAACCTAGCTAAGATAGGAAACTGCACCTCCTTAATTGTGTCCCGTGCATCACACCCCGTGCAAAGTGAGTTGCCAAACTCGCCAAACAAGTCACGTCCAAGGCTGGTCACGTTCTAAATTTCGCAAGCACAACAATTGGGCTTACGTCAAATGCCTAAATCCAGCCCATTTTCTCATTATTGGCTTGTCAGTTCCGTGGAACTGACAACCTTATCTTCAGTTTTACTTCACGGACAACCGTATCTCTCAGCTTCACCACCTCGGACTCGAGCTCTGATCACTTGCTACCAACCTTGGGAACTAACCATCGTTACTGCCATCAACCAATGGCAACACTAAACCACGGCTCAAGTTAACACGAACTTCATTCTCCTTTCCTCCGTCGTTTCCGGAATTCCTTGCCAATACCATCGATCTCATCATACTACCGTAATGGCAGCATCTTGTCCATCGTCACTGTTTTGTAAGCTCAAGTTCGTCTCACAGTTTTGAACTCCATTACCATCTGATCAAAGCCGGCAGCAAGCCACGACTCCATTGTACAATCTCCAACAGTTTTGACGTCAACCCACTGTTAACCACCATCGTCTACGGTAGCACCCACTCTCAAGCTGTCCATCAATCCATAGCTTACTGATTTATCTCTAGCGCAGCAACCGCAGACCACCAGCTCCAAACTCGTTCCCTTCGGCTCAATGGCAGCAACACTAAATCAACATCTTCACTTACTATTTACCTCAAAACCCATTCAACTGCCAGTCACCATTGCCTCGACCTCCATAAAGCTCAGCTTATTCCATCTTCTAACCATCACCGCGATACCACAGAACCATCCTACATCCAAACTCGATCACCACTTCCTGAATAGCTCGTTACTCCATCAGTATCTTAATCCATGTATGTTCCGAGCTCTTCTTAATCGACAGCAAACAACCATCTATCATCACTGCCTTCCATGTTTCCCGTTCAGGCCATTATTCAAACAGCTCAAATGCGTTTTGCTAAGTGGAGATAGATAGAACTCTGGTGGATTTGTATTTCCACAGCTCCTTCCCTGCAAACCCAATTTCATACACAACCCATACTCCATTTCTTCCAGGACTTGAACTTGTCTCAGTCATTGCCATTTACTGCCTCGAACAACCACGAAAACAGCACTTGTACGAACAGAGAAGAACCTTGTTCTCTCTGGCTCTTTTTCACCCTGCAATTCGAGTTCAAATAGAACCCAACTTTACTTGTCCTAATCTCCTCACGTTCACAATGATTATCAATGGCAGCACAGATGGTTTTAATCCCCCAATCAATCGTAATACCTCAAGTTCTTCACTAATTTTCTTGACTGGTTTTCCGGTGTTAATTCTGCCCAAACTTTCTAACAACTCATACTCAATTCTCTTGTTCTTCTTACCTTCTTAACCCATCTCGACTGGCCATACAAACCCAGACTTCGCCGGCATGAACTCTTGGCAGCAGTGTCTTCTTGGTTCAGTAAGGATAAAGCTGAACTGTGTAATAACAATGTTGGACTCGACCTAATTTTTGGATTATAAGCTGAAAGAGGTGGCCATTAGTAAATTGAGCGGGTGTCTATAGTAAACCCGTTTAGAATCAAATGGCTACCTTCTTTGGCCGCCTCCGGTAATTCATAACGGATTTCAGCTGGTTGCTTCTTCACGCACGCACGACTGCCAGTAGTGGTTCCCATGCAATGATAATTCTGCCTCTTTTGTGGCCAATTGGACGATTTCTTGTTCTTTTCGGGAATAAGCTCCAAAATTCCCATAAAATATAAAACAAAGCTAATAACACAATTTCACAAGAAAACTAGCTAAGAAAGCATAATCAATCGATACTTAGAGAGGTGTTTTTAAACACCTATCAATTTCATTCCACCACTGAAAAGAGAAGACAAACATAAAAATGTCATCTAATAAATTAAGTTGTTAAGACCCTTGATCTTTCATAAACCAACCCAAAAATCACACCACAAACACAAAATTAGTTTGTTGATTCATCTTCACTAGATTGTCTATACCGCCGGCATTGTATGATGGTGAACAAAACAATGCCAACAAGTGTTAGAAATTGGCCAGAATTTAAGTTTTTTTCTCATGTTCTTCCGGTATTGATTTTATTTGTCGAGCATGCCGAAACTAGCATACCGACATTGTAAATAAATTTTTGAGTATGTCGGAATTGTTTTTATTTGTGCCGGCATTGTAGGTTTTATATCGCGCATGCCGGCAGTGCTTTTCCGGTATAGTTATTTTACGATCTTCAATGCCGGGCAAACTATCCAGTTCATCAGTCCTGGAATTCAGCTCTTACACGGTCTCTAGCCAACATTGCCTGGATATTAAGGAACTTTTAGGAAAAATCTAAAACTAGATCTTCATCTAAGCCACTTGGAATATGTGAAAAAAGTATGTATAGTCTACTACAGGATAACTACATTGTAGTTTGTATATTACGAGTTTTATTAGCAACAATATCAACTTAAAGAAAAAAAACAAATGACATTGAACATACAGTACAAGTAGAACAAATACACACCAAAGAAGAAGAGAACGACAAGAAAACATTCCATCCTTTCTTTGATTCTCCTATTTTCCGATATAACTGAAATTTCATCAATTAATTCACCTTGAGATTTTGATTTTTCTATCTTCTTTTTCAACGCGAACCTGCAACCGAATAATGCAAATTCAATAACTAAACTAACAACAACAGACATAACTAAGTTCCCCCCGTTATTCACTTTCACACATGTTACTTAATCTGATATTCAACAAAAATCTTACATTAACGACACACTTGTTTAAGGTTTCTCGGTTCAATTCAATCAAACAAACTTACTTCTCATTAAGGTTAGAATCATCGAACGGATTTGAATCATTAGCATAACTAGAAACTGATAACTATTTGACTGCTTATAATACCGGCATTGTTAAAAGGTAACCGACAAGGTATCTGAAAAGTCTACATATATCAAACTAAAGCCGGCATCGAATGAAAAAACACGAGCATGCCGGTAACACTTCCGGCATTGATTTTTCATCATAAACAATACCGGCAGTTATGAAATTCGGTCCAGAAAATCTCGTTTTGTTACCTACTCATAGCCGGCATTATCAACCAAGTTTCTCCCCATGAGTTCTTAATGGGCCATTGTGGGGTGTCATTTTCTACACCATATCCAACTGCCAAAACAGCGTGATTTACATCCTGCATAAACAACAAGGATAAGTAAAGATATAACCTCATCCGAAGTTAGTTTTGTCGTACTCAACCAAAACATGATACTTAAATCCAATTCTAGTTGATCTGATTTTGATCATCAATGGGTAACGTGTTCTGATTTCTGGTTTGTAAAATCTAACCATTGGAGTGCTACCACAATGGTCGCTGGTAAAAACTCCTTCCTTGTTGAGACGAAAACCACTAATGATTTGTCAGCTCCCTGTAATTATAATTATAGAAACTAGAAACTTCAAACCACAAATTGCATGTGCTCATGCATAAAGAAAAGTCTGATCAAAACAGAACCTAGCTAGCATTTGCAACTCAACTAGCAAATGATATAGAAATATGGCAGCTGACACAGGATGTATGTGAGAACTTTTATGAGTATATTAACTGACGTGGCATCTAAATGGTGAGAAGATATGGGTGAATCCAGAACTTTAATGATAAATTTGATGGTGATATGATGAAATCAATGGTGTCGGCATGGTCTTCATCATGGAGACAGTACCGATTGTTTGTGCCAGCGTGGCCTTCATAATGCCGACAATGCCGACTTTTATTTCAAATTTAAATCAAATTTTGGCTCAACCAAAATCCCATGTAAATGAATGGGTTTGTAGAGAAAGGATGAAAACCTTTAGTTTGTGCTAATTGTAGGTTCTAGATTTGGATTTTATGTTTTATATAAGAATTATGATTTTTATTAGGGGAAAGGGTAACTTAGTAAATTTGCACCCAAAAATCATCCCTTAGCAGGATTCATAGGATAGGAATAGTAATTTATATCCCCCAATTGCGCGTTCATAATAATCCACATCTGCAAAAAGTGGGGCTGAAATGAATGAGAATTAAATATTTGGTTTCAATTATAAGACAGACGGAGATTCTTCATATTTTCTCACGGCAAAAAGATATATACTCCCTCTGTCCCAAATTAGATGACCTAGTTAGTATTAAATTTTGTCCCAAAATAGATGACATATATCATCAAACAATGAAATATTTCTAAAATTACCTTTTAAATTAATTATTATTAGTATAGGAAATATGTATAATTTGATAGGCATGTTTATATTCGTTACATAGGTGTTTTAAAATGATTTCCAATAGTATAAAGTTTACAAATATCTGTGGTATAGTTTGACAGATAAATTATTTCTAAATTTTACTAGTAATTATTCACAAGGGTATAATTATATAAAATACTTAAAAATTCTCCTTTCCCATCCTTGCCTTAAGAATTGTGCAAGCTACAACTAGGTCATCTAATTTGGTACTAAGTAGGAAACTAAAAAAATCAATTATTCTCCCTAAAAAAACGGCAGTAAACATATTGAACAAAATTAATCGGCAGAAAAAGGAAATATCCTGTCGCAAACTAAAATGTTTGCTGACATATGGCCAGATGGCTGTCGTCGCTGCTACTAGATCGAGTTTGCTCTAGCACTTTTTTTCGGTCATTATGGTGATTGTTGTTGATGCTGTTGAAGAATTGGCAATGTACCTGCTGATGATGTTTGTGTTTCAAATGATGGATCATGATGATAAATATATGTTGGTGGCTGCTGAATCTTAGGCTTAGTGTTTGGTTTCTTACTTTATAGGAGCATCTCCAACAGAAGGTTATAATTTTATTTTTATATGACACCTATGATTTTAGAACCCCATTCAAACAAAAACCATCTCCAATAGTAGGTCCTATAAACAAGGAGGGATGTCGTACAAGGTCTTGAAGAAAGTGTTAACTACACCTTTGGATGCACCTTGTTTTCTCTTTTAATAACTAATTCTAAGAAATAAAATCCTCAACTGTTGGAGATAGTTTTTTAGGCATGAAGTCCTAAATTTACTTCTAAGGAATAAAACCCTCAACTGTTGGAAGATAGTTTTTTATGCATGAGGTCCTAAATTTACTCTCTAGCTAAATCCCGTAAATAAAAGGACCAAATAATAAATTCACGTAAAAAAAAATGCACCTTCCAGCGGAGATACTCTAAACAGATATGAGATAACTATTAGAATCAGGGGACAACTTTTTTTTCTTTTTTTTTTTTGGTTCGAGCCTCCATAGGAGCAATTTTTGGATTTACCAAAAAAAAAATAGGGGACAACTTTTTAAAGACACCCCCACACCATGATAATTCAAATGTAGCAGCTTGAAGTATTCATATCATATAGAATTCCAAATAAAAAGATAAAAAGGAAAACCAGACGGTAACCAAAAAAAAACACAACAAAATTATTCGTAACAGAAGTGTTTGTGACAATTGACAGTAGATGTTCAAAACATTTAGTCTTGAGCACTTGGGGATTCAATGCCACCTCTGCCTCTATGATTGCCCCGCATGTCCCTTTCTTGCTCTCTGTGGCGCGGGCTCCTGCTCCTGCTAGCTGCAGGGCTGTTCTCCCCAGGACTTGGACTTCTTCCCCTAGCCCTGGGAGGACTCTCACTGTTGTAATCTGACCCATTACGCCCAGTGGCTGTCTTCCTCTGCTCTCTCGGGGAGGGACTGTCTCTCAGTGAGCTCAGCTCATCAGGAGTTGGGCTGCGCTTCCTCCCCCTGGATGGAGGTGGAGATGCCTTCCTCGCTGGCTTGGGGGTCCTGCTGTACCTCGGGCTTCTTGATCTCCTCCTTTCCACTCGCTCAATGCTCCGCTCTCTCCTAAGTGGAGATCTGGACCGGCTGAGAAGAGTTGCATGTTAAAATTACAATAAAGCCACAACAAATATATATGGCAAACAAAACAACTCCAAAAACAGGGTAGATTATGTATTCCTGGTTTTGTTGGTAAGTAACTAATTACCAATCAATAAACCAATGTGCATGGGGTACCCAAATAAGATGAAGTTGACAGAAACCTGTAACTACGGCCGCGGCTGTAGCTTCCACTACGACGGGGAGAAGGTGAATAACTACGCCCACGTCTGCAGCAAACACTCCTTGTAGTTAAACTAAAAGGTGAAACAAATAATCTAAACAAGCTTTACAAAAAAGGATCTTACTTGAGGTTCTTGGGACTATTCTGGCAGTTTCGCTCTATATGGCCTCTTTCTCCACAACGATAGCACTTATTCTTCCAGTCTCCGGCTTTGCAATCTCGTGCCCAGTGGCCATCAAGGCCACAATTAAAGCAGCGACCAGATCCAGGGGGGGGGACCTCTTCCCAGATACTCTCTAGCACCTCCTGAACCACGTGGTGTCTGCAAAAAAAAAAAGTGATGAGATCATTTTAAGTAAAAATCTGCATCAATACACTCAAGTTGCAACATCAAAGGAAAGCTTTAAGTATCTGGTTCCTACCCCTTTAGCGAACTCCACTACAATACGACTTCCATCAAATTCTCGACCATTCAGACTGTATCGTGCATCATCAGCATCCCTGGGATCACTAAAACTCCTATAACAATTACAAAGGAATAGACCAACAAAATTAATCTCATAATAACATATCAATATCCAGCATTTTAATGGATTCACCTCTACTGAACAGAATAGTGTCTCATTGAGGCCACACAGAACAAGCATCTAGTAACGAAAGAATAGACATTATACTTACAACGAAGGCAAAATCATGCTTCATATCCACATCCCGTACTCTGCGACAAGGTTTGCCAGAAAGAATAAGGCCATGATGACTAAATACCAAAGGGTGGTGATACTTCGCCCCTCGGAAGAACTAAACACCAGTTTGAGAAGGTTGCCAATGCACAAACACGCAATAACATTACAGAAAGAATCGCCAAAGTCTCCTATACAATTCCACCAGGGCACCATCTCACCGTATAGACCTCCAGGTCAGGCAAAACCCCGGAATCCTTCGATAAGATCATTCAAGTTAAAACACACAACACATGGGGTGCAAACGTCTGGGTCATCAATTCCACCATGGCACCATTTCACCATAGAGACCTCCAGGTCAGGCAAAACCAGGGAAACCTTCAATAAGATCATTTAAGTTAAAACACACTACATGTTGGGGTGCAAACGTCCTCACAGAGGTATGATAATGTTTGCTGAACATAAACCCTAGCACAAAGTGGCTGGGCTTAGGCCTGAATGTCTCTTCATTGGAACAGATTATACATCACTCACGATATTGACAACTAACCTAGGCAAACATCAACTCCCAACAGATGACATCATCCCATCCAAGACCTACATGGTGACTGAACTATTCTAGAGCATGTTTGATTCCTATCACAATTTCCGGACAACTGAATCGCAAATAGATAAGTTCAATTGATTGGGCGTTTTAGATCAATGAATTCTTAACTCGGAGAATATAGTGGAGCGATACTTAGAATTTTGAACCAAACTGGCAGTTTATACGAAATACAAGCGACAAAGAAAGACGCCCAGCATTCAAATAGCATAACAAGATGCTAACTATATATATATCAATCGAAAATTATCATGGATTTACCTTCCATATCAGCCAAAGAGGTCATCCAAATCGCGTGAGCGTGTTCTCGATGATAGATGACCAACATAGAGGCGGGTGGTTTCCCTTCCATAGCGATCCCCATACCAATCACGATCATCATATCGAGGCATTCTTGAACCTGCTCACAACAATATGATACAACCAAAAGGGATTTAGACACAATTCAAGAAACCAATAGTCATGAAACTCAAGGACACTAGAAACCCCATGACCCAACATGTTATTATACTTACATCTACCCATCGATAAAGAAAAAACACATAAATCCACTGCTTTCACCCTTCAGCCATAACATATTAAAATTTCACAATTTGGATTACCTACTAAATTTCTTTCAAAACCGATAAAATTTCCAAACCCTTTAATATTGTCAAATATAAAACCTGTATATCATGCTGATTCCTAAGTATGAAAGACAAGATTAGAGAAAGAGAAGACAAGGCGTAATTTTTCTAGTTTATTTCAAGGATTTCACTAATACACAATTTTTTAAACATAAAAATCAGATAAACTACAAGCAAAAGAACGGAATTGAAATCTATCAAAATTCAAACCCTAATTTAAATGACCTGAAGAAGAAAGTTAACGGAAGACAAGTCGACACCGGATAAACCATAGAACTTACTGGGTATTGACACTCTCTTTCCTGTGTTATATAGAGTTTAGATCGGATGGTATACTCTTGGACGGTCGAGATACGCTTTGTTTATGTTAACGGTAGATTGACTTACTTTACTAAACCCAATGTCTGTCCCAGTAAATAGATAGCTTTTTAAGGCCCGTTAATACCTGTCATTCAAAACTAGTAGTAAAATACCAAGGTGACCAAATTCGGAGTACAAAATTGGAGTACAAAAACTCCGGGATCCATTAAAACTCCAGATTAAACAAAATTGATACAAAAATCCCAAATTATTTTGATACAAAAACCCCAAATTTTTAAAAATTGATACAGAAACCCCAAACAAAATTCTATGAAATTCTATGATGAATTATTTTTGCCTATTTTTGTTATCATGAAACCAAAAAAAATTTCCTTCAAAAAAAGCAAAATAAAAAAAAAAACCCAAAGATTTTAATGATGAAACTGAATTTTAGTGGTACTGTTTCTGGTTAGTGGTGGTGTTTTTTATGGTGATGGTAGTGCTAGTATTTATTGGTGGATGTGGTGTTGGTTGCTAGTAGTGGTAGTTAGTGGTGGCAAAAACACCTTTAGGGTTTTTGTGTTACTTTTGTTTTGATGGGTTTTTTGTGGATGGATAGTACACCTTCGGGGTTATAACTCACGGCTCGACTGTCATTTTCTAAGAAGGATTTTTTGGGCACCACCGCACCACTCTTTTGTGATTCCATGATGTGCTTAGGCCATGTATCCTACACTTATAAGGGGTGGCCTTAAATTAGGAAATGACTAACTTAGCCTTAACTTAATGTAATTTATAACTAATCTAATAACCTCTAAATCTAATCATATAGAAATCTAATTAAGATAATCAAATTTTCTTCTTCTCTTCTTCCTTCTTTCCGGAACCGTTCCTCATCGTCGATTCATAAAATTTTCATCCTCAAAATACTGTGAAAAATATTTGATTAGTAATCATCGTCGATTCTCATATACCCATGACTTCTAATTCGTTTATGATTTACAAATTTGAGTAGTAATCATCAAAATAGTGTGAAAAACAAGTTACAAATATAAGTTCGGTTAAGAAAACTTTCTCTAACCTTAGTTTTGTAGCCAAACTTTAGGAAATGAAAAACACGAAGAACACTTCGGTTAGGAAATATTTTTTGGTCCTAACTGAACTATGGTCTGTAAGACCAAATTTTGGGTTCGGTTAAGCCGCAAATATTTTCTCCTAACCGAACTCTTGTCTGTAACTTACTCGAGCATATAAGTTCGGCTACCTTTTTTGGTAGCCGAACTTTTTGTAAATATTATTTCGTGATCGCAAACATTCAACTAACTCAAAAAAAAATCTCAGTTTTTTTAAAATTCTTCTGCTTCTCCTCTCTCTTCAATAATTTTAAATATAAAAAAATACACTAATTATAATCTATAATCTAACTCACTAATCTAATCTAAAACTATCAATTAATTAGTCTAACTTAATCATTAGCTTAACTAATTACAAAAGGGAACTTTGGCTATTAAGCAAAATACCTAGATAAAGGGTGATGCAAATTACTTCATAATGACCTAGTCAAATTTTTAGAAGGTCCCTCCACAAAAAATGAGAGGTGCCCAAAAAATGTTTTTTTTTTAATTTTTATAGGTGAACTTAGGCTAAGGCCCAAAACAAATATTTTTCTTATTGTGAGGTCCAAAATATTTTTCATTTTTTAACGCGCATAATCACTTGAAATTATGAAAAGAGAGTAATAAGACACAAAAACCCTTAGTATTTCTACTTGTATAACAAAGAAATTTCGGATTTTCTCTCTTATCAGTAAATTTCGATTTTTCTCTCTTATCCGGAAAGCAAACTTGAATATAACATATCTAAATAAACGGGCCTTGGAATTTTATGAATTTTATCTCGTTTGAAGCTTTTAAATAGATCTACATAACGAGTACAGACAATAATGTCAAGTTTAATTTTTTACGAAAAAATCGGAGGTGATTGTTCTTTTAGGCATAAATGTTGAAAACTTGATACATAACCATTATGCCACCACAAATAGAGCTGTGCACGGGTCGTAAGTTTGGGTTTCACCTAGAACCATCGACCGAACCGCTAGTACCTCGATTTTATAATTTAAAATCAACCCCGCCCGACCGATCTTCGATTTGGCTTTAAACCGCCCCGATTCTGGTTAGTCTGGTTTGGGTTTAAATGCGGGTTAATCCAGTTCAGGTTCTAGCAAAACAAAATGTATCTACCATATGTTTCCTGACAAGACTATTTCATATTTCTTATCAGTTTTTCACCAGTAATGTCTATATTCGTCCCTGCATATATTCAATGATCACCCATACACATGTTCTAAATTTTAAACATACTTCTTAAGTTCTTAATTTTAAACAAGCCAAACCACAACCATAAGTCTTCAAAATTTAATATAAACATCAGTACTTCCAATAAAAACAAGTTGAACAACCATAAGTCATTAAGTCTTCAAAAATTAAGATTAGAATTTAAAACAATAAAAACAAGTTAAACAACCATATTAAGTCTTCAAAGTTAATATTAAATTTTAAAATTCAAAATTGGAGGGATAGGATTAATTTTCATCAACAGCGGGTTCGGTCGGTTTTCACACCCAACCCGTAAACCGAACCATCTATATCATGTTTTTAGATTTATAACCATATACCAAGCCGTTACGGGCGGGTTCGGTTTAAAAACCCACGATTTCATCAGGTGTCGGATGGTTCGGTTTGACGGGTCGGTTCTTGTGCAGCTCTAACCACAAAGGATGCACAACACATTATTCAGATACCACAAAGGATGCATAACATATTATGAAGCCATATTTTGTTTCATGCATCCATTTATTTGGTTATGCAACCACTAAAACGATGTATATACTTAAAAAATATCATTCTAACAAAAAAAAATGTATAACGAACTATGCAACCACCACAAAGGATGCAGAACTCCTTATTCAGCCATATTTTAGTTCATACATGCACTAATTTGGTTATGCAACCACTAAAATGATGTGTACGCCTAAAAAGTAACATTCTGACGAAGTAGGCATAACAAATTATGCAACCATTTTCTCGGCGGCACAACAGGTTATGTATCCATTTTAAAAGATGAATAACAAGTTATGCTACCAATTTTTGGTTGATTTTAGTGCTTACAAAAAAAGGTTGATGCATAATGCGTTACGGAACCCTTTTTTGGATGCGTAACAGGTTGTGCATCCATTTTCTCGGATGCATAAAATATTATGTAGCAAGTTTTTTTATTTCAGTGGTTGCATAATGTGTTATGCGGTCATTTTCTCGACTACATGACCGGTTATGCAACCATTTTTGTAACGGGATATGCAACCATTTTTTGGTTGATTTTAGTGCTAACAAAAAAGTTGATGCATAGCGCGTTATGCTTCCATTTTCTCGGATGCATTACAAATTATGCGATTATTTTTTTTATTTTAGTGCTAACAAAAATGTGACTGCAACCATTTTTGAATGCATAACAGGTTATGTTGATATTTTCATAGATGCATAACAAATTATGCAGCCACTACAAAGATATTAACTTACAAAAATTCTTTAATTGCAAAGAATGATAAGTCTTACAGTTACAGTATGAAAAGTAAATTTACTTGGTCATCGTCAACACAATAATAAAATCAAATAAAAAATTGAAAAATCTATTTATTGTTCTTAAATGACTTCTTATACCGATGGAAACTAAACGAATTTGTACAATTATTAAACGAAATATTTTAGATCAACAAATGCTAGTATCCTACAGCATGGACATATGTACAAAATCAATTTTTCAAATGTCATTCACTAAAGTTGTATTAAAGTAAAGAAAATTCAAAACGGCTTAAATTCCTATATCATTCACTTCCCTAGTTGAGACACTCGTTATGCGGTCATTTTAATAGAGACACTCCTCTAATCTTTGTCTTACTGCATACAGATTCCACAATTTCGCAACTGCTCATTAGAAATTTAAACCACTTGAATCATTTGTTTTTTGTTTTGTTCTAAAAAAAGACGCCCAAATGCACTGCGACATCCACCTCCAGGAGATGTGGGCACATAACAATATAACACATTACACTCTGGAAACCAAAATTGTTACGCGCCATATATTAACAATCCAAAAACTAATCCAACGAAACATCAAATACATATCGACAAATGATAATCCATAAGTCGTTGACATATACAACTAATAAAACAATTCAAAGTTGGTGTTGTGCTAAACATCTGCTATCAAACGGGCTGCATATTAAATAGTCTAGCAAATGTATACTTTTTTCTTAAAGCATTAATGTATACTTTTGTTAGAACACTGCTCGGTCGAACTCGCAACGTTGCTATCTCAAGCTTGTTGTAAGGTTAAATGCCAAAACTATAAGTCTTGATTTCTAGTTTACTTATAGCTAAGTCTCGGATTAGGATAGTAAGTGTAGTCGAGCATTAGACTTCACGGCGTTCATCGATTGAAGACGAAGAACTACTAAGGGGAGCTTGTGGAACTTCATTAACAAAAGGTATGTGGAGACTTGAACTCGTCTATCACTTAAAAGTCTATATGCTCTATCTCCTATTTGAGACAAAAGTCGTATAGCTATATAAAACTTCGATTATACACATTTGATATTTCGAGCTGAGTTTAACTCGCTTACATATTTTTCGAAATATGTGTTGGTAAGCTTTCGCTTTAACCAAAGTTCATCTTATTTTCTTGACGAAAGTCAAAAGATGATCATGTGAAAATCTCCTTGTAATATCTTACATGATTTGTGTGAGACAGTTATTTGATGTAAACTCGGAATGTTTCGTATTGATCATTCGATCACTTGAAAATTCCTTCAAAGCTAATAGTCTATGTGACACAACTATTGTCGTCTTCTAAGAATATTTCAATGATTGAAATGAGAGTTTAGAACAAATAACCATGATTGGATATAGCACAGTATGCGTACTTGTATGCTAATTATTGCATGATATTCCAAGTCCGGGAACCATAGTATGCATACCTGTATGCGTACTGGTTGGTTTATTAAGTCCGAGAACTCAGTATGCATACCGGTATGCGTACTGACGTGAGTTTCAAGTTCCGTAATTTAACTGAGGTGGGATGGTATGCATACCCGTTCGCATACTGGCAAACCCAAACTTGGTCCGACCACTTAGGTATGCGTACCCGTTCGCATACTTGAGAAGGTTATGTTCTAAAATCGGTTTGTTCATGAACTAATACATTAATATAATAAGGAATGCAATCTTTTGCAAACTGTGGCTATAATGTTCATGAATTGATTCGAGTGAATCAAAATCGATTTTGCTTCAATTGTGTCTTGTATACTTCTATGAGAATATAAACAATTGAACAACTCTAGAACTAGTTTCATTTGAGTCATTTGAACTAGTCATGGTTAAGATGAATATGGTTGATATTAAAGTGTTCATATGGCTAACTTCGGTTAACTATTGTTGAGCCAACAAGGTGTACACGTTTAGGTACGATTACTCATATCTAATGAAGTCACTTTTCATTTGTGTGTACCAAGCTAAGTTCGATCTAACGGTTGAAAGATATTAGCTTGAGCCTAATCAGGTTTTCATCTAACAATGAATATTGAATGCTTTGTTACCAAGGTAACATTGATTGCAAACCCTGATTTGAAGATTATATAAAGGAGAACTCCAGCAACTGGGAAACATAATCCCCATACCTCATGTGTGATACTAGTTGCGACTAGAGTCGATTCTCCTTTAACCTTAGGTTTTTCACGAAATCATGTAGGTTAACGACTTGAAGACTTCATTGGGATTGTGAAGCCAGACCCAACTATTTTCTCTGTAGTTGCGTGTTCTGATCTTGCTGTTTTCTATCGTATTGAGTACTATCTTCTCTAAGATTTGCTCGAGATTAATTCTCCGATAGGCAAGATAAAAAGTAGTCACAAACATCTTCGTCTCATCGTTTGTGATCCCATAATATCTTGTTTAGCTACCATACGATTAAGATTATTGTGAGGTGATTGATATTTCTAGGCTGTTCTTCGGGAATATAAGTCTGGTATATCAATTGGTTCATGTTCACCTTGATTTATCAAAAGACAGAACAAAAAATTCTATGTATTTCTGTAGGAGACAAATTTATCTATTAAATAGACTTTTCTGTGTGAGACAGATTGGTTTATCAAGTCTTCGACTTTGGGTCATAGAAACTCTTAGTTGTGGGTGAGATCAGCTAAGGGAATCAAGTGCGTAGAGTCCTGCTGTGATTCAGAGGCGTAATGAACGCGACTGTACCTTGATCAGTGTGAGATTGGTTAGGGCTCAACTACATTCTAGTCCGAAGTTAACTTGTAGTACGATAATGTCTGTAGCGTCTTAATACAGTGTGGTGTTCAAATCTGGACTAGGTCCCGGGGTTTTTATGCATTTGCTGTTTCCTCGTTAATAAAATTTCTGGTGTCTGTGTTATTTATTTTCCGCATTATATTTTCTATATAATTGAAATATCACAGGTTGTGCGTAAGTTCAATCAATTGTGAATCTGACTTGTGGGTTGTTCATTAGTTGATTGATACTTGGATATTGGTTTTTGATACTGTCCAACTTTTTTCTTATACACAATCGGGCTTGCAAATTCCTATTTGTTTGATTGCAGATTGAATTGAGAAATAGAGATATAACTCTTGGATATACTTTTCTTAAGATTGAGTCTTACTGTCTAGTTGATTCTCTTGAAAGTATATTGGAGTTAGTCCATACTGATTGCTAAGCGAAATATTGGGTGTGGTTGTTAGACCCCCGCTTTTTCAATTGGTATCAGAGCAGGCAAACACATTTAAGACCTCATAAGTATGTGTTTGTGGCAATCTGATTTGTGTGGATAGTTGTTTATCTCGCTCGCCCACTTAGAAATGTGTTCCAAAAGGTTTGATTACGCTAAATGTCTTGGGCTTACCTCTAAGGATAACTCCTTTGTAGATTCTTCCGAATCCCGAGGTAAGAATTTTTTTCTATCATATTCTGATAACATTCCCTCTGATATGACATTTAATACTATATCTGAAACTAAAATGGAAATCACCAGAACTCACAAAAAATCTGCCGTGTTCATTGATTTTCAAGGAGCTAAGATAATGTCTCTTGAAGAAAAACATGATCAGCTCATCGATGAACTTGAGAAGTCTCTTGGTCGAGAACGGGAACTCTATAGCATCATTGAATCCTTCTCTAACAATATCGAAAAACTTGTTCAAGAAACTACTCTGCAGCGTGAAAAGATTAGTTCTCTTGAGGATATTGTTAAAGAAAATTCAATTAGATAAAAATGTTTGATCGAGACTCATTCATCAGATCTGAACATCATTCGTGTTGAAAAAAAGAAACTGGTTACATCTTTGCCTTTAGCCCAGGAACAGTGCAAATCCTTGGAAAGGGAAAAATCTGTTTTATTGAGTAAATCTTCTTTCTTGCCAATCTCCAATTCTCATTAGGATTACTGTACATGAAGAAAAATACTTCAAAGGAAGCATCTGGTAAGAAATGTTCACATGTCTTGCAATATTCTAATAGGGCTACTAGTTTAAAACAGGGTTCTTCCGATGTTTCTCTTCTACGAACCTGTTCCTTCTGTGGGGGGAAAAATCATTATGATTCTCATTGTTTTGCTAGAAAGAAACAAATTTATGATTTTCAAAATATACTTCCTTTTGATGTCGACAGAGTAAATTGTCTGACGACATCCACAAATGGATTTCAGTCCTGTAGAATACCAGAATTCTCATGCACAAGGTTTCCAAAGTCACTCCTCTAGAAATCACCACAGGAATCATGTCCCTCTTAATGGTGCTAGTTTGTGCGCTACAAACTTGCGCGTTCCCAGTGCTATTGAGAATAAGTCTGGTAAATCTAAGTCTAAAAGGTGGAGATCTCTCTCTTCTAATCCTCTGGAACCGATTTCTAAAAGTCCTAGACTTAATCCTCATAAAATTTCCTATGATGGATTGTCTAAAAAGGTTATGTCGAATTCTTCTGGAATGAGAAATAACAAAAGGAAGGTAAGGAATACTAGATTCAAACTCTCAAATGGTATTTACAATTCATCTCTCAATACTCATGGTGGGATTACATCTCACTTTACTACCTAGCTCTAGGTAATTTCATCCTTGTATCTAACTTGAGAGTTGCAAGGATGACATTTGCGAGATGCTCAAGTCTATTGTAGGTTACCATTTTTCTTATGTTTGATTTATCTGTTTTCTTCCGTTGTGGAGGTTGAGTCATTTATTGACTTCTTGTAACTAGTATATCTCTTCCTTATGCTCTGATTAATTATTTAGTTATTGAGTCATGGGTGTAAGAGATATCTGAAAATAGAGAGTATTTTTTTTTCTTGGATCTTTCCTGATCCACTATCCTTTCACTTATAGTCCACAAACATCCGTGTCTTTCTTGGGAGTTTTAGGGTTTCCATAACAAGGATGCCCTTCTCTTGTTCGTAAACATATATATTTTGTTTTTACCTTCCCTAATAATTTTAAAAAAATGGAAGAAAGATGGAGAACTCCTCAAGACCTCAAGAAGTGGTGAATCTTGAGATGGAATAAGACATTAAAGGATGCAATTCAGTTTAAGAACTTGTCTTGAAAAAGATGATTGAAAGGAAAGAGTACAACTCCTGGATTGGAGAATCTGTCAAGGATTTAATTCTTTTTCAGAATGACTCTAAGGTCGAATTTGCAAATCTTCAACTGCAAATAAATCAGCTTATTGATGTTCATACCAAAATCCTTGATAATCAAAAGATCTTGATCAGGAATCAGAAGAAACTCATCATGGACTGTGTCAAAGCTAGGCATCTTGCCCGCATTGCTGATCGGAAAGTTAATGTTCAAACTCATGAACATGGAGTCTCTACGGGTAAAAGAATCAAGGATATCAGTGATACCTTTTATGATGGACCCTTTCAAAGGTATGATGTTATCAAAGAAACTTGATTTTGTCTAGGAAACTTCTTATGAGAATTTCTTGTTTTTTAAGAAGGATAACTAGGGTTTGGAATAGCCATTATTGTGAGTACACATAGCTATTACCAACGAATTTCATCTTGCAATGTTTTTAGATATATTTATTTAAATTCTAAAGTTTATTTGGAATATGATTTTGCAGTATTAATCTTTATTGGTTTTATATATTGCAAAAAAATTATGGGATATGTGTGTTTGCGTCCGTGAACTATAATTGTCCCATATATGTCAAAAGTTAAGCCTATTATGTCATTATGCAAATATTGATGAAGATAGGATGAACTTTTGATTGCAAAGATTAAGTCTATTATATGTCTTTATACAAATATTGAAAAAAAATAGAATGAATCTTTGAATATTCCGCAGTATTGGTCTTCCTCTGATCCACTTCTATGTGAAAGTACTGTGTGGCTCCGTAAGTTCTCTTATGTTGAGCATTTCCGATTCAATTAATCATGGGTTCTCTAGTGGTTAATTTAATTGAGTTTTATGGATAAAAATTCATGTTTCATGTAATTTGTTAATGTCCAAAGAAATCCTTCTTTTCTTGTAAAGGTAAGGTCACTCTTGTTGTTCTTTCGGGAATGACATTTTATGGGGGAGAGTTCTTAATTGAACTTGTGCTTAATTGCCAAATCTTTGTGGGGAGTGCGGCTGTGGAATATTATAAGAGTTTTCTTGTATCTTTATAAACTCCTTGACGAATACACTAAGTTTCGACTATGTGAAATCATCGAAACAAAGTTGATATGTTCTTTTTTAGTCATGAAGTATCTCTATGAGAATTTCATTATGATCCCACTAGTTTTCGTACCTTTGCCAATTTATATTGACAAAAAGGGGGAGAATTAATGTGTAGTTTACACTACAAATACATATGGTTTACGGATCATTATGTAAGGGGGAGTAGTTTTCATGTGAGATGAAGTATTGACTAAGGGGGACTGATACATATCACCATAGTATTTTTGTCAAAGTTGTGATACAATTGGACTTTGATGTTGTGTAATGATACTATGACACTGTATAACAATGATTGAGAGCTACTGTTTTCTCATTATTATAGCTACGGATCTTCAACGACTATGATACTGAGTTGAACACGTTCAGAATCATTAGAGTACTTGGAAGTGACGAAGATTTCGAGTAATGTTGAAGAACAAAGAAGTAAAGCATTTGGATGAGAAGATACAAAGTTTATTTATTTTGTAATCCATATGTATTGATAGTTTTGTCAATAAAATTGTCAAAGGGGGAGAATTTTAGAGCACTGCTCGGTTGAACTCGCAAGTTGCTATCTCAAGCTTGTTGTCAAGTTTAGTTGCCAAAACTATAAGTCTTGATTTCTAGTCTACTTATAGCTAAGTCTCGGATTAGGATAGTAAGTGTAGTTGAGCATTAGACTTCACGACGTTCATCGATTGAAGACGAAGAACTACTAAGGGGAGCTTGTGGAACTTCATCAAAAAAAGGTATGTGGAGACTTGAACTCATCTATCACTCAAAATTCTATCTACTCTATCTCCTATTTGAGACAAAAGTCATATAGTTATATAGCTTCAATTATACACATTTGATATTTCGAGCTGAGTTTAACCCGCTTCCATATTTCTCGAAATATGTGTTGGTAAGCTTTCGCTTTAACCAAAGTTCATCTTATTTTCTTGACGAAAGTCAAAATATGATCATGTGAAAATTGCCTTGTAACATCTTACATGATTTGTGTGAGACAGTCATTTGATGTAAACTCGGAATGTTTCGTATTGACCATTCGATCACTTGAAAATTGCTTCGAAGCTAATAGTCTGTGTGACACAACTATTTTCGTCTTATAAGAATGTTTCAATGATTGAAATGAGAGTTTAGAACAAATAACCATGATTGCATATATCACAGTATGCGTACTTGTATGCTAATTATTGCATGATATTCCAAGTCCGGGAGCCATAGTATGCATATCCGTATGCGTACTGGTTGGTTTATGAAGTCCGAGAACTCAGTATGCATACCGGTATGCGTACTGACGTGAGTTTCAAGTTCCGGAATTTAACTGAGGTTGGATGGTATGCATACCCGTTCGCATACTAGCGAACCCAAACTTGGTCCGGCCACTTAGGTATGCGTACGCATTCGCATACTTGAGAAGGTTATGTTCTAAAATTGGTTTGTTCATGAACTAATACATTTATATAATAAGGAATGCAATCTTTTGCAAACCGTGGCTATAATGTTCATGAATTGATTCGAGTGAATCAAAACTGATTTTGCTTCAATTGTGTCTTGTATACTTCTATGAGAATATAAAAAATTGAACAACTCTAGAACTAGTTTCATTTGAGTCATTTGAACTAGTTATGGTTAAGATGAATATGTTTGATATGAAAGTGTTCATATGTCTAACTTCGGTTAACTATTGTTGAGCCAACAAGGTGTACACGTTTAGGTACGGTTACTCATATCTAAATGAAGTCACTTTTCATTTGTGTGTAACAAGCTAAGTTCAATCTAACGGTTGAAAGATATTAGCTTAAGTCTAATCAGGTTTTCATCTAACGGTGAATATTGAATGCTTTGTTACCAAGGTAACATTGATTGCAAACCCTGATCTGAAGACTATATAAAGGAGAACTCTAGCAACTGGGAAACCTATTCCCCACACCTCCTGTGTGATACTAGTTGCAACTAGAATCGATTCTCTTTTAACCTTAGATTTTTCACGAAACCCTGTAGGTTAACGACTTGAAGACTTCAATCGGGCTCGCAAATTCGTATTTGTTTGATTGCAGATTGAATTGAGAAATAGAGATATAACTCTTGGATATGCTTTTCTTAAGATTGAGTCTGACTATCTAGTTAATTCTCTTGAAAGTATATTAGAGTTAGTCCATACAGATTGCTAAGCGAAATATTGGTTGTGGTTGTTAGACCCCCACTTTTTTAACTTTCACTTGTATGGTAATACTAAAGGTCATTTAATCTTTGGTACCCAGCAAATGTCCAATACCTAACTTTGGTATCCAACATTTGAAATATTAAGGGTTGGTACCTTGACCAACAGTTGACTGGTAAGGACTTCATTTGACCAAATTATTTTATTTATTTTAAAAAAATTCAATATTAAATTATCGAATTTACTACTCTATCCTTTATTGTATTTATTATTTAAATCAAAAGAATATATTCTCTTCTTTTTTCTTCTGTTTCTGCCAATGACTTCGGTGATGGAGATTGATGTGGTTGAGTTGATCATGTAATGAGAAAGAATAGATAAAGTACAAAGTGTTACTGCTGATGATGAAGAATCGATGGTGCGGTTTAGAAACTGAGTAGTGAAGGGGATTAAAAAAATTAAAATTGATGAAGGTGAGGATGATTTTGAGACTGAGACTGAGATCGAGAGAACAAGAATATAATTAGACATAATTGATGGTGGTGGAGTTGATTTGAGTGGTTGATTAAGATTCAACAGAAAAAGGTAATTCAGATTTGTTTAATTAGGGTTTCATCTATTCCAATCTGTTTAAGTGAAATTGGGTAGGGATTGATGAATCTTAGATGGGTTTATTTCAAATTGAAGTTACGAAGGTTGAAATTGTGAAATTGAGAGTCACAATTTTAGTTTAATTGTGAAATTGAGAGTCACGAATTAGGTTTTCTTATATTCTTCCCCAAATTATAAACTAAGGTTTCTGAGTTTGAAACAACATATGAATGGGTGATGAAACTGAACTGGATTTCGATGAAATTGTGTTATGCTAATGATATTGGAGATGATTGACAGTGCAGTAAAGGGTGTAAGATGATATTGGTGGTAGTGTTGTAATGATGGTGTTGTAGATGCATGGAAGAGACCTGAGAGTTGTTAATGAAGATTAAATGGTTGAGGGAATGATGTCTATGGCAGAGGCAAGATAAAATGGTTCAGATTTCTTTTTCTTTTTGAAGGTACGAAACAAGGAAGATTTAATCGAGGACATAACAACTGATATTCTAATCCATCGACCAGCCACAACTTGTAGGTGAACAAGTATATGAAAACCGACAGCGACAATGTACTCATGCTTCCTGTGTATTATTGTATTTGAAAATGTAACCGCTTTGATAGGTATGTCGATGGAGTCATTATGTTTAATTGAGTTAATCTTGAAGTTTTCTGCATGTAACACGTCATTAATTTCACCGATGAACTGAAGTCCTTTGGGTGATTTGTCCTCAATGGACATCACCGATCGATTTGGTAAGAGTTTTCTCTTAATATTCGGAATCCCAGAAGGACTAAGACCGTCTTTACTGCTGTCAGCCATTAGATACCACAGACCTGAGTTGGTTCAGATTGAAAAACCGAACAAGATAATATGGATCGGTTCAGATTCAAGGGTAAATAAGGAAAATAATTAATAATAATAATATAATAATATAATAATAATAATAATAATAATAAGTTATAAAATAGAAAAAAAAGAGAGTCAAACGTTGACTTTGACGGTCAACGGCAGATTTAGGTACCATCGCTTAATATTTCAAATATTTGGTACCAAAGCTAGGTATTGGACATTTGTTGGTTACCAAACATTAAATAACCCTAATATTAATTAGTTCAATATCATTTTCATCGGAATTTTGCAGGCTTCTTATTCATATACTGAATATCATTCTTTGCAACACTATTTTCAAACCAAACCATAGAAGATAAACAATATATCAGTCAAGAAAATCCATGATAACAAATTAGCCGTGCAGTTAATTGACATTACAAAGGGAAAACTCAAAATGCACCCGAATCCCTTCATCATTTCCTAAGTGGGGAAAATTGCCATGGTGTTTATAAGCTTAAGAATGGAAAAAGAAAGATTTAATAGTGCAAGGTAATATGGGTTCAGTCACCATCCTCGAGGGGTTCATGTAAAATATTTTTCAACATATACAAGATCATATACATTGCCTCTTAATTCATACCATAGGGGTTCCGCTACTAATATTAATCATCTCAATTGAAGTGTAAAAGTTTTACTTATTAAGCTAAATAAGACAGGAATCGACTAGTTATTAGCTAGCATACTTTTTTTTTTTTGCTAGGTCAAAATGGTTTATTAGCTAGCATACAAGTATACTTTACTAATATATCTTCCAGAGATATGTTTCACTTACTGGGAAAGTAATGACATATAAATTTGAAAACCCTCATTAAAAGATTCTCAAATATTTCAGTTTGGGATCTCACCTTGAGTATCAAGGAATATCTTTGAACGACTAATAAATAAGATTTTAGCACTTGTTCAAATTACTCGTTATGTCGACATGTTGAACTTTCCTAAATAGCAACTCATATTTTGATATTTACACAAACTCTAAACTGTATATGAAACCGGAAATATGTTTTGCTATTGAGACTGATCCTGCAAGAGATCCCCAAGGTAGGGATCGGTCCTGTTATAAATCCCAAATAAGGATCGGTCCTGCAATAGATCCCTAATAGGAATCATACCACCAAATACCTTTGATTCCTTTCAACTATGAAACAAGTTTCAAGTCTACTTCCTAACTCATGTTGTTAATCATAGTTTTCTAGGTATGGAATCAACTCAAAGTTCAATACACAATCTATTTACAAACATAATGTTTATATCACAATTATAAAGTTCAAAAAATAGATGGTATACTTCACAATTCAATATACCAAAGTTGTAATACAACTTGTATATTCTTCCTTGACACTTTATTCATAATGAAATGATCAAGTCTTTAATACTAGAGATTTTCATATATATAACTTGATATGTTATGTTTTCAACATAAACGACTTGAAAACAACTTAAATAGAAATTGAAACGAGTCAGGTATTGTATTACTAACCTCGAACAGAAGGATGATGTATTCTTTGATGTAGATACGTCTTCAGTTTTTTTTAGAGTAACACGAATTTGTCTTAACATTTCTAGACTTTCTAATCTAACTTAACGAAGTTGTCTCTAGTAATCTAATCAAGTGACTAAAGTCTTGGAATTATAATATGATAACCAAACTTAACATACCAACGCTTGGTGGGTTCAACCGAGCAATGCTCTAACATAACATGTTTTACAACTTAGGACTACATCTCTAAGCAATAAAGATGAATATTTCATCTTGGATTTCTTAAAACCCGTGTAACATAATAAGTAAAAAATGAAAGCAAACCCTAGGTTGTAGAAAAATATGCAACTCCAAAGCTCCTTCTTCTCACATTTTTGTGTAAACTAATTGTAAATATTCTCAAATAAAAGTGAAGTTTTCTCTTAAACAGGGTTCCAAAAATAGAAGTGTTCGTGCTCAAATTCCGATCAAAATAGGTTGCCAAAAGTACCCAAACTAGAAAAGTCCAACGCAAATATATCATAAGTCTGTCAGTTCATAGAAGTAGCAGTGAAATTCATTCCATTAATTGTCTTGGTATGTCAGTTTCGTAGAACTAATAATGTAAGTTTCCATTCTCTTAACTGTCAGTTTCGTGAAAACTCATTATGCCTTATAATGCGCTCCCCACTCAAATTCCTCCAACACATCAGATTATTGATTATCATTGTCACTTATTCCCCAATATATTCACAGCTAATGTACATTCCTTGTCGAGATCTAAATCCCGACATCTTCCAGCTGCTCGAGTTCTTTCATGCTTCGTCTCTGTTTTGTTCTATAAACTCAATACTGCCACCATCTCCATTAACAAAAAACTTCATGATCAACGCCGTTGTTTCACGAGAAACCCAACACTGCTACTATATCAATAGAAAACAACTCATCTTATAATCATTGACATCAACCACATATATTATATCCTCATCACAGACCCAATAGACCATCTTGGTCATCATATATAGCTTCACCATCAAACAATTTTATAGAAGATACCATACCATTTATCTTTATCTCCACCACAGACTCAAAAAACATTCATCGTCAACTTATCGATCACAACATCACTGAGGATAATGACAGAAACCATCATTCACTGGTCCATCAATCATCATCCATGATTTTCGGCCATGATCATTGTTGAGGGGTGATTTTAGTTTTGGTTCTACCCGTCCTAGTCACACCAAATGACCTCAGTTTACTAGGAGTGGTAAGAGAGAGAGTTGTCCTTTCATTGTACTTTATCCTTCCTTATATAGACTTTCCAAAAGCCCCCTCCTTTTGTGACAACATGCCACATGTCCTAAACCTCCTTAATTACCTCTAATGCCATTCCTTCTTTAATATAACCTCTTCCTTATTCAATAATCCCTTCCTTATCCTTTTATCTCATGGGTAGTTTCTCATTGGACTTGGGCTTAGTCCCCAAGTCCCCATATCTCACATTAGGCTTACCTCCCCTTTGGGGGCACCCCAAACCCGTTAAGGGGTATTAATTTTCATGTATCAACATTAGTCCCCTGACTATTGGGTAAATTGTAAAATAACCCAGTAGTCATAGGATTCTTTCGGGGCCCCCCTTTTTATCGATTCCACGATCCCAGACGGCGTTTGACCTTCTCCATCATGCAAGCTCTTCTTTTACTTTTTCAGTTTCTGCTGGTTACTATTCCCTCTTCATAACCGCCACATTCAAGCCTTGGGGACCCTATATATACAGATTCACTGGTCTGCTCCCCCCCTTATCTTTTTTCCTCTTATAGTTCTTTTTCTTTCCTCTTAAACGTCTATACACACACCATGTCTAGTATCTCCACTAGTAGCAGTTCATCTGAGGAATCTGACGAGTCTGAAGGAGCAGTGTGGGTTCCGAATAGACCGAGTACATGGAGCAAGATGAGATTCTCCTGTCTCCTCCAGCAGACGGCCAGTCGTATACGCGCACTAAGGTTGAGGGAGCTCCGCGGAGGTAGGCGTATTATTCCTCTAGATGATGTCCTTATTCCTCATCTTCTAAACCCTCCTGTACTGCCTTATCCGTCTACCCCTGGGTGGCTTATGCAACCTGAATTGGATACCATGGATGCTTTCCCGTTCAAGAAGGTACCGCGCATGGCCATTCACCGTGGTGACTATGACCTCCCCGCCATTGATATTCGTTCATCATCAAAAACTCCTCCGATATGGCCGCGTTGGACATCCTATATCCGCTCTAATCCCAGTCACGCGGTGATTCTTCGTAAAGCAGGTATTGACAAAGCCATAAACTCATCTCTCAAGCGGGAAGTGAAGAGGTGTAGGCGTGATGTAACGAGACTCTTTTGTCGTTGGGCTCCTCCTGTTCACTCTCTCTTTACTGCATGGGGGGAGGCGACCATAGTCTTGGAGGATGAAGTCGCCCTCACAGGGTTACCTATCCATGATAGTCATTCGTATGACGAGGCTTCCATTTACGGGGCGCTGACTGATGAGGATAGGGTATTGTGGAATTATCTGGTTGATTGTAAGGACGCCTCTCGGAATGAGTTAGTGAGGAAAGATCAGACGTCGGCAAAACGAGGAGAGGCAGAGAAGGCTGCCGATACGGGCAAGAAAGAGATACCGTCGTCTACCGCCAAGGGGAAGGCAAAACAGGTTAAGGAGAACAAGAAACCTCCTTCGACGCGTCCAGTGGGTGAGCGCTTGCTTGCTAGTTCTATCCGTGCTCACGAAGCGATTCATGGCTCATCAACTCCTTCAGTGAAAGCAGATTCTGAGTGGGTTACCAAAACCAACCGGCGCGCCTCCTTTCCTCCCTGGATTAAGTATTGGGCTCCGCGGTTGGTAGAAGGAAAATTTATCCCTCCCAAGCGGAAAGAGGCGAACCCTCATGCCGAGTTGGCCGCTTATATCTTATTTTGGCTTTGTCACGATGTGTTTGAGTATAGTCCCCAAGATACAATCAAGAGCGAGCTCGTGCCGATGGCGGTATTGTTATCTCGCGGTGTCTCCTTCCCACTCGCACCGATGTTTTTAGGTGGCTTGTACCGTCATCTGGATTTGTTTTTCCATGACCTCCAGACAGTGGGTTCGGCCCATAAGATTGAGACTTACATCCCAGCCTCTTTTATGCAAGCGTGGTCCTGGGAGCATGTTTCCCCATACGCGCCCGATCCTAACGAGATAGAAGTCCATCGCGAAGAGGATGTTGAACAGGATGATGGCTCGGTTAAGAGAGTTCCGGTTACTTATGGCTATCCGCGAATGGCCCTTTGGCATGGCAAGGGGAAAGTGCCCAAGGGCGATATAGCTCAATACATGGACATAGCCAAGGATTTTGTGCTATTTCCTTATCATGATGGTCGATCAGGTCCAGCACATCATGATTTTACACAGAACTGGATTCGACACAACTCTTAGAAGAGTCAGATTTTGATTCAGATTTACTGATCTTCCTCCCGGCTCAACCATTCCCAAGGTCAGTTTCTTATTATATATATACATGTGTTCTTTTTTTTCGCGTTGTGCTTCCGCATGCTTGCTAACACTCGTCTTTGGCGCTAGGATATGGGTAACAAACGCAAGGAAACCACTAGACCTGAAGGCTCCAACACGGATGGTGTGCGGCGCGTGGTACCGACGGTGATGGGTCTACGAAACATGCTCGGTCGGACAGCGGTGGTTCTACTTTAGTTACTCCTTCATAGAGGCTAGCTGATATTCCTGACGCAACGGCAGTCCCTAACGCGCTAACATCCCCTGAGGATGTGCAACTTCGGCTCTCCTTAGTAGCGAGTGCTGCCGAGGCTGGAGTAGATCCTACTACCCATATGCTAGTCCATGGCTTTTGGGTGCCAATTGTCTTCGCCGCCACTTACAGGGACATCGTGGAGCGTGTCGGCGGTCACATGGCAAGGGCAGATCTTTTGGACATCCGGACTTTGTGCTACATGACTGAAAATCTCTTAGAGGTCGCTGACCAGCTTACACGGGTAGGGGATGATCCTGTTGACGTGACAATAATGCGCGGCTGGGAGACTACCATTCGATCAGCGATCAACATTAAGTTCCAAGTAGGGTGGTTGGAAGAGCTATTAGTGAAGGTAAAAAATCGTAATGATCCCCGTGTTCAACTTAAGGGTCAGATTTCTAAGCTAGAGGAAGAGTTAAAGAAGCGTTCCAAGATGACTGACAGCAGGATGAAGGCGCTGAATCAATTGGTTGCTGATGTTGGGGTGGCTAGCGACGAGGTGATACGGGCTAAGACCGCAGAGGAAACAGTTCGCGCGGAACTTGAGAAGAAACGATAGGAGTTGTCCACACTCCAGTCCGTTTAATGCACTTCCTTATTATATATTTTTTGTTTTTCTTTGGTTATGTTGAACCCTGATAGACGCATTATTGTGTCTTATATGTCTCAATTGTATATATTGTTAGTGTTCGATTTTGTATTTATTTTGTTATTTTAATTCTTTGTAGGTATTTTTAGAGAAATAAGCTCTTGCGGCGAAATTGGCTCGAAAAGTGGTGTTTTACACCCCAGGATAAAGTACTAAAGGAACCCCAGAAATACACCGGAGGAACCCCGAAAAAGTGGTGTTTTACACCCCCAGCAAAATTACTAAAGGCACCCTCAAAATGGATAAGGGCGCCCCCAAGGCAGCCGAGCTGATAAAGGCACTTGCAATTTGGATATGGGCACCACCTACTTCTTTATTTTAAAAAAAGAATATTGACGGGAAATTTGGTTTCAACAGTAAAGGATTTATGATCTTTAAGATAAGAATATCTTCTTGCCTTATAAACAGGAAGTTTTGAAGAAAAAGGAAGTTATCTTGTATTAAACAAGAAAGATATCCTTAGAAAATTTTATCTTGGATTTTATTCCTCGAATTAAAGAAGATATGGGTTTAGTAAAGAAATATAGAGAATATAATTAAAAAGCTGAAGATTTTGGAGTTATGGAAGAATATATTTGAGTAATGTGTATTTGTGTGTATAAATAGAGAGCTAGAGAGCACATTTAAAATTTTTTTTTGGAGAGGTTTAGAGGACTAGAGAAGCAAAGAAAATCAAATCTCTTTTCTTCCTTTTAATCAATTTTTGAGCTATAAAAATGTACTTTGAGCATATTTGCAATATGATGAGCTAAACTTCACATCTGAGACGACAGAGGAAGCTATTCCTCCAATGAAAAAGTGGTAATTTTTGTCTTAATAATTTATGCAGTTTATTTTATGATTATTTGCCTATAATAAAATTTTTATCTAATAATTTTTATTAAGCAATTGTTATTTTAATTGATGGTATATGCTTAACCTTGAGTTTTTGATATTCCATGCTTTCAATTTACAATTATTCTTTTATAAAATCTATTATTGCAATAATTAGAATAACTTAAATGGGTAAAATTGCATAATAATAATATCACTTTGGAATTGGTGGAAAAGCGGAATCTTAGCCTCAGTATTTCTCCGCTTTGAATTAATCTTTATATTATTTGTTGTTTTAAAATTGGAATTAGCATCTAAAAAAATCTACTTTCACAAGTCCGAGTAACGAACCTTTTATCACTATTACAACAACCTTTAAAAACACATCAAACCCTTCCTGTCTCTTGGATAATTTGTTTTTTTTTTTTTTTTTTTACTACTGTGGGATATTAATATTGTGTTTGATTAGTTATTAGTTTATTATTGGTGCTTCCTAAGCCTTATCGTTCTCGGCCCCATGATTATTAGAATGAGCGTTGGGTAGGGCATTGATTGAACGCGCCTACTTCCCTTCTCTCTTTAAGTAACTGGATGGGGTGGGCGAAGTGTTGGTTAAACGCGCCTACTCCCCCTCTCTTTTTGTATGGTTGAGTAGGGAAGAGATTGAACGCGCCTACCTCCCTTCTCTTTTTAAGTAACTGAATGGGG